>CANTUQ010000119.1:4100000-4672500 GCA_947683425.1 Excoecaria cochinchinensis | reverse complement strand
GCCTCAAATAATGCAAGATTCTCGAATTATCCTCATCAGTCTATTTAAGCATATCATTTCCTCAGCAGAAGATAGAGCCTTTTCTTCGATAAGAAAAATTAGAGAAAGTAAGAATAAAAAACCCTTAGTCATATCCACTTCCCATTGCAATAAGACCAGTTTGATTAGTGAAATGATTTTTGTTGACACAGACTCCGTCATAATCGAGCATAATTATAATTAGGATTCTACAAAGATAAAATATAGATTAATTAATTATTTTTTTCAAAACCAAGAACATAATGGTAATAATCAATCATGGTAACTGGGTTACCCTTTGGACCAGTAGCCCGCAGATCGAACTATTTCAGCCGATATACCTTCATGATTTAATTATATAAATTTATGTTTCAAGAAAACATAAGAAATTCAAAATAAATTTTTTCTTAATATTATAATATTTGCAATCACAAAATCCATGGCAATGAATATTAATGGAATCTTCTTCAATCCAACCTAATAAATTCCTTAATTTTGATTTTAAATAAAATCTTTGTTCTGCTATAGAAAAATCTATTTGAATTATATTAGAAATAAAACTATCAATTGTATTACTATTATTATTCATATATTAAAATTTAAAAATTCTATCATATTTTCTATAAATCTCTTTTTAATATCATAACTTTTACAGTCACAACATTCTTGATTTGTTTCTTTTCTCATAAATGCTAAGTGCTTCTCAAGTTCTACCTTAAGATATAATGCTGATTCTTTTTCTATTAGATCTATAAATCCTAAAGAATCTATAAATTGATCCATATCACTTTTATATACAGGAGCCGATGATGGTGAAGATGCAGGTGCGATGATGCATATGATGATGCTGAAGACGTATTTACGTCTTCTAATGGTAAAGACATTTATAAAATACAATGCAGAAAAGATAAAAGAATATTGATTAAAATTTGTTTTGTATGAAAATCTCGACAACCACAAAATCCATCTAAATGTGATTCTGAATGTTGTTGAGTTAAAACTTCTTTTAAACTTAATTATTCTTGCCTGAGTAAAGCCCTTTCTCGATTTTCTAAAAAATCTAAAGTAGAAAAAGCATCATTAAAATGATGAACATAGTGATCCATATTTAAAATATACTTGATGTATTATATTTTGATGAAATATTACACAATGGGGAAGATGAGGTAAATGAACAGGCTTTTGTAAATATTAGCTGAAGATCTAAGGTCTTATTGCAATGGGAAGTGGATATGACTTAGTGTTTTTTATTCTTGCTTTCTCTAATTTTTGTTATCTAAGAAAAGACTTTGTCTTCTGCTGAGGAAATGATCTGCTTAAATAGACTGATGAAGATAATTCGAGAATCTTGCATTATTTGAGGCTGATGCGCTGTCTGATGATTATTTGTTCTTTGAAAAGTAATCTTTACCCTGATAAGTATGCTCCTAATAGTGCGACTTTTGAGGTCTGATGAGTTGAGTCATTTGCAGTCTTCTGAATAATGGAGATAATACGCCTGAAAATGTGTTTGAAGCATCTTTGCTTTTGTCGGCCATGATAAAAGTGCTAACTGGAAAAGTAGTCTGAAAGAAATGTGAAAAATTATTGCTTTGATGAGCTAGAAAGTATCTTCACTGTTGGTACCTGCACAAAAGGTTAGTGAAACAATTTTTTTTTTACATTATTACAATATCATCATACGGATCCTGAGAATCGATAAAATGATGTGGAACTGGGGCCACTTCCTCTGTTAGTGAATTGGCCTTATCTGAGGATTCTTGGCTTAGAATTGCAGCAACTTCTTGCTTAGAAGATGCTGATGTAAGGAGGCCGATCAACTGATTTTTGTTAGCTGTAAAATTTAGGTTTTGATCTGAATGGACCGGTCTATTATCTTGATAAACGAACTTATCGCCATCAAACTTTTCTTTAATTGCTGAGACGTTGGCTCTTTGCTCTTGGAAAGAATCCCACCACTTTACTTGATATTCTCGATAAAGGATAGGGACAACTGAATTGCTAGAAACATGATAATTCCATGTTATTATCTATGGAATTTTAAACTCATTACAAAACTGAAGCAAAGAATCATTAGTCTTAGTTTGATGAAGCTCTTTATAATTAACAAACCCTTGCAAAACCTATGGAGGAAAAATGGCTTCTATAGGTCCAAGAAAATCAAACCACTTAAGAAACCAATTTGGATAGAAACCTAAGAACTTGTGGGAGAAGTAGAAAAACAATGAATGATTATAGTTTCTGAGAAAGAAAGCCTTGAACCATGCATCCTGATAATCATAGTAGTTGTATTGACTTCGAACTAAATATCCTATTAAAACCTTAAAAGAATAGAGTTTCAACCCCCATTCTGCCAGAGTCATAATCCTGAAGATTTTCACTTTGCTATAATTTATCTTTGTAGAATCTTGATTATAATTATGCTCGATTACGATGAAGTCTGTATCAACCAAAATTATTTCATAGAATTCCCTGGTCTTGTCTGGGCATTCTTCTAAAATATAAAATCCTTTTAAAAACATAAAATCAATCAACTTATAAAAACTCTGATTTTTAATTAAGCTTTGCTCTTCTGGTTCTAAAACTTTAATAAACTGTCTTTGAGGATTTAAAATATAAACTGAAGAATATTTTCTTGGAGATGAGGACAATGAAGCAAAAGTTAGGGTAGAAACCACTATGGAGAAAGTAAGAGGTCTAAAAAGGGTAGGTGGAGTTCCCAAAGTTGAAGGTCTGATTAAAGCTAAAGAAATTGGTGGAGAAAACCAAGGGGTGCTAAGCCTAAGTCTAGGTGATAGGGCTGCAAACATGTTGGGTGATAAGGGGATCATCTGATTAGTATTTACAGTTTAATTATTAATTAATCTACTTTATGTCTGATCCTATTCGTTTTGCTATCAGAGTCTAGGGGGAGAGGAGACAGTTTTATTAAAGCTATTTAGATCGGTTATTTTGATTAAATTTGTCTTAGAAATAGTTTCAAAAAAGATAGTACAGGTGAGTAGGAAATGTTGGTCAACCCTGAAGGCGTGTGTTGGTCAGCCAATAGCCCAGGAGAGGCATAAAGTGGTCCCGTAGCTGGGTGGTCCTGTGAATACTCTCATGTTCAATCTTTACTGTTAATTATTTTTAAGTAAATTTAGTTAAAATAAGTCATTATGAATAAGTTATCTAGAATTCTCTTTAATAGAGAACCATGATCTAGTTCTAATACAAACCAGAAGATTAATAATTCCTATCCCTTAGATATGAATTCTTTAGAAATTAATATAGACAAAGTTGAACAAGATTTACATAATTGGACCATTCGAAAATAGAATATTAAGAGAACATATTCAATAGGAACTTTTGATTTTATGTTTAATTGTTCAATTAAAATTACTAAATAGACTTTGCCCATTAATCAGGAACACTCTAGCATTCAATTATTTTCAAAAGAAGGAATTACTGGCCATAGAAGAAATAAATACAGATTTTTACATATTGCTGTAGTTAAGATAGCAATATAACCTTCATTCAAATTAGAGTTAGATGTGTAATGGCCTGAATGCCGAGTCAATAATGATCAGTGAAATCTGCAGAATTTATAGTGTGAATTTCGCACGAAAATATCAGCGATTATGCCTAAAAAGGCAGTAAAGGAGAAAGGTTAAACGTGCTCAGGCCAGGGAAGTCCCTAATGGGTGACTCCTAGGAAGTCTGTAGAGAAAAATATTTTATTTTACTATTGGAAAGTACAAGTTGTAAGGAGTCTGATGTATAATTTGGAGTGAAAATGAGGTCAAATAGGTCCCCGAAAGACAAACTGAAGAAAAGCCTCTAGTTCGATTCAAATAGTAACTAGGTTTGATTGAAATTTGACTGAGACTTTAAAAATAGTAAATGACCTTTGAAAAGTTATGTGAAGGCATAGATAGACTCAGAATAGTGTGTAAAACAGTTTGGCAGTTGAAAAGTAATTTGATGGTAACAATGAGAAATTGGTGAACCGGACCGATTCAATTGAATCGGACCGGATAATAACCCTAATTGAGATGAAACCAAGGTTATATGGGTTATTAAGAGTGAAAAAAATGTTAAGGATGGAAAGTGAACCGAACCGGTTCAACCAATGAATTGGACAGGTCGGACCAATTGACTTTGGTTTGAATAGTTTGACCGGACTATAAATGGAGTTATAGACCTCAGAAATATTATCTGAAAGCATGGATTTGCTTGAAATATTATGGAGAATAAAATAGTAATGAAAAATAAATTTTATGGTGAGACAGAAAATTGAGTTATCGGAGCTAAAATTTTACGTGGAGGCTAAATTATATATTTTAAGAATTATAAAATTAATTTTTGGATAAATTGAGCTTAGGAAGTAATAAAAATAATTTTGGGTTAAAAAATGGGCTTATTAACCTAAATGGACTTTTGCATTGGCCCAAATTTGTTGGGCCATGGCTTGGCCCATTAGATGAGGCTATATAAAGGGTGAAACACTAGATTTCTCAAGAGAAAACCCTAGAAATCCAGTAGCCTCCTCTCTCTCTCCCTTAAGCCGAATTGCTCATCTTGATTCTTCCTTCATTTTCATCAATTCACTCTTTATCTCTCCCCAAATCTAAGCCTCCTAAGTAAAGTTCAGCCTCTCTAGAATCTAGTGATGGTGATTGGAGTTCATTTGAAGTGGAATAAGTGAGAGAAAATAAGTGAAAAAGTTTATGTGTCAAATTGAAGTATGTAAAGTTGATATTTTTAAATTAGTTCAAAGGTTAAAATGGGTATTTTAGGATGTCTAGAATATGTTTATGTAATTATTTCACATAAAGGAAAGAAATTTATGGTGTTTTCTTTGGTGTTGATATTCAGCCACTATTGGACATAAGGAAAGTGATGGTGTTTTGAGGAGTTATGGCTATGAAAGGAAGATCTTAGTGTGGAGAGCATGAACATAAGGTTAGTGGATACAATATCCTCCTTTTCCATGTTAAACTTATGATTTTTAGTTATGTTTAAATATAAAGTATGTGAAATATGCATGTTTAATTGACTCAAACCATATATTCATATTTAGGAAGGTTAAAAATGAGATTTTGAATGATTAAAATGAAAAGAAATAAAACATATAACAACATGTAGGCCGAATGGTATATATAGGTAAAAATGAGATTTTTATGTGTTTTAATGTGATTTAATGATATAACTAGATAAATTAACATGTGGTCTAGCTAATGGAATGAATTACAGAAACAAAAATTCACATGATGGATGATGTGTGCTTTGGCCGAATTGAATAAGTGAGTAAAAATGTGATTTTGATATGTTTTAATGCAAACTAATGATATAAATAAGTTAATTTACCTAAATGAATGATAAAGGTGATGAAAAGAATTTATGATGAATGATGAATATGTTGGCCAAATTGATCAATGTATGTAAATATATGATTTTGATGTGTTTTGATGTGAAATAATGGCATGGCTATGATATTTCACATGTGAATCACCTAAATAAATGTTAAAAGTGTTGAAAAGAATTAATGGTGAAAAATTGACATTATGGCCGAATGGTAAGTATATGTGTATCCATGTGTACCATGATGATTTCATGAGTTTTATGGCATAAGATGACACATGGATGAAAATTAAATGTATAATGATCGAATTGTATGGAAATGAATGGAATAGAATGATAAAATTCCATGAAAAGTATGACTGGTAACTTAAAAATGTGAAAAGTGTAATTTTGATGCACTATATGGTAATCTGGTAGTCAAGTCTAGCTCATGATATGATGGCTAGCCATAGGAAAATAAAACCATGGGTGTGAGCATGGCGTCTCACTTATTATAGGCTAATGATGGTGCTATTCTATATATTGTTCTGTCTTAATACAGTATTAATTTGTATTTCTGTTATCTGTATCATAGGGGTGGTCCTATGGGGTCCCTCTATTGTGTATTAAACCTATAGGGGCGGTCCCATAAGATCCCTCTATTCTATATTGAACCTATTGGGTTCACGTCTCGTTTATCTTGACCATAGATGCCTGTCAGTTTTGTACAAGGGGCAATTTGGTAAAAATTAGTTTAAAATATTTAAGTTGTGATTAAAATGATACTTGGATGAAAAATGGTCTTAATTGGAATAAATAAAAAGTTTTGAGGACGTAATGATAATTTTCACCATAAATAGGTTAAAAAAGGTTAATGAGGGCAAAAATGTAATTAATTAGTTAAATATGAAAGTTGGTCACTTTTTAGTAAATAAAATGTAATTTGGTATGAAATTGGTAGTATGAGGGCATAACGGTAATTTGCATGTTAAATAATGGTTAAAAAGGTAAAATGAATGAACTAATGGCATTTTGTTATTTTGGTAAAGTTTAAGGATTAAATTGTAATTTTGCCATGTTTAGGGACAAAATGGTAAATTTATACTTAGTAGGTAAAAAGGGATGTGAGTTAGGTAAAAAGTATAAACATAAGGGTAATTTTGTAATTTATACAAAATATATGGATAAAATGGTAATTTAATATAAAAGTGGTAAAGAAGGGACATATATGGAATTATTGAAAAAGTAGGGACGTATATGGAATTATTGGAAAAGATAAGGATATAATTGGAATTATTAGAGAAGTTGAGAACCTAAGAGTAAATATAGCATAGTTAAAGGACCTAGATATAAATATTATATAATGTGAGGACCTAATTGTAATTATACCATAGTTAAGGGATTTAATTGCAAATATGTAATTTTACGTGTACTATGTATGTATATGTTCTTAAACGAGTGATTTAATTGGCATTAAAAATATTATTGCATGTTAGATAATGAAATAAGGATAATAATAAGATAAATAATGAAATTATTGTAAATAAATGAAAAGTATAGGGTAAAACTGTAAATTAATGGAAGTCTAGGTATTCAAATGTAAATTTGACAATAACGAGGTAAATGAGGGATTTTAAAGATAATTGATAGGTAGATTAGATTGTTAATTGTATAATTAATTGACGATAGAGAAAGTAATGATATTTATGTTAATATTAATAGAAATATTACTGTTAAAACTAATATCATGGAAATAGCAATAGTATTAAATGAAAGAAAAATAGATGAGTAATATTAACATTAATAAAATAATAAAAATGCCTTTGGACTAGTAAACGATTATTATTACTGATTAGAAATAACCGAGATGTAGATTTATATCCATCTAATTTAATTGAAGATAAAAAAAATAGAAATATGTAAAAGACATTGTTATAGAACTGATATAAGTATTATAGATTGGATTAAGTATCTAAAGTATAAAATATGATAATTAATAATTTTTATAATATTGTACGTGAGAAATTTAGTAATGGGGTCACCTAAAAACGTTATTAACGGAACTATAGACATGAAAAAGAGTAGAACTATCAGTATGTGTTGAAAGTTAATAGAAAAATGATAATTATTGAGATGATAGTAAATTAATAACGTGAGTAATCCAGGTACTGGTGTAAAAATAGTACTGTTAGGCATGGTAATAAGGAAATTAAATGTAAAATAGTATTGATAGATATTTAATCAAAATAATAGAAATTGTATGTTAAGTTAAGAGAATAATAATGTTAAGTCCACAATTAAGTTAGTGGATTAAGTAATAGTTTTAACAATTCAAGTATATATAATATGAAATATGTAAGTGAGTAAAAATTAAGTCGGAAAATAAAGTAAATACATGTTATGTTTATAGTTTTAAAAATGGTTCTGTACAAGAAATATCAAAGATATAGAGAAAACGATAACGGCTAATCAGGACCGTAAATAACATCGATGATGACTGTTCAATGGATATGTTAGTAATGGTTACTGTGCCCAAGTGTAAACTGTAACTGTAACTGTAACTGATGTATAAGTTATAAACAAATAATGAAAAATAAATGAATAAGTTAATAAGATATTTACAAATGTTGTTAATAAAACTGATCATTGAATTAACGGACCGAATATAATAGTATTAATGTTAAAGTTAACAATACAGATAAAGATGATTCTGATAACAGTAATAGTAATGTTAAAATATGGTTATTAAAATAATGAAAAGAATATAAGATAATTGATTAAAGCAAAGGATTGGCTAGGACATTAAAAGGAAAGCATAAATTACTTAAAAGTCCTAAGAATTAATGTTCGTATAATAGAAATAAAGATATGTGCTTATGTGTGCATGCATATAGAAATAGTATGGAAAATTTAGGATATGTATCCACCACTGGGCATTTCAATGCTCAGCGTGTAGTGTGATTTGTCACACCCCAAAATAGCCCTGGTCGGATTGTGCACGCTAAGTCGGGATCGAAAAGGGTATTTCAGTAATTTGTGTATGGGAATTTGGATAATAAGGATTTAATGGTAATTAATTAATTAAGTGTGTTAAGAAGAGAAGTGCTAGTGTGTGCTAGTGGTGTATGGAAGTAGGATATAAGTGGGTTATTGGAAATAATTGTGTATGACTCAAGTATGGTGCTTTGATTTGGAAAGTTTGAGTGGATATTTTGGTCCAATTAGATGTTGCCAAGTGGCTTGTTAGGTGGGCATTGAAAGAAGAAAAAAGAAGTAAGAGGAAGAGAGAAGAGGGAACACAGCCCGTTCGTCCCCTCCTCTCACGCCTTCCCTTCTTCTTCTTCTCCTCTTCTTTTTCTGCTTTTCCCTTCTTTCTCTTTAGCTTTGGCTTGGAGTGTGTTTGGGTTGGAAGTGTGCTTTGTTTGCTTGAAGAGGTAAGTTGGAATTTCGTTTCCTGCATGTTCTGCGCTTCTCCTTCTCTTCCTGGTTTTGTCTTCAATTAGGGTTTAAACTAAGGATTTGTGGATTTCTTGTTTGTGCAAGCATTGGATTGTAAAGAAGAAGCAAGTAAAGGCAAGGAAAGGATTGAGGATTGATTTTGAAGCTTGATTTTTGGATCTTCATTCCAGGTTTGGGAGTAATTTGATTGCATGCAAGGTTTAAAGAGTTTCTGTGTTCCTATCTCTGCCCTACTTCTCACTAAGCTTGTAAATGTGTTTACACTATCTGATTTCTGGAATTTGTTATGTTTTGAAATGTGTATATGCATGAGTATGTGAGTAAATGTGTTAGTAATGCATGAGTAGGATTAAATTGGAAGTACTGTGTTGGGTTTTGAAGTTACTGTTATTTGTTAGGGTTTATGTTCTTGAAGGAATTAAATGTGTCTATGCATGATTTTGGTTGATGTAATTGTTGAATTAAGTTGCAATGATCTTGTTTATGCTGTTTGGGACATAGATTGAAAGGTAATATGAGTTTTGTTGGTGTGGTGAATTAGATTGGAAATGATTTCTATTGAATTTCTGGAAAACGAAGGGATTCTGCAGTTTGCGATTGGGGGAAGAAGAAGAGGGCTAGTGAAGTAGCTCACGTGACATGAGCTAGGCTCACGTTGCGTGAGCAGATTGCTCACGTTACGTGAGCAATGCTCACGCCACGTGAGCAATGCTCACGACGTGAGCAGATTGCTCACGTTACGTGAGCAATGCTCACGACGTGAGCAGGTTGCTCACGAGGCGTGAGCAACCCTCACGCGACGTGAGGTCTCCCAGATCTTCTGTTTTGCTTCTGTTTTTCTTTCCCAAGCGTCCAGTTTTTATAAAACGGTTTCCAAAAGCTTTTCATGGTATTTTCCTCTACTGTGTGTTATATTATCTTGATGATATGACCGTTTATTCCAATTTATTTGGTATTAATAATATGTTATCTAAGATAAGTTATATGTAGTATTTTGGAATCAGTTTTGGATTATAGTAATCCTGTTGAATGATTGTGGAATTTTAACAGTATGGTTTGGACTTTAATATGCTTATTATTGTGATATGTATTTCACGTCATATTCTGAATGCGTAGGAATTATGAATGCTGATTTTCTGATTGTTTAAGTCCCAAACATGCTCTGTCTTAATGTGAATTATGCTATGCATATTTTAGTCTGTTTCTTCCTTAAGAATAATTTGCTATGCATAAGTTTATGCTGTAATTTTCCTCGATTATGATGATGCGTCCTTGGTCTTCAGCATAATACGATTCAACATGTGTTCCTGTTATGCTTTAGAAAGATGAATAGTGCTGATGTTATAAATTGAGTTATTGCATGCCCCAGTATTTGACTTGTATGAAGTATGATTGGCATCCTGCTATGCCAGACTTATTTGGATATTATGGCTAATGTCGGAATACATTGTTATGCTTTAGCCTTGGAGCTCATTGTGTTATGTTAAATGCAATTTGGACTGTGCATGGTTTATGCTTAGTATCTTCACCTAATGCATGATTAGGATTTTATATTGATAACCATTGGCATGGTAGTGCTTCTTAACCTGATTCTTGGCATGCTTTAGAACATTGTTTAAAGTTAAAATGTATGGACTGTAATATGTTTTGCAATGCAAATTGTATGATTTGTGACCAACTTTATGAGAATATTTAAATGTCTGTCGTTCTCTGTTAATGCATGCTGATTATATATGCATTGTGCGATTCGAAATGTAAATTGGGTTACGCATAACCTGCTAGAGTCAAGTAAGTGGATAGTTAGGCATGCCTAATAGAGTCTTCTGTAGCTGCAGCGCCCTTTGAACGATTTGGACCCTGATCAGGTCCCCGTTTGGTTCCTCGCGAACCCTTTTCTGTATTGGATCTTGTTTAAGGTCCCTTGTGAAAATATCTGTGAAAGTTAAAGTATAATGGTTTAATCGGTTCGTACCCGTAACGTACTGTCTGTAATCGGCTCATACCCGGAAAGTACTGTCTGTACACTCGTTATCCACTACCTAGAGTCAGCAGGTGTTCTTTGAATGTTTATCTGAACTGCTCTGATCTGATTTGGCTATAAATGGATTATCCGAATGAGTATATTAATGTAATGTATATCGGATTTTTTTCTGATTGAATATGATTATGAAATACTGATTGTATGGCTTTATTATATGAGCATGCTTATATAGATTATGTTTCAGCCTTCGAATGTGATATCCGTTTGAGCTTGATAAGGATTTCAGGAATCAGTTTATATGCATATGAATGTGACTATGGGCTTCAGAATGTATGTCTGTTTTAAGTAAGCATGACTTTACATTTAACATGATTATCCGTACTTGTCATGTGATTTGTTATAAGTTTCTGACTGCTTTGAAGTGATTCGATTGATGTATTTAAGTATATGATTTCAGCATAGTTTTGTTATATATATTAGCATGTGAACCGAAGCAGCTGTGATGGTAAGTATGTGATGATTATTGTACTTTCTGCATGATGATGATATGAATGTAATACTAAGGGGTTACGTCTTCAGTCTCCGCTATCGGAGTGTTTTTGCATGATGCTTTATATATATTAGAGTTGCGCAGCGGTATTGTGAAGCTCTAAATGTTATCCGTTGGATATTTGACTAGTGTATGTGTTTGGCATGTCTAAGTATGTTAAATGGCTAGCATTCTTAACATGATGGTTTGGTTGTCAGTTCATGCATGGGTATTTAGTTATGTCAATTGCATGAGTAAAGCTCTTGTGACTCTGCACAGTAAGATGTTGATATTTGCTACCCATGTAGGTTTATGCATGAGATATAGTATGTGGTTTAGCATGATGATGCTTGTAATGTGTATTGATTATGTCTGTTTTAGTCTATCCTGAACATGAAGTTATGGTTCGATTGTGAGTATTGAAATGAATGCCTTTAATATGCAAGTCTGATTATTTATATGTTATGAATATCCGCATTTGCCATTTGAATGTGTTATGCCTTGGCGACCATTGTGAATGGCCGTCCATATTCTGGTGTGTTCTCCCCACTAAGCGTTATCGCTTAGCACGGATTTCCTTTCCGTGCAGGTGGCAGGTTTGGTTATGTTCGAGTCGCGCTTCTGCAAGGTCGGCCACATAGGAATTAGAAGTTCTGTATTTTTGTTCAGCTTCTGTATATCAGCTTTTGATTTCTGTAATATTGTATATGTAATTAATTATGTTCCGTTCTTGAGTTTTCTTTTGGGAATGTAATAGTTAGTATGTTTTTATGTTTAGTTATTCTTTTGTTTTATTATTTCGATTATGCTTCCGTTGAATGGTCATATGTATGCTTCTGTGTATGCTTCTGCTTAGTGGCTGTGTGTACGTGAGTTATTGCATGATCGGTCCGTGCCTGCAGGTAAAGTAAGTTTTTAATTAATCCGTATTTTCGTATGCATGTTATGTATGAATGTATGCTTCCGCATTGTGCATGTGTATATCTGTATATGTGAGCGTCGTGTAGCGCATCCGTCGGCGTCCTTCCAACGGGGACGTCGATGGGGGTGTTACAGTTAGTGGTATCAGAGCCCAGGTTTGATGGTTCTGGGTATGTTGTTTGTTTTGTGTTGAGTCTTTGCATGAGAGTCAGTTTTGTGTCGTGGCCTACTGCAGATGCGTCTTGTTTTGTGTCATGTCTAGATGGAGTCTGATCCTAGTGAGAATATGGGCGAGACAACGGAAAGTGTGAATCGAATTAGTGCTGATCTGGATGTTTCCGAGCGTCTTCCAGTTGAAGATTCTGGTTGTGTTTCTGATGATAGGACGATAGTACAAGGATTGATTCGGATTTTGGATAGATTGACTGCTCCTCGTGCTTCTCAAGAAGTTGTGCGGCATGTTCCTCAGAAGAGAAAAGGATCGGCTAGTGAAGTGCCAGCAGGGAAGAGGGTTCGAGAACCTTCGATGTGTCAATAATGTCAGAAGCAACATGGGAATAAGTGTAAGAAGTGGGTACTGTCAGTATGTCAGCACTGCCAGAAGCGACATCGGGGTCCATGTCGGAAGCTTTCAGGTGCTTGTTTCAGGTGTGGCAGTATGGAACATCGGATTGCCGGTTGTCCTAAGAAGATGACTGAGAGTCTAGCTGGGCAAGCTAGAAAGGATGTGGAGGATTTGCTCAAATCTTCTCGAGTGTTTTCAGAGTATGTAGCATCTAGCAAAGATTCGAAGGAGACTGCAGGTTCTTCTGGTAAGTTGCATTGCAAGCTTTTGTTTAAGTAAGTTTTGTTAGTTTGGGTTGTGTGGAAGTAAGTGTTTTACTGTGAATTTCGAGGACGAAATTCTTTTAGGAGGGAAGAGTTGTCACACCCCAAAATAGCCCTGGTCGGATTGTGCACGCTAAGTCGGGATCGAAAAGGGTATTTCAGTAATTTGCGTATGGGAATTTGGATAATAAGGATTTAATGGTAATTAATTAATTAAGTGTGTTAAGAAGAGAAGTGCTAGTGTGTGCTAGTGGTGTATGGAAGTAGGATATAAGTGGGTTATTGGAAATAATTGTGTATGACTCAAGTATGGTGCTTTGATTTGGAAAGTTTGAGTGGATATTTTGGTCCAATTAGATGTTGCCAAGTGGCTTGTTAGGTGGGCATTGAAAGAAGAAAAAAGAAGTAAGAGGAAGAGAGAAGAGGGAACACAGCCCGTTCGTCCCCTCCTCTCACGCCTTCCCTTCTTCTTCTTCTCCTCTTCTTTCTCTGCTTTTCCCTTCTTTCTCTTTAGCTTTGGCTTGGAGTGTGTTTGGGTTGGAAGTGTGCTTTGTTTGCTTGAAGAGGTAAGTTGGAATTTCGTTTCCTGCATGTTCTGCTCTTCTCCTTCTCTTCCTGGTTTTGTCTTCAATTAGGGTTTAAACTAAGGATTTGTGGATTTCTTGTTTGTGCAAGCATTGGATTGTAAAGATGAAGCAAGTAAAGGCAAGGAAAGGATTGAGGATTGATTTTGAAGCTTGATTTTTGGATCTTCATTCCAGGTTTGGGAGTAATTTGATTGCATGCAAGGTTTAAAGAGTTTCTGTGTTCCTATCTCTGCCCTACTTCTCACTAAGCTTGTAAATGTGTTTACACTATCTGATTTCTGGAATTTGTTATGTTTTGAAATGTGTATATGCATGAGTATGTGAGTAAATGTGTTAGTAATGCATGAGTAGGATTAAATTGGAAGTACTGTGTTGGGTTTTGAAGTTACTGTTATTTGTTAGGGTTTATGTTCTTGAAGGAATTAAATGTGTCTATGCATGATTTTGGTTGATGTAATTGTTGAATTAAGTTGCAATGATCTTGTTTATGCTGTTTGGGACATAGATTGAAAGGTAATATGAGTTTTGTTGGTGTGGTGAATTAGATTGGAAATGATTTCTATTGAATTTCTGGAAAACGAAGGGATTCTGCAGTTTGCGATTGGGGGAAGAAGAAGAGGGCTAGTGAAGTAGCTCACGTGACGTGAGCTAGGCTCACGTTGCGTGAGCAGATTGCTCACGTTACGTGAGCAATGCTCACGTTACGTGAGCAATGCTCACGACGTGAGCAGGTTGCTCACGAGGCGTGAGCAACCCTCACGCGACGTGAGGTCTCCCAGATCTTCTGTTTTGCTTCTGTTTTTCTTTCCCAAGCGTCCAGTTTTTATAAAACGGTTTCCAAAAGCTTTTCATGGTATTTTCCTCTACTGTGTGTTATATTATCTTGATGATATGACCGTTTATTCCAATTTATTTGGTATTAATAATATGTTATCTAAGATAAGTTATATGTAGTATTTTGGAATCAGTTTTGGATTATAGTAATCCTGTTAAATGATTGTGGAATTTTAACAGTATGGTTTGGACTTTAATATGCTTATTATTGTGATATGTATTTCACGTCATATTCTGAATGCGTAGGAATTATGAATGCTGATTTTCTGATTGTTTAAGTCCCAAACATGCTCTGTCTTAATGTGAATTATGCTATGCATATTTTAGTCTGTTTCTTCCTTAAGAATAATTTGCTATGCATAAGTTTATGCTGTAATTTTCCTCTATTATGATGATGCGTCCTTGGTCTTTAGCATAATACGATTCAACATGTGTTCCTGTTATGCTTTAGAAAGATGAATAGTGCTGATGTTATAAATTGAGTTATTGCATGCCCCAATATTTGACTTGTATGAAGTATGATTGGCATCCTGCTATGCCAGACTTATTTGGATATTATGGCTGATGTCGGAATACATTGTTATGCTTTAGCCTTGGAGCTCATTGTGTTATGTTAAATGCAATTTGGACTGTGCATGGTTTATGCTTAGTATCTTCACCTAATGCATGATTAGGATTTTATATTGATAACCATTGGCATGGTAGTGCTTCTTAACCTGATTCTTGGCATGCTTTAGAACATTGTTTAAAGTTAAAATGTATGGACTGTAATATGTTTTGCAATGCGAATTGTATGATTTGTGACCAACTTTATGAGAATATTTAAATGTCTGTCGTTCTCTGTTTATGCATGCTGATTATATATGCATTGTGCGATTCGAAATGTAAATTGGGTTACGCATAACCTGCTAGAGTCAAGTAAGTGGATAGTTAGGCATGCCTAATAGAGTCTTCTGTAGCTGCAGCGCCCTTTGAATGATTTGGACCCTGATCAGGTCCCCGTTTGGTTCCTCGCGAACCCTTTTCTGTATTGGATCTTGTTTAAGGTCCCTTGTGAAAATATCTGTGAAAGTTAAAGTATAATGGTTTAATCGGTTCGTACCCGTAACGTACTGTCTGTAATTGGCTCGTACCCGGAAAGTACTGTCTGTACACTCGTTATCCACTACCTAGAGTCAGCAGGTGTTCTTTGAATGTTTATCTGAACTGCTCTGATCTGATTTGGCTATAAATGGAATATCCGAATGAGTATATTAATGTAATGTATATCGGATTTTTTTCTGATTGAATATGATTATGAAATACTGATTGTATGGCTTTATTATATGAGCATGCTTATATAGATTATGTTTCAGCCTTCGAATGTGATATCCGTTTGAGCTTGATAAGGATTTCAGGAATCAGTTTATATGCATATGAATGTGACTATGGGCTTCAGAATGTATGTCTGTTTTAAGTAAGCATGGCTTTACATTTAACATGATTATCCGTACTTGTCATGTGATTTGTTATAAGTTTCTGACTGCTTTGAAGTGATTCGATTGATGTATTTAAGTATATGATTTCAGCATAGTTTTGTTATATATATTAGCATGTGAACCGAAGCAGCTGTGATGGTAAGTATGTGATGATTATTGTACTTTCTGCATGATGATGATATGAATGTAATACTAAGGGGTTACGTCTTCAGTCTCCGCTATCGGAGTGTTTTTGCATGATGCTTTATATATATTAGAGTTGCGCAGCGGTATTGTGAAGCTCTAAATGTTATCCGTTGGATATTTGACTAGTGTATGTGTTTGGCATGTCTAAGTATGTTAAATGGCTAGCATTCTTAACATGATGGTTTGGTTGTCAGTTCATGCATGGGTATTTAGTTATGTCAATTGCATGAGTAAAGCTCTTGTGACTCTGCACAGTAAGATGTTGATATTTGCTACCCATGTAGGTTTATGCATGAGATATAGTATGTGGTTTAGCATGATGATGCTTGTAATGTGTATTGATTATGTCTGTTTTAGTCTATCCTGAACATGAAGTTATGGTTCGATTGTGAGTATTGAAATGAATGCCTTTAATATGCAAGTCTGATTATTTATATGTTATGAATATCCGCATTTGCCATTTGAATGTGTTATGCCTTGGCGACCATTGTGAATGGCCGTCCATATTCTGGTGTGTTCTCCCCACTAAGCGTTATCGCTTAGCACGGATTTCCTTTCCGTGCAGGTGGCAGGTTTGGTTCTGTTCGAGTCGCGCTTCTGCAAGGTCGGCCACACAGGAATTAGAAGTTCTGTATTTTTGTTCAGCTTTTGATTTCTGTAATATTGTATATGTAATTAATTATGTTCCGTTCTTGAGTTTTCTTTTGGGAATGTAATAGTTAGTATGTTTTTATGTTTAGTTATTCTTTTGTTTTATTATTTCGATTATGCTTCCGTTGAATGGTCATATGTATGCTTCTGTGTATGCTTCTGCTTAGTGGCTGTGTGTACGTGAGTTATTGCATGATCGGTCCGTGCCTGCAGGTAAAGTAAGTTTTTAATTAATCCGTATTTTCGTATGCATGTTATGTATGAATGTATGCTTCCGCATTGTGCATGTGTATATCTGTATATGTGAGCGTCGTGTAGCGCGTCCGTCGGCGTCCTTCCAACGGGGACGGCGATGGGGGTGTTACATGATTCCTGCGTACAGGTTATAGAAAGAAAAGATGTGGTAGTGGCCGATGTTACTGATGATCGAAAGAATTTATGGGATAGTAAGGATAAAATTATAAGCATGGCATGTATACGACTACGATGGATGAACACAAGATTGTACAGGACAAGTATATGAATGGTGTGTTAGTGTAATTGTTATGTTATTGTATATGCATGTTTGTGATTGTAGAAAAAAAAATTCAGTAATTCTTATAAGTTGATTACAGTGTAGTGTGGTGACATTCGATATCCGTACCATTTGAGGGTATAAAGGTGTTACAAGATGTCCTTGTTTTAATGTGCCTAAGAGATGCCAGACACCAAGACTTCTCGAACTCTTTACTTGCAATGGCAGAAACTAATTTAGCTAATGGGCCGGTATATTTCAACTATTGTCCAGGGTTCACAATTAGTTTATATGACAGACATTTAATGGATACCTTAACTTTAACAGTTAAAATAAAAAATTTAAATGTTAAAGAAAATGTTAAGGTTGTAGCAATAATTTATAGGGTATATTATAAGGTTATGACTACTTCAATAAATCCAAAGTCAGTAAATACTTTGACCAAAAATGAAATGATAATCTTTGAAGGGAATAGAGCACACTCTAATATTTAGGTACCTAAAAGATTAAAATGGGATGAAATAACTAGGTCAGCTAGATGGAATTTACAGGAAATAAGTGAACCTAGAGACTTAGATAATCAAACCTCTAGAATAACCGAGCACACAGATGGATCTGTAGATATAGATTTCACTAGTGTCCCTCAATCAGGAAAACAAACAGTGTATTCTAATAATAGGCCATCTACTTCAGCCAATACTATACCAAGGACTGCTTCATCAAGAAATCTAGATATTAGAGAAATAAATTTTAGAGGAAATATTCCTAGGCCCATTTACACAGAAGAAAATGAATCCTCAGTAAGCCCAACTAGGTCCCAAATGTCACACCCCATTTGGCCCCTAGTAGAATGAGCCAGTCTGTCTGTCTGACTGTCTGTCTGTATGTGTAGGCATTCGCATGTGTTCAGCATTTCATAAGGGTATTTCAGTAAAATATATGATTTTGGGGTTTTATTATTGTGTGGGAACATACATAGCATTAGTGTGTGAATTAATTAGGAATTACTTGTGTACACTTGAGCATACCATATTAGGGTGTTTTTAGTTGGGAATCATTTGTGTGCACTTACATATACCATTGTAGGGTACATTTAAATGAGATTACTTAGGGTGTGGGTAATGCATTTGAGAATGGTGTGAGTGATTAGTTTCACCAATAGGAAAAGGATACATATTTAGAATAAAGAAAAGAAAAAAAAGAAAAGGGAATGAGAGAAAAGGGACATTACAGATTTACGTTCTTGCTCACTCATTCTCTTCTTCTTCAATTTTCTTTATCCCAAATACTGTGTTGAAGGTTCAAGGTCTTGTTGGTGAAGATAATCTCTCCTTGCATTCCCTAGCTTGGTAAGAGCATGATCTTGTCTTTGTTTTACTGTAAATTGCATCTTCATCTTCTTCCTTGAGTTAGGTTTAACTTAGGGTTGTTTTGTTGAATGTTCTTGTTGAATTTGTGATTAGCTGAAGCTCCACGTGATCCAAAGGGGAAGGAGGTTGCTGGACCTAGTGGAGCTAAGTGAAAGAGACTTAGATTTCAGGTTTGGGAACAATTGTTTGTGATCTGTATAATTTGGGTTTACTGGTATTTCTAGGGTTTATATGTTCTTGAAGAATTGAATGCAAATACCTTTGATTAGTTTGACTGAATACTGGTTTGAGTTGTTTATATGTTGTTTGAGATGATTTCTGGAAGGAAAGGACAGGTTTGTATTGAGTTAAATCAAATTGGGATTGAAATCTGGAAAATCTGGAAATTCTGGGAAAAAAATCGTATTACTGTTGAAACTCCCTCTGTCGCGCGATTCGCTACGCAGGAAGGCACGTCACGTCGCGTGACCCTCGGTCACAACGTGATCTGCCTGCTGAGAAGCCAGTCGCGTGACCAGCTGAAGAGGAAGCAAGTCACGCGACGTGATCTTCGGTCACGTCGTGCGACCTGCGAGGAAGAGGCAGATCACGCAGTGTGATCTGCGAGGGAGAAGCAGTGTCACGTCGCGTGACCCTCGGTCACGCCGTGACCTGCATGAGGAAGGAGAAGTAGTGTCACGTCGCGTGACCCTCGGTCACGCCGTGACCTACATGAGCATTGCGTGATCCGCGAGGATCACGCAACGCGTGAGGCGGGAAGCAAGCAGGTCACGAGACGTGACCCTCGGTCACGCCGTGTCCTGCCTGTTGAGTCGCCAGTTTTCTCCGTTCAGCTTGTTTTTCCGAAATTTCCTAGTTTTTAACTCAGAAATGAATTGGGTACTTCTTCTGAATGGACTTTACTGTTGTATGATGCATGTCTTACTGATTAATGCTTTGATATGCGTGATAGCATGAGTTTCTGATGAATTATATTCTGTATCCTGAAATATGATCTGTTTGACGCATAACCTGCTAGAGTCGAGTATGTGGATAGTTAGGCATGCCTAATAGAGTCTGTTGCTGCAGCCCATAGTTCTGTTTGGACCCCGATCAGGTCCCCGTTTGGTTCCTCGCGAACCCTTTTCTGTATTGGATCTTGTTTAAGGTCCCTTTTGAAAATATCTGTGAAAGTAAAAGTAAAAATGGTTTAATCGGTTCGTACCCGTAACGTACTGTCTGTAATCGGCTCGTACCCGGAAAGTACTGTCTGTACACTCGTTATCCACTGTCTAGAGTCAGCAGGTATTCTTTGAATGTTAATGGAAATGTTCTGATCTGATATGACTTTGAATGGAATATCTGAATGAGATTATTGATGAAATACATACTGGTTTATTCTGTAATGCTTATGATGATGAAATTCTGAATGTATGACTTTTATATATGAGCATGCTTATATGAATTATGCAATAGACCTTGCATTCTGCCATTGTGAATGTGATATGCCTTGACGACCACTGTGAGTGGCCGTCCATAATTTATGTGTGTTTCCCCACTAAGCGTTTTATCGCTTAGCACGGTGTGTTTACCCGTGCAGGTGCGGAGGGAGTTATGCTTTGAGGGAGTCACCGTCTTCAGGCCGACATAGAAGGGTTTTAGTCTAGGCTCAGTTTTGTATCAGTTATTGATTCGTTTTTGTATAGAACTCTCTGTATCAGCTTCCGCTTTTGTAAATGTATTTTGTATATGTAATATTCTTTTGGTATCAGCTTGCTGATCAGAACATTATTATAATAGCTTAACTATAGTAATGCATGATCAGCTTTTGCTTTTTGCATGTAAAGTTTTGATTATTCTATATTTTCTGAATGTATGTTATGAATGGATGTATATTTTGCTTTGCTTTTGTTTGGTGACACCTTGTCTCATACGACATCTCACTCCTTAACGGAGGGGATCGCCTATGTATGGGAAGGGGGTGTTACAGTTAGTGGTATCAGAGCATAGGTTTAGGCGTTTCTGGGTGTTGATGTGATTGTTCTGAGTTTCTGTGATGTGTATGTGTCTAGATCTGTGTTGGCTGATACGGTTGTTTCTTGTTTGTTAGATGGCTTCTAATTCTGCTCATGGTGCGCGTGAGGAATCCGCCGAGAGTGTGAATCCTCCCGTGGTAGATCAGTCTGTTTCTGTTTCTGGGTCGGCTCAGCATGCTAGGGTCCAGCCCGAGGCCGCAGCCATGCCCTTGGAGGCTATGTTCAGGTTGCATCAGGACATGGCTAGGGTTCTGGATAGAGTGACTGCTCCTAGAGCACCTATGGAGAATCTGAGGAGAGCAGGAGTTGAGGATTTCTATGGTACCAGTTTGAATGAGTCTGAGACTGCAGAGAGATGGTTTGATAAAGTCAAGCGTGCTTTGAGAGAGATTCGATGTCCTCCCGACCAGCAGGCAGAGTGTGCTTTAGCTCTTCTTCAGGGGTCTGCTTTTGAGTGGTGGGAGTTGGTTTGCAGGCATCCTCAGTTACCGGATCCGATTACCTGGGAGTTCTTTGAGGGTGAGTTCTTAAAGAAGTATATTACTCAGACCTATAGAGATTCGAGATGGGCACAGTTTTTGAGTTTAAAGCAGAGGGCTTTGTCTGTAGCAGATTATGAGAAAGAGTTTAACAGGTTATCTAGATATGCTCCACGAGGGGTTATGACTGATGACTTTAGATGCAAGCATTTTGAGGCTGGGTTAAATGAGTCATTGAAGATTGCTTTGATTGCTTTGATGTGTATTCCTGGGGTTAGTTATTATCAGATTGTTGAGGCTGCTGTGAGAGCTGAGTTGAATGAGACTGTGATGAGAGAGAGAGCTCAGAGGAGGAGTTCTTCTCGTGGAGGATTTTCTTCGAGTAAGAGATCTAGGAACCCACAGGATGAGTCAGCATCTGGTCCGGCTTCTAGAGGTAGACGTCAGGGTTCAGCAGCTGTGTCAGGTTCTGGTAGGGGAGGTAAATCTGATGCCATACCTGTTTGTGAGAATTGCAACAAGGCTCACCGGGGTGAGTGTAGGTGGCTTACTGGGGGATGTTTCAGATGTGGGAGCACTGAGCACCGTGTGGCTGGTTGTCCCCAGTCGATTGAGGATTCAGGACCTCAGGGAGGAGCTAGTAGGGTCGGTTCGAATACTTCTCAGGCTACCCGAGGCAGAGGCCGAGGAAGAGGTAGAGGTGGTCGGTATAGAGATGGAGCTGCATCTGAGACTGTTGAGCGTCCTCCTCAGGCTGCCATTAGAGCTTATGCTATGAGAGCCAGAGATGAGTAGGATGCGCCTGATGTTATAGCTGGTAAGTTCCTACTCCATGACACTGAGTTGTATGCTCTAATTGATCCTGGTTCCACACACTCATATTTGTGCACGGATAAAATTGTTGATAAATTGCATTCTGTTGATCAGTTAGATTATGAGATTTGTGTGACCAGTCCATTAGGGCATAGTGTCAGTGTGAGTAGAGTTTTTAGGAGTTGTCCTCTGATTGTTGAGGGAGCTGTGCTTCCAGTGGATCTGATTGAGTTACCCTTCAGAGAGTTTGACTTGATTCTGGGTATGGACTGGTTGGGTAAGTATCGGGCTGTGGTGGATTGCCATAGGAAGACAGTGGTACTTCGGGATAGAAGTCAGTCTCTTGTGTTCTTAAAAGGTTTGGGTGCTAGTTCTGTTAATAATGTTATTTCTGCGATGCAAGCCAAGAGATTCATCAGGAAAGGTTGTGAGGCATTTCTAGCAGTTGTGTTAGATTCCAGGAGAGATCAGGTTCAGATTGAGGATATTCCAGTTGTGCGAGAGTTTGGGGATGTGTTCCCGAGCGAGTTGCCTGGTTTGCCTCCTGAGAGAGAGGTTGAGTTGTCCATTGAGATTATGCCAGGTACAGCACCCATTTCGAGAGCACCTTATCGGATGGCTCCTGTAGAGTTGAGGGAACTTAAATCTCAGCTACAGGAGTTATTGGATAAGGGGTTTATTCGACCTAGCATATCTCCTTGGGGAGCTCCAGTGCTGTTTGTTAAGAAGAAAGATGGATCCCTGCGGATGTGTATTGACTACCGTCAGATTAATAAAGTTACGGTGAAGAACAAGTATCCATTGCCTAGGATTGAGGATTTATTTGATCAGCTTCGAGGTGCGGGTGTCTTTTCTAAGATAGATCTTCGATCAGGGTACTACCAGCTTCGTGTTCAGGATGCAGATGTGGTTAAGACTGCATTTCGGACTAGGTATGGCCACTATGAGTTTCTTGTGATGCCGTTTGGTTTGACAAATGCTCCAGCGGCTTTTATGGATCTGATGAATCGTGTATTTAGGCCATACTTGGATCGGTTTGTAGTAGTGTTTATTGATGACATCTTGGTGTATTCCAAGAATGAGAGTGAGCATGAGGAGCATCTCAGATTGGTTCTTCAGATGTTGAGAGAGCATCAGTTGTTTGCTAAGCTTAGCAAGTGTGATTTCTGGCTTCGAGAAGTTTCATTCTTGGGTCATATCATTTCAGCTAGTGGTATCCAGGTGGATTCAGCTAAGATTGAGGCGATTGTTGATTGGAAAGCGCCTCGAAATGTTCAGGAAGTGAGGAGTTTCCTCGGTTTAGCAGGTTATTACCGTCGGTTCGTTAAGGGATTTTCTGTGATTGCTGCTCCTATGACTAGATTGTTGAGGAAAGGAGTTAGATTTGAGTGGTCAGACAGGTGTCAGTCTTGTTTTGATCCGTTAAAGCAGTTGCTTGTTGAGGCTCCTATCCTTACTCAGCCCACTTCGGGTAAGGAGTTTGTCATTTACAGTGATGCTTCTGGAATTGGTTTGGGATGTGTGCTGATGCAGGAAGGTAAAGTGGTGGCTTATGCTTCTCGTCAGTTGAAGCCACATGAGAAGAACTATCCGACGCATGATTTAGAGTTGGCAGCTGTGATCTTTGCTTTGAAGATTTGGCGTCACTACTTGTATGGGGAAAAGTGTAGAATCTTCTCGGACCACAAGAGTTTAAAGTACTTCCTTTCACAGAAAGAGTTGAACATGAGACAGCGCAGATGGCTTGAGTTATTTAAGGACTACGACTGCATTGTGGATTACCATCCTGGTAAGGCCAATGTAGTTGCAGATGCTTTGAGTCGGAAATCGGTTTCAGCTTTGTTCTTGAGGCGATTCAGATGGCGATTTGATTCAGATGGGGCTTTGCTTGCCCAGTTGCGTGTGAAGCCTACTTTGAGACAGAGGATAATGGATGCTCAGAGAGATGATGTGAGGCTTCAGCAGATTGTGCATGAGGTTAGATCGGGTAAGCCATCAGAGTTCTCAGTTCAGGATGAGGTACTTATGTTCAGAGACCGTTTATGTGTGCCAGAGTCTGAGGATTTGAGGAGACAGCTCATGAGTGAGGCGCATAGTTCAGTTTTCACTATGCATCCTGGCAGTACGAAGATGTATCAAGACATGAAGCAATTTTATTGGTGGTCTGGTATGAAGCGTGATATAGTGGATTTTGTTTCCAAGTGCTTGACTTGTCAGCAGGTAAAGGCTGAGCATCAGGTTCCTTCAGGTTTGCTTATGCCTTTATCCATTCCTGAGTGGAAATGGAATGATATCACCATGGACTTTGTTTCTGGTTTGCCTTTGACTCAGAGGAAGCATGATTCAGTTTGGGTTATTGTGGATCGGCTTACGAAGTCAGCTCACTTCTTGCCGGTTAGAGTGGACTACTCCATGGACAGATTAGCCAGTATCTATGTGGATGAGATAGTGCGGTTGCATGGTGTGCCTTTGTCCATAGTTTCAGATCGAGATCCGAGGTTTACTTCCAAGTTTTGGAAGAAGTTACAGAGAGCTTTGGGCACTAGGTTGAACTTCAGTACAGCATTTCATCCTCAGACCGACGGTCAGTCAGAGCGAGTTATTCAGATTCTGGAGGATATGATGAGAGCTTGTGCTTTATATTTTCCGGGTAGCTGGGACAGATATGTATCATTGATGGAGTTTGCCTACAACAACAGTTTCCAGTCTAGTATCGGTATGGCACCATATGAGGCTTTGTATGGTCGTCAGTGTAGGACTCCGATTTGTTGGACAGAGTTATCTGAGAGATCTATGATTGGACCAGACTTGGTTAGAGATACTGAAGATAAAATCAGAGTAGTGCAGCGGAATTTGAAGGCAGCCAAGGATCGACAGAAGTCTTATGCCAATTTGAAAAGAAAAGATGTGCATTTTGAGATCGGGGACAAAGTTTTCCTTAAAGTTTCTCCTTGGAGAAGGATACTTCGATTTGGAAAGAAGGGTAAGCTGAGTCCTCGTTTCATTGGACCTTATGAGATTTTGGCTAAGGTAGGACCTGTAGCCTACAGATTGGCGTTACCGATGGAGTTAGCAAAGTTGCATGATGTATTCCACGTTTCGATGCTTCGTCGGTACAGATCAGATCCTTCTCATGTTCTGTCAGTTCAGGATATCCAGGTTCAGCCAGACTTCTCTTATGATGAGGAACCGTGAGCTATTCTAGCCCGAGAGGTTAGGCAATTGAGGAATAAGCAGATTCCTTTGGTTAAAGTGTTGTGGATCCATCATGGGGTCGAGGAAGCGACTTGGGAGCCAGAGGAGTTGATGAGAGTTCAGTATCCACAGTTATTCAGTTCAGGTGAGAATTTCGAGGACGAAATTCTTATTAGTAGGGGAGAGTTGTCACACCCCATTTGGCCCCTAGTAGAATGAGCCAGTCTGTCTGTCTGACTGTCTGTCTGTATGTGTAGGCATTCGCATGTGTTCAGCATTTCATAAGGGTATTTCAGTAAAATATATGATTTTGGGGTTTTATTATTGTGAGGGAACATACATAGCATTAGTGTGTGAATTAATTAGGAATTACTTGTGTACACTTGAGCATACCATATTAGGGTGTTTTTAGTTGGGAATCATTTGTGTGCACTTACATATACCATTGTAGGGTACATTTAAATGAGATTACTTAGGGTGTGGGTAATGCATTTGAGAATGGTGTGAGTGATTAGTTTCACCAATAGGAAAAGGATACATATTTAGAATAAAGAAAAGAAAAAAAAGAAAAGGGAATGAGAGAAAAGGGACATTACAGATTTACGTTCTTGCTCACTCATTCTCTTCTTCTTCAATTTTCTTTATCCCAAATACTGTGTTGAAGGTTCAAGGTCTTGTTGGTGAAGATAATCTCTCCTTGCATTCCCTAGCTTGGTAAGAGCATGATCTTGTCTTTGTTTTACTGTAAATTGCATCTTCATCTTCTTCCTTGAGTTAGGTTTAACTTAGGGTTGTTTTGTTGAATGTTCTTGTTGAATTTGTGATTAGCTGAAGCTCCACGTGATCCAAAGGGGAAGGAGGTTGCTGGACCTAGTGGAGCTAAGTGAAAGAGACTTAGATTTCAGGTTTGGGAACAATTGTTTGTGATCTGTATAATTTGGGTTTACTGGTATTTCTAGGGTTTATATGTTCTTGAAGAATTGAATGCAAATACCTTTGATTAGTTTGACTGAATACTGGTTTGAGTTGTTTATATGTTGTTTGAGATGATTTCTGGAAGGAAAGGACAGGTTTGTATTGAGTTAAATCAAATTGGGATTGAAATCTGGAAAATCTGGAAATTCTGGGAAAAAAATCGTATTACTGTTGAAACTCCCTCTGTCGCGCGATTCGCTACGCAGGAAGGCACGTCACGTCGCGTGACCCTCGGTCACGACGTGATCTGCCTGCTGAGAAGCCAGTCGCGTGACCAGCTGAAGAGGAAGCAAGTCACGCGACGTGATCTTCGGTCACGTCGTGCGACCTGCGAGGAAGAGGCAGATCACGCAGTGTGATCTGCGAGGGAGAAGCAGTGTCACGTCGCGTGACCCTCGGTCACGCCGTGACCTGCATGAGGAAGGAGAAGTAGTGTCACGTCGCGTGACCCTCGGTCACGCCGTGACCTACATGAGCATTGCGTGATCCGCGAGGATCACGCAACGCGTGAGGCGGGAAGCAAGCAGGTCACGAGATGTGACCCTCGGTCACGCCGTGTCCTGCCTGTTGAGTCGCCAGTTTTCTCCGTTCAGCTTGTTTTTCCGAAATTTCCTAGTTTTTAACTCAGAAATGAATTGGGTACTTCTTCTGAATGGACTTTACTGTTGTATGATGCATGTCTTACTGATTAATGCTTTGATATGCGTGATAGCATGACTTTCTGATGAATTATATTCTGTATCCTGAAATATGATCTGTTTGACGCATAACCTGCTAGAGTCGAGTATGTGGATAGTTAGTCATGCCTAATAGAGTCTGTTGCTGCAGCCCATAGTTCTGTTTGGACCCCGATCAGGTCCCCGTTTGGTTCCTCGCGAACCCTTTTCTGTATTGGATCTTGTTTAAGGTCCCTTTTGAAAATATCTGTGAAAGTAAAAGTAAAAATGGTTTAATCGGTTCGTACCCGTAACGTGCTGTCTGTAATCGGCTCGTACCCGGAAAGTACTGTCTGTACACTCGTTATCCACTGTCTAGAGTCAGCAGGTATTCTTTGAATGTTAATGGAAATGTTCTGATCTGATATGACTTTGAATGGAATATCTGAATGAGATTATTGATGAAATACATACTGGTTTATTCTGTAATGCTTATGATGATGAAATTCTGAATGTATGACTTTTATATATGAGCATGCTTATATGAATTATGCAATAGACCTTGCATTCTGCCATTGTGAATGTGATATGCCTTGACGACCACTGTGAGTGGCCGTCCATAATTTATGTGTGTTTCCCCACTAAGCGTTTTATCGCTTAGCACGGTGTGTTTACCCGTGCAGGTGCGGAGGGAGTTATGCTTTGAGGGAGTCACCGTCTTCAGGCCAACACAGAAGGGTTTTAGTCTAGGCTCAGTTTTGTATCAGTTATTGATTCGTTTTTGTATAGAACTCTCTGTATCAGCTTCCGCTTTTGTAAATGTATTTTGTATATGTAATATTCTTTTGGTATCAGCTTGCTGATCAGAACATTATTGTAATAGCTTAACTATAGTAATGCATGATCAGCTTTTGCTTTTTGCATGTAAAGTTTTGATTATTCTGTATTTTCTGAATGTATGTTATGAATGGATGTATATTTTGCTTTGCTTTTGTTTGGTGACACCTTGTCTCATACGGCATCTCACTCCTTAACGGAGGGGATCGCCTATGTATGGGAAGGGGGTGTTACACCAAATGGAAACTTTTTCTCAATTAAATTTATAATAAATGGCATTTGAAATAAATAAAGAATTTCTTAGAGCAGAATTAAAGATAGAAGATAATAAAGAAAAAAGAGACTGGTATGTTAATAATTTTTCACAAAAAGAATTAGAACAATTTAGGAAATTATGGTATAAAGACATGATAGAACAAAAGGTCAATATTCCTTTATTTTTGTGGTTTGAGAATTAATGTTATAATAATAATATTAATTATTCTTTTGAAAAAGAGTTAAAAATGCTTAGTAAGGTAGGAAAACTTTGGAATTTAACTTATGATGAAAGAATAATATCTATACATCCACCACTAGAAAATATAGTATTCAATAAAAATGATCAGGATTTTGTAGGTATGCCCTTTATAGATCTTAAGAAAGAAGATTTGACAGATAAAAGAGTACAACATATAATATTTCAAATTAATTTTACTAATAAAACTTTAGAGACTATAGGAAATCAGCTTAATAGAATAGAAACTGTAGTGCAAAGACCTTATCAGGTTGAACCCGTAGCCTTAAAACCACTAGTTCTAGAAGAAAAGCCTTTATTTAACCCTTTTGAATTTATAAGACATGCCATTAATCTAAATAAAGAAGACTCTATACTAAGAAAAATAGAAGAAGATTAGGAAGTATTAATATCAGTAATTCTAAAACAATAAAGGATAATAAGCAAAAGGATAAACAAGTAGCAGTAATAAATAAGAACCAAGACTCTAATTCTAATACAGATTCTATAGCCGATTTAGAAAATCAATTTAATCAGTCTTCAAAAAAACCCTTAGAAATAAATAAATTAAGAAGAAATGCCTCATTGCCTACTACTAGGAATTACTATTCTATACCAACTCCACCAGATGCCCAATTTGAAGAAAGAGAGTTTACTTATCAGGCATGCTATGATGGAAAGTCTATTTATGAGTGGAATATTGATGGACAATCAGAATATAGGATATCAAATATAGCAGGATTTACATGCCAATTAAAATGATGGTACGAGTACTATGTAACCCATGACCAACAGCATCATTTATTAAAATCTAGTAAGACTATAGTAAAAAGGGAAAATAATATGGAAACAGAAACGACTATGGATAATAGTGTTAATACATTAATTTTTTCAATTATGAAAAATTTTGTAAGAGATCCTAGCCAATATGAAGATAGAAATTCAGAGATACTTCAGAAACTTACTTGCCCTAAGTTACAAGATTTTAGATGGTATAAAGATTTGTTTTTAACTAAAGTAATGACTAGGTCAGATTGTAATAATTCTTATTGGAAAGAACGATTTATAGTAGGTTTACCAAAATTATTTGCTGAAAGAATTAGAAAAAAAGTTAAAGTCAGACTATTACGATACAGTCCCCTATCAGGATTTAACTTATTGTTAACTTATAAATTACATTAATAAGGAAGGTTTAGCTATATGTTTAGATATGAAACTAAAAGCCAAATTAAAAAGAGAAAATCTAGTAGGAAAAAATGAATTACGAGATTTTTGTCAACAATATAGATATGAAAGAATTAGTGCACCCATCAGCCAGGGTTAAGAGAAAACATAAAATAAAATGGAGATATAATCCTAGAAGAAGGACTTTTAGGCCCAACTTAGAGCAAGATAAGCCCAATAAGAATAAAAGCTTTCCTAAGCTTAAATCCTATAAAGGCAAAAAAACCCATTAAGAAAGATATAG
Source organism: Excoecaria cochinchinensis (assembly GCA_947683425.1). Taxonomy (NCBI): domain Eukaryota; kingdom Viridiplantae; phylum Streptophyta; class Magnoliopsida; order Malpighiales; family Euphorbiaceae; genus Excoecaria; species Excoecaria cochinchinensis. The sequence continues at coordinate 4,642,891 of CANTUQ010000119.1, read as the reverse complement.
TAATTTGTTATAAATGTAATAGACCGAGTCATTATTCAAAGAATTGTAAGATGAAAAGGAAAGTCAATAATTTAGATTCTTCAGAAGAATTGAAAGAAAAAATGATGAAATTAGTAATTAATGATTCTTTTTCAAAAACTTAGTAATATTTCAGAATATTCAGAAAATGATTTAAATTTAATAAGCGAAGAAAACAATTCTGGTAGTGATACAAACACCCGTGAATGTTTAGAAACATGTCGGTGTAATTAGATAAATATACTTAATAATGAACAGAAATTTTTACTAGATATAATAGATAAAATAGATGATCCAGAGATAAAAAGAAATTACTTACTTAGATTAAAAGACTTAATAGGACAAAGGGAGCAAAAAGATTATAGACCCTATGATTTTAATGAGATTTGTCAAAGGTTTAAACAAGTTAAAAGAGAGTCCTACATTCAGGATCTTCAGGAAGAAGTTAAAGGTTTAAAACAGGATGTAAGCATATTATGAAGAAAGGTTCAATTTTTAGAAGAGGAAAACCTTAAAGATAGTGTAAGTAGACTTTTCATAGATAAAGATAAGAGTTAGGCATCTACTTTTTTAATAATTAAGGAACTAGATAATAAAGAGGAATATGTTAATGTATTTCAAGAGTTAATTATCAAAAATGGTACATCAAATTAGATATAGTTATAAGCGATGATTTTCATCTTTCCACACTAGCTTTAGTTGATAGTAGAGCAGATCAAAACTGCATTCAATAAGGTTTAGTTCCCACTAAGTATTATGAAAAAACTTCAAAAAGACTTAGTTCTGCTAATGGATCTAAATTATATATTAATTACAAATTATCTAAGGTTAAGATATGTAACAAGGGTTATTACTATAAAACTCAACTAATATTAATTAAGAATTTAAATTGAGGAGTAATTTTAGGAACTCCCTTGATAACTATGCTTTATCCATTTCAGGTTTGTAATAATGGAATAATTACTAAAGTTTTAGGAAAAGATATATTATTTGAATTTGCTTTCCTAATGATATCTAGGGATGTTAATCAATTAAAAAATAATATTCAGGAAATTAATTTTATAAATAATAAGCGAAATCATATAAAATATTTAATAAGGGAAATAGATGAAAAAAGGATAAAGATCCAATTAGAAAAAGAAGAAATAAAAGAGAAAATGAAAGAGATAGAAAGAACTCTTTCTAAAGATGTCTGCGCACCCATACCTAATGCTTTTTGGAATAGGTAAAGTCACATTGTCAGTTTACCTTATGAAAAAGATTTTGATGAAAAGAAGATACCCACTAGGTCTAAAGCAATACACATGTGAGAAGAATTAGAAAAACTTTGTAGAAAAGAAATCCAAGATTTAAAAGATAAAGGGTTAATTAGAGACTTTAAATAACTATGGTCTTGTTCAACTTTTTATGTTATGAGCGCGGCAGAATTAGAGAGAGGAGCCCTTAGATTAGTTATAACTATAAACCTTTAAATAAGGTCTTACAATGGATTAGATATCCTATCCCAAATAAAGAGATCTATTAAAAAGATTATATAATGCAAAATATTTTCAAAATTTGATACGAAATCAGGATTTTGGCAGATTCAAATTTAGGAAAAAGATAGATATAAAACCGAATTCAATACTCCATTTGGCCATTATGAAAGGAATGTAATGCCTTTTGGATTAAAAAATGCCCCATCAGAATTTGAAAATATAATGAATGATATCGTAAGACCAATTAATGAATTTTATATAGTATTTATAGATGATGTTTTAATATTTTTAGATAATATTACTCTGCATTTTAATCATTTAAGAAAATTTTATAACATTATACATAGCAGAGGATTAGTAATTTCTTCTACTAAGATGAAATTATTTCAGGTTAAAGTTAGATTTTTAGGACATAATATAGATCAGGGAGCCATTAAACCTATAAATAGAAGTTTAGAATTTATAGGAAAATTCCCATATGAGATTAAAGATAGAAAACAGTTAAAAAGATTTTTAGGATGTCTGAATTATGTTTATGATTTTTTCCAGGATTTAGGAAAAATCTGTCAAACTCTTTATAATAGGTTAAAGAAAAATCCAAAGCCATGGACAGAAAAGCATACTTAAATAGTAAAAATGATAAAAGCAAAAGTAAAAAGTCTCCCATGTCTTAGTATCCCTCATCTAGAAGCTTTTTTAATTGTACAAACGGATGGTGATATTGGGTTTAGAGGAATACTTAAACAGAAGAAGGATAGAAAAGAGGAGTTAGTACGGTTTTATTCAAGAAGTTGGAATAATGCACAGAAAAATTATTCTACCATTAAAAAGTAAATATTAAGCATTGTATCATGCATTACAAAATTTGAAGATGATCTTTACATGAATTTTTTTTTTATTAAAAATAGATTGCCTTTCAGCAAAGCATATTTTAGAAAAAGATGTCAAAATTTTATTTTTTAAACATATTTTTGCTAGATGGCAAGCCTTTCTCAATAATTTTGTTTTTGAAATAGAATTTATCAAAGGACAGAATAATTGTTTACCTGATTTTATACATATATATATTTAAACATATATATACATACATACATACATACATACATACATACATATATATAGATATATATATACATATATGCATATATCTATATATATGTGTAACACCCTTATACCCATAAATGATACGAATACCGGATGTCACAACACTATACTGTATTGCCAATCACTGATGATACACTTGAAAGCTCTGAATTTATTTTTAACAAACATAACAATACATACACAATAACATAACAATACATTAATACATAAATTACCTACCCATATCATAGCTTTCCCCAACTACGCTCGTATACATGCCATGCAAATCCTTCGGTCCTTGTTGTTGCTCAATCTTCAATTGCTTCTACGTCTTCGGCCACATCTAACTATCACAACTTGCACGCCATAACACTTATGCGTTGAGCATTAAAATGCTTAGTGGTGGATACTTATCCTAAGTTTCCCATACTAATCCTACGCACTTGCTTACTTAATTGTTTTACTGTATCTAGATTTTGGAGGCGATTATTTCTAAGTCTTTTTAAACAGTTTATAACATACTTTAATGGCGTTCACTAACCTTGTCTTCGTCATTACCACCATTATCACTAATTGTAACAACCCGAAAAGTACCCTAAAAGAATTTGTACATATTGAGGATGAGTAGTGATCGAGATTGTGCAAGTTGAAGTCTTTGGTATGCCAATTGGACAAATTTAAGAATTTAAGTAAAGGTTTCGGCAAGTACAGTCAAGGATAAAATTATGAAGTGTGAGTTTAGTATTTAATTGAAGGAGTAAGATTTATTAAGTGGGCCAATGTGATAAATTAGTAAGTTATGAGTGTCAATGTTTGAGGTTATAAGAGTTTGAGGATTAAAACGAGAATTTGACATAAATATCTATTTGTGGGTTTTGTTAGGGTGTGCATGCATATAGGAAGTTAGTGTATGTGTTATTAGAGTTAGTCCTATGTGTGGTGTAGATTGTGTTTGTAGGGTATGAGTGGTCAAGTTCCACCAATTACAAGATGACATGTGGCAAGGATTTAAAGAGGGGTATATAAGGCAAGGAAAGAGAAGGAGAGAGCAGAAATTTCTGCCCTAGCTCTCTCATTCTCCTCCTCACGCCTCTTCCTCTCCTTCTCTTCTTCTTTCCTCTTTGCTCCATCTTGATTTCTCCTCTTTGGCTGTAATTAGTGGGAATTGATCTACTCTAAAGGTCTTTTGGTAAGTTTTGTTGAGTCTTTTTCTCATCTTTCATCTTTCCTCTTGATCTTGGTTAGAATGTATTTTGATCTAGGGTTTCTGTGGTTGTGTGATCTTTGCGTGTTTTTGTTTGAGGTACCTCCTTGTGATCCCAAGGAAGGCAAGTGGGAGTGGTACTCATTGATTCTAGAGCTTAGGATTCCAGGTTTGGGAATTTATGTGTTTTGACGCATTCTTTTGGTTGATTTTCTACAAATTGAATGTTTAATGAGGTTCATGTGAGTGAAATGTTATGAGTTTTGGTTGATTTCAGTTGTGATGCATGAATGATGATTATGGGAACAAGTTTGAGTTGAATGATTTCTATTGTGATTTTCTGAGTTTGTTTCTGTCGGGATTCGATTTTGTTAATTCATGAACTGATTGTATTAAGTGTTGTAAAGTTGTGTTTTTGTTGTTGTTTTTGATGCTGGGAATGCTTGATCCAAGGTGAGTTGAAGTTTGATCGAATTTTTGAAGTTTTGGGTGAGTTTTTGGAGCTAAGGGAATTCTGCAGTTTTTCTGCAGAATTAGAAACGTGACTCTGTCGCGAGCGCGACGATCGTTGCGAGCACTACAGAGTCGATGGATTCCAAGTCCATGTGGCCGAACGCTCTGCTACTGAGTGATAGCTGGCAATCCCTTTTCGATCGATCTACCATCTTCTGATCGGAAGTGCCATGGGTGCTCGGTCGCTCGCACGATGGAGTGCTCGGCTGCCGAACGAAAGTTGGGAAGTTCCTATCAGAACGTGCAGAAGAATAGCATGATTCGTGCTTGTGGGAGCCAAGTCACGAGTCGTGCATTAGAGCACGACTCATGATGGGGCTGAGAGCATTGGCATGAGTCATGCGGACCTGCACGACTCGTGTCCCTTACTCTCCCTTTTGCGATTGACCGTTCGGTTTGGAGAAGCATCGACACAAGTCGTGTTGACCTGCTTGACTCGTACCCCTCCCTTTTTCCTCGCGTATGGCCTTCTAGCCACTATCGCGAGGCACCTTGACGAGTCGTGAAGGATGCTCACGACACGTGACAGGGCTGTAGGGGCATCGACACAAGTCGTGTCGACCTGCACAACTCGTGTCCCTTGCCCTTCACCTCGTGCATGGCCTTCTGGCCACTATCGTGAGCGTGACTCTTGTTGCGATCGCGACAGTGACCCCCTGTCTGTCCTATTTTCTGAAAATGAATTTTCTGTCTCCTTTTCATGGGTTTTCACTATTATTTTATATATATATGACTTTGTTCATACGTGTCTAAATTTTTATAGTTCTTTATTATAAATAATATGTTATGCTTTGAATGCGATTTGTATTATGCATGGATAATGTTATGAAACCACATGAATAAATTCTGTTATCGTTTTAATGAATGATATTGCAATTATTCCTAATTGTTTAATGTTTTTTTATATGAAAGATAATTTAAAGTTAGCTTAATGATTAATGCAATTATATCAATGCATATGTCTATGTGATTCGTAAAAGAATGATGCAAGTATTTACTAGAATGGGTATATATATGTGAAGAATTTAATAATGATATGGAAAATTTAGCCTGCGTTAGTCGAGTCGTGGATAGATAGGCATGCCTATAGAGTTCTGATACTGTAGCCCTTTGTTCTGTTTGGACCCTGGTTAGGTCCCCATTTGGTTCCTCACGAACCTCAATGTGTATGGATCTTGTTTAAGATCCCCAATGTGAAAATGTTTTGAATGAGAAAAATTTGATGTTGCTTTTCGATTGTACCCTCGGGTACCCCCAATGTGTTCTGTTTACTCGCTTATCCACCCCTTGGACTTAGCAGGCAATTATAAGAATAACAAAATGTGAACGAATTGATAAGTTTTGTAATGATGTGCAAAGAGTTATGTGAATTAAGTATTTGAAAGTATTTGTTGAAATGATAAGCTTGTGCTTCACGCACTAAAGTGTTATGGATCCTTTATGGACTCGAATGTGGAATTGTGTGGTATCTTCGAATACCTAAATGGTTTTGTATTTGAATCTAATGTCAGTTAATCGAAAAGAGATGTAACCGTTAATGTCACCAAAAAACTTGATTTTTCACACCTAAATCACATATATTTATCCCTTCTCATACCAAAAAAAAGATAAAGATTGAAAAATCATACAAAAGAATAAATCTCAACTCTAAAAAGACATATTCATCAAGTCATTATTCATGTATTCATCAATCAAAGGAAAATAAAATAAAAATAAAATAAAATAATAAAAATGAGTCCAAAGTCCTTTATCCTCAGAGTAGATAATTTGGAAGCAAGATGTCTCAATCCGTTCACCTCATCAAGATTTGAAATCGGACTCAAAAAGATTCAAAAAATCTTAAGTTTTTATCTCAAAAAAACTCAAGAACACTAAAATTCAAAAATGTTTTTTTGTTGTTTGATGAGAAAACCCAAGCTAAAGGAATTGATTTTCCCTTCCTCTAGTTAAATCTAACCTCAACAAATGTTTTTCTAGATCCAAGAAAATCAAAGAAGGAATTTTTGCTCTCAAGAAAACTTTTGTTCTTTTTTTCCAAAAAAAATTCTCCATTTTTAAAAAATCTCCTCCCTTTGTGTTTCTCTCTCCTCTTCTTTTATAATCCACCCAAATAGCATAAAAACTGAAAAATCAGGTTTTTTTAGTGCGATTTGGATTATAGCCCTTTAAAATCAAGTAAAATCCCGTTGCAGGAGGAAGGACAGCGCTCAAAAGGAGGGATAGCGATAGGGCAGGTCCGCCGAGGGGCACCCAGCATGCAAGGGCAGCCTAGCGCATTGCTGCAGCATGGCTGCCAGCGTGAAGGGGCACCCTCACGCTCGCACTGCCGCCTCGCGAGAAGAGGCGGCCTCGCATGGGGCTGCAGGCGTGGCTGCCCGCGCGCGGTGAGGGGCGAGCATGCACAGAAGCCCCTCGTGCGAGGGGCTACCACGTTAATGCCCACGCATGATGGGTAGTCTTTCATGTACGGGCCGCCCTTGCAGGGCGGGCGCTCTCGAGAGCTAGGGGGTGCGCCCTTCGCCATGCGCGCGGCTAGGGTAGTGCCCCTCGCCCGAGTGTTTGAGGCAAGGGGTAGCACTTATGCAGTAAGTGCAGCTTGCTGCCCATGTGTTCCTCCCCCGGCGAGACTGACGCACGCGCTTCATCCGTACGTAAACCTAAAAAAACCTTTTTTCCCAAAAAGACTTCAAAAACATTTTGAAATGGACACAAGAACTTGATAAGGAGACGATCAGTTCCCATTTTCTTACATATGAATTGGTCTTTATTTTCATCATCAAGTACTCTTAATCTTGGATTGCCTAGGGAACTGGTGTCTATAGTTGCCCCTAATTTTGGAGAAACTAGAACGTAGGTGCCTAGGTGAGCAAAAATTTAGATAAAAGAAAGAAGCACATACCTGGGGCGGTGACCTTCTTATTGCTACGAGAAGGAAATCGTCTCTTTAAGTCACCATCTAGACCGTGGAGCGATTATCATCCCTCTGTGTTGCACCGAGTCTTCTCAAGACTTCTGAAGCTTAGGTACCATGGCGAGGCACTGAGTTTGCTCCAAACTTACTAAGTGCCGGGGTTGTTCTCCTTAACTACACCGAGTCTGCTCCAGACTTACAAAGTGCGGGTGCCCTCCTCAAATGGCGATGCGCCAAGTCTGCTCTAAACTTACAAAATGAGGGAATTGTTCTCCTAAATTGCACCGAGTCTGCTCCAGACTTACAAAGTGCGAGTGCCATCCTTAAATGGAGATGTGCTAAGTTTGCTCAGGAATTACAAAATACGAGGTTCTTCTTCTGAACTGCACCGAGTCTGCTACAGACTTACAAAGTGCGGGTGCCATCCTCAAATGGCAATGTGCCGAGTCTACTCTGGACTTACAAAATGCGGGGTTGTTCTCCTGAACTGGACTAAGTCTGCTCAAAACTTACAAAGTGCGAGTGCCATCCTCAAATGGTAATGTGCTAAGTCCTCTCAAGACTTACAAAGCACGGGGTTGTTCTATAGCATAGCCTCAGCTGTTCCCTGAATAAAATAAATACCATTAAATCAATTTATCATGGTAATCATTTTGATCATTTACCTTTCACGAAGGTTCAATTGTTCTTATCTCGTTGTCTTATTTTATAATTTGTGGTTTGTCATTTCATATATATTACTTTTATCTTTTCCATGTCAAAAGTGTGCTAAAGAAAAAGAGAAATAAAGGAAACAAAAGATCATCAGCATATAAAATATATCTATTTTGTACAAAAATAAACAAATTTAAAAATCATGATAGGTGGTCTCCCTAAATATCAGCTACAGATAGTCAGTGGGCTCCTTAGGGTCACTCTCGCCCGATAAGTGCACCATCGGCACGTCTGGCCCTGCAAAGGCCGTTGGCTGATCAGCTACCTCTATTACTGGAGATCTAGGGATGGGCATCTAGGGCTCCTGAACCATCATACCCAATCGTCCCTCCTGGAAAGCTCGAATGACAGTCTACATCATCTCGTTCAGCTCATAAATACCTACCCCAACCACTCTGAGGGTCTGGGTATGCCCGGGAACATAGCTACTAACCTTGGTGAGCCTAGCATCCGCAATCTCCCGTAAGTCTATCACTGACTGCAAGATATTAGGGATCAGTCCTCCCAGCATCTCAACCTCTAGCCTCATCGTGCCGATAGTCTCATCCATTACCTATAGGGCCTCATTCACCCTCTGTACAGCTGCTGCATGGGAAGCCCTCATTGACTCCTTAAACCGATCCATACGCTGACCCAAATGATGAAACCCCTCATCAATGCACTGGTCCATAGCCATAAGTCTATCATTTGTGCGCTGGCTGTGGCTGGTTAATGCTGCCATCATGTCTGTATGTATAGATTAGATAAAAATCTCTAAGCTGGACTGTCCCTGCCCTTCCATGGACTATGGGGGGAGCCATCTAAGTGGATGCCCCTGAGTGATCTGGATGACTGTAAGGGTGAAACCTCTCATATGCATGGGAGCTTACACCTTGCCCCTGTATAGTAGGAGGGAGTGGCGCATGATCATACGGAGGATGCGACTGAGGTGGTGGGGTGCCCATCCATACCAGTACCAGTACCACTCTATAGTGTGCTAGGCTCTACCTCTAGTTGCAGGGGATATTGTTCATCCTTTGGCTGATGGTGCTCTTCACTTAGCACAATAGCTGGAAGTGGGGCTAGGCCATAAAGCTGTCTGGTCTCTACGATCATGAGTAATCGGTACACTCAAGGGGGACCCAGCATCTGCTCAACCATGCTCATAGCTCTGGCGGTTGCTAGATCTACATAAATATCTGCATCCAAAGGTGGCCTGAATACACTGGGTTCAAACCCTAGTGAGAGCAATAACCTGGTGATGACTCCACCGATGCATATCTACGATGTGGACCCCCGTCCATATCTAAATAAGCTTGATAATATCTCATGGATGATATTAAGCTGTGTCTCAGTAGCCATAACCCATGGAGCGCAAATCTCTGTGGCATTTATGCCCCTTGGACTCCCCCATCTGGTCCAAATAACTACTGCCCAAGACCTTCTCGATGTATTCATAGGTCTGCGAGACTAATAATGTGCTCTTCATAGTGCTATGGTTATAACAGACCCCTGGTAATGTAACCATCTCCCAGCGCTGCGTGTAACACTCCTATCTGGGGTCTGTGCATGATCCCCAACTGGGAGGCCCATAGCTTAGGCAAACTTTATGCGGCTCATGGAATGCCTTCCAACTCTGACCCTGAAAGTTATGGTCCCAATCTACGTATCTGTCCTTTGGAGCCCCTTGTACTCTAAAGTGGCCAAAAACTCCCTGGTGATCTCAAGGTACATCTGATAGGCCGGTCGAAAAAACTTCGTCGAACCTACTGCCTATAATAAACTGCTCACTTCTTCCCACATGCCCATCTGCTCTAAAAAAGGCTTGGACATGAACCTGCTAGAGGTGAACTGTGCCTGGGTCAGTGTCTCAAATCTGAGCCTATGGGCATTGGCCATCCATCTCAGTGTAGGGATGTCTTTGAGAGCTGGAGCCTTGTCGCTTCGTAAAGGCATCTTGATGAAAGATTAACCCATTAGACAATAATAAAGCATATCACATAATATTTTAACATTCATGCACTATGTTATTTTTAAAATTTTGGAAGCATTTTAGCAGGAAAAATCCTAACTTTTGCACTCATAAGTCATAAAGGGACAGACCTCAAGCCCCAACATTAAATTCAACAAGCAAGATCATATTGTGCAAAAAGACTTGTTATAAGCATTTATTTACCGTGCCAACATTATTTATGTACACATTTTATTGTGGTATTTTCCTTTCATTTTTTTTAAAATTAATTCCACGCCAATTTTACAATCTCTCAATTATTGCAAATCTTACGCACGTGAGTCATTCATACAAGGTTTATACATTCTAACACGTATTTGCCTAAGAAATATTATTCTAACGTAAATAATAATAAAAATAATTTGTATAAAATATCAACATGAATTTGCCTAAAAAGAAATATTTCTAGCACAAATAGTAATAATTTATACAAAATATCAACATGCATTTGCCTAAAAAATATTTTTAGCACAAATAATAATAATCTATGCAAAAATAAAATAATTAAACAACATAAAGTGCTTCAAAAATTGACCTCGTAGTCGATGCTAAAAAATAACAAAAAATAGATCACTACATAGACAATAAAACCGAGGTCGTTTTGGCGTGAACGGCACACGAAATGGAGTCAAGACCAAGGAGAAATGACTAAAAGACCCACTTAAACAAAAGAAAATAACAAAACAGAGAAGGGGAATATAAAGGGGTGGCCATGGGGAAAGGGTATTTATATCGTTACTTAAGGGGCGGCTAGGCTGGCCCTCGATGGCTGAGGATCGGCTAGCCCGCCCCTTGCCCAAAAATATATTTTTTTCTTTTGAAATTCTTGAATACTTCCTGAACGTCTGGGGATGCTTTTCCAGATAATTTTCACTGCCTAATATTTCCTGCAAAATTAAAACCCATATGCAGGAGTAAATTATGCGCGTGAATGTGCACATGCTATGCAAAATGCGAACGACAAATTCATCCGAGCGGCCTAAGTATTGAGGTGCAATCCTATTCTCAAGGACTTCAACTGGGATAATTCTTGGCCCGGATTCTCTCTGCGTTAACTCTGCAACTTGCGGCTGGCATCCCCTGACCACTCTCGATGTCATTCGTCTTTGTTTTAAAGGTAGCGTGCCCCTTGTGGATTTTTACTGTAACACCCCCTCCCCATACGTAGGAGAACCCATCCAATAGGGAGTGAGAACCCTTATGAGCAGGGGTGTCACCAAACAAATGAAATAATAGACAGATACATATAATACGGAAAACAATAGAAATAAAACTGAAAAATTCATTCATTGATATAAAGGATTCATTACAATAATATAGTCAATACATAACTGATATTACAATATTACATTCTTCCAGAAGAATACATAGCGAAAGCAATACAATGAGAGCTCAATATTACAAAAAGAATCTTAGTTACAAAGCTAAAGTCCTAACACTTTAAAACTTCTGTGTTGGCTGGACCTGCGGAGACTCTCCCAAAAGCTCAAAACCTTCTACACCTGCACGGATGAAACACCCGTGCTAAGCGATAATGCTTAGTGGGGAAAACACACAATATTATGAACGACCATTCACAGTGGTCATTGAGGCAAAACACATTCAAAATGATACATGCTTATAATCACATATGTACAAAACTTAGTTTAATCGCATTCAATGAGATTCAAGGATTATAATCAAATTCATAACTCATACTGATTCACATACTTATAGTTACAACGAAATAGACGCCTGCTGACTCACAATAGCGGATAATGAGTGATCACATTGGGGGATACCCGAGGGTACAATCGAAAAGCAACATCATTATTTCTCGTTCAAAACATTTTCACATTGAGGCATCTTAAACAAGATCCACACACATTGACGATCACGAGTGTGACACGCGCTGAACCCCAGGGCGCCTCGAACCTCCCGCTTTTAGGGCGATCGCGATGAGGTTAATGAAAACTTGTAAGGGATTATAAGTGCATCCCTTTTGGGCAACAAGGAGGTTTCTTGGAGTTGCCACCCAATAGAACATTCGGAAAGGTCATCTAGCCTCAGTGAGCCTGATAAGTTGCAATTATATTAAGATTTTAGATTAATTCTTGGCATAATTATGTGTTTTATTTAGTTAATTTTAATAATAATTAATTAGTTTTTGTGTTTTTATTAATTTATAATGTTTTTATAATTTTTAATAAATTTTGGGATGTTTTCAGGTGTTTTATTTTAATCCGGAGCTAAAATGGAGGTTTGGGGTTGATTTTAGAAGAAATTGTGGAAGGAGAGAAAATTTTGCCTAAAGCACAGCTGTGCTTTCAATTAAAAGCACGGCTGTGCTTTCGAAAGTCACGCGCATCAGCGAGAATCCACGAGAACACAGCTGTGTCCATGCGCAAGGCACAGCTGTGTCACGCAGCAAGAGGCGCGCGCACACGGAGCAACGACGCGCATTTCTCGCCCAGGAGCACAGCTGTGCTTCAGCGAGAAGCACAGCTGTGCTTCTCCTTTTTTCGCCAACAGATGCGCAACCCTAGCCAAAACACAGCTGTGCTTCTCAAAGCACAGCTGTGCTTTTCTCCAGTATAAAAAGAAAATAACGCCGCTGAAAAAGGAGGCAGCTTAGTTTTAGTTTTTAGTTTTAGTTTTTGTTTCCTTTATTTTCTTCCCTTTAGGCAGTAGACTTAGATTTATTTTTCCATTAAATTCCAGCAATATTTTATTTAATTTCCATGTTTTAATTCTTCTTTTAAACTTTGTTTTAGCTTAGAATTCATTTGAAATTGCACTTTTATTCCAATTTAATTTAGATTATTTTTATTTTAATTTTGTATTTTGGGATTTAAGGAAATTCAACGGTGGATGAACAAGAACTTCAAGATCCATTTTCTCTTTTCATCAAGGGTGTATTCTAAACTTAATTTTTCATATTTTATATTTATATTCTTGATGTTAGAGTAGTTAATCATGCTTGGGAGTTCTTGAATCATATTTGTATTTTGGATATTTGGATTTAATAAATATTTTCATGTTTTCTTTTATTCCTCTTGTTATATATTGTTTTGCAATTATAATGATGATTGGAGCTAAATCCGAAAATTGTTGTTTGTGCAAATGCTCTGTTCTTTTAATATTGATATTCATCTTCCCAGCTTAATCCATGGATATGGTAGGTTGGTTTGTGGGTGTTCATATTATTAGATTAAGAATTGTGAGGAATAAATAGGTTTTAGATAACTGAATCTGGGATGGTAGGTTATCTTAGATCTAGGAATTGGTCATATTATACATATAGTTCAGTTTTATCTTCTCTGAAATTATCTGTTGTTGCTGAATTGAATGCAAGTTAAGGGGAGATCTACCAGGATAAACTTTGATTGTAATCAGTTCATAAATACATACATATGCTCTGTTCTATTTTAATCAACTTTCATTGGTTTGATGAATCCGAATTGGTATTTAAATCTGTGAATGTTTATTTTAATAGGTTCAGAATGGTGGAAGATAAATGAGTTTGATATCTGAATCCGAACTGGTAGGATTATCTGACTTAGAACTTACAAACATGTGATAATGCTAATATATGTACTGAATCCGAAAGGTAGGTTCATTAATTAGAATAGCTGAATCCGAAAGGTAGGCTTGGGTTCAGTTGGGTTGTCCAGAATTTCATGTTATATTGTTTTACCAATTTTCAGTTACATTTATGAGGATAGAATTTCCTAAGCATTTAATTTCATCCTTGAGTAATTTCTTGATGACCAATTTTATATTTGTTTGTTAATTTATTTTCTTGCTTAGTTTAGTTTTCTCCACCAAACAAATTGGGGACATCTCAAATTCACTCATCTATAGATATTTAACTGGACAATCCTTGTTCCCTTGGGTACGATAACTCGGGGTCCTAACTATACCCCACTTTATTACTTGTCGATTCGGTACACTTGCCGAGGACCCGTCAAGTTTTTGGCGCCGTTGCCGGGGATAACGGTGTTGTTTGTTTTATATCTTTAGTTGAGTTAGTTTGAGGTTTTTATTTTTCTTTTTATTTTAATTTGGTGTTTATTTTTGCAGGAAAATTTTGAGACATTTTCAAAATGATGCAAGATAGTGATCAAGATTATGAGTTGTTCCTTTTGCGAGAACAAGTGAATGATATGATGAGGGAGATGCAAGAGTTACGACAAATGTATTCAACTTCACCAGTCACCTATTCACCGTCTTTTGAAGATCCTCACTCTTCATGTGTATCACAAGAGTATCACTTTGCCCATATCGAACGTCTTTCAAACTACAATTATTGTAGAGAGATGGAATACCAAGCAGAAAGGAGAGAGTTGCAGGCTACAATCAACTATCAAGAGGAGAGGATCAAGGCTCAAGGGGATTTATTAAAGAGTCAAGCATTGGAGATCCAAAATTTGGAATCCAAGTTAGAAATTTTAATTGTCTCTTCGAGTGATAAAAAAGATAGTGGTGAATTGAGTCATGCACCTATAGAGATTAATGAGAATATTGAAATTTTTGAGGACTGGTTGCATGAAGAAGAAAAGGAGCCAATTATTGTTGAAGAAAAATCTTGTGTTTTTTTGGAAACTAATTTCAATTTTTCTGTGCAGGATAGTGCACCAAAGGAGCAAGAGTTGAATGATTCTCAAATGGAAACACTGAATTCAGTCCATTTGAAGGATTTATTTAGGCTTGAAGAGCCGGTAGAGTTCATGTATAGTGAACCCAAGGTGGAGTCATACTTCATCGAAGACATGGAATTTCCCACCTTGGTAGCTTTCGATGATTTTCTCCTACTGATGGGGGAAAATGAAGAGCAAAAATCGGAAAGACCATTATTTGGTTCACAAGCTCGTCCACCCGAGAGTGAAATGAGTCGAGCTGGGACTCAATAAACCAGAACTTTTATTTTTCTTAACCCTTCCTATTTAATTTTCTGTCATTTTTTTGTGTTTATGTTTTGATTTTTAATTACTAGTTGTTTGTATTTCTATTTTTATTTTTCTTAAAAAATTAAAAAAAAATAATAAAAATAAATAAAAATAAATAAAAAATAATAAATAAATAAAAAAATAAATAAAAATAAAATAAAAATAAAATAATAATAAAAAAATAATAATAACAATAATAATAATAATAAAATAAAATTGTTATATGTATTTTTATAAAATAATATTCCTTAAATTTTTAGTGTATTAGAATGTTAATTTGTTATTTTTAATGTTTAATTTGTTGGATTTAATTTGTGTTATTTGGTTTTGATTTGTTTAATTGTTTTGGAAATTAACAGTTGAGAAGGAAGAAAAATTCAAAAGGAGCAAGAAGTGCAACAAATGGAACAGGGCAGTAGCATCAGGTATAGCGCAAAAACACAGCTGTGCTTTTCAAAAGCACAGCTGTGCTTTAATCTAAAACACGGCAATGCTGAGCGCGCTGAAAAGCACAGCTGTGCTTCTATCAAAAGCACAGCTGTGCTTTCAATTAAACACACGCCGAAACGCAGCGCTGGAAAAAGCACAGCTGTGCTTATTTCAAAAGCACAGCTGTGCGTTTTCGCACAACCTCCTTTAACACACGCTGTGCCCCTCTTTCTTCTTCCTTTCTCTTTTCTTTTCCTCTTTTCCCCCCTGTTCTTCAAAAATTAAAATTTTTCTCTCAATTCCTCTTTGATCTTCACTGATAATCCAAGCATCTCAGGTAATTTTTATTTTTATGCATTTTCTTAGAACTTAAATGGAATTCTTTTCATTTTCTTTCTTCAATTTTCCTATTTGCCGATTCTGATTTCTCCCAAATTTTTATGCAATAAATTCCAGATTTCTTTGGGATTAAAAGAATTAAGAGCTCTCTTCCATTATTTATCTTTCAAAAATTTTTAAGTCAATTAACTAATTTCTACAGATTACAGGTACGCATTTTCTCATCCTGTTCATTTAAATTTTTTCGTTCTTTTTCTAATTCCATTGTGCACTGAGCTTCAATCAAATAAATTTATGTTGTTGTTGAATTTTTTTTTATTGAGATGTGTTTTTCTCTTGCTAATAGGTGTTTAGGATGAGGAAGTTGTGATAAATAATTTGGATTATAATCCTGCTCGCCAGATGCTTGATGAAATGCTTAAATGAGAAATTCATGTCGAAATTTGGGACTTGTAATGTGAAAATGCAACATAATTGTTTATTTTTCTTCCCAACTCAGTTAATATGATTTGTTGAGGTTTTGTTCATATCTAGTTGGCATGAATCAGGCTGCTTAAACATGCACATATGTTACTGTTGGCATGCTCACCGCTGGTTTGGAACTTGCAATGAATGAACTTTATTTAAACATATTGTACATTGAGCATTTACAGCTTGAGCCTAGTTTCGTATTTGTGTTTGTGTTTATTTGCTCTTATGGCAGTGTTGAATTGGTGGGTGCCATTGGATTTGAAATTGAACTTATTGATCATTGTGTTAGAAGGGATATGATCTTGTGTTCTGTCTTGAAAGTAGCTTGCTGATATTTGGAGTTTGGGCTTGAAAATTCTGAATTGAATTGTTTGGATATAATTGGGGCATTATGCGATAGTGTGAATATGGAAGGAAAGTTTTTGCAAGTTAAATTCTAATTGCTTGAGGTTATGCTTGGTATTATCTTGTTTTAATATTGTTGTTGTTGCTTTAGTTTTTAATTTAGATGCAATTGAATATTGTGCTTAATTGAATTGAGTCAAATGCATGTTTGCTAGTTCCCGACTTGATGGGATTAGGATGAGTTGTTTTAGATGCCAATTTTTCACATTCTTAATTACATGCAACTTTGAATTTTTCCTACATATTTTTGCTGTAAATGACGCAGTGATTAAGTAAACTTTGCATTTCTCTCTATTATTCTCCAATAATTGCATTTATTTTATTTTTGGCATGTACACTTCAAGAATTGATTACTTGTGTTTATTGTTATTCTCCACTTTGTGCTTTTCATTTTTAATTTCTTTAAATTCTAATGTGTGCAATTTTTCAATTTTCTCTATTTTGTGCATAGACTTTGTACTTCAATAGGTTATACATTTGCCTTATGCTTAATGTTTCAATTTTTGCATCATCATTAGCTAGAAAGTATATTTATTTCGCAAATTCTATTGTGACGTGTTGGTGAGTTTTGATATTATTCTTCCAATTTAGTTATAGATGTGGTATGCACTTAATGAAACCAAGAATGTTTTGAACAAAGTGTTTACTTTCTTTTTCAGGAACCATGGTTCGCAATAGAGAGGAGCAACCATCAGCGCCCATTCAGCCTCCTGATTGGTTGACTCCAGCGCAGCGCACCCTGTTCAACAAGCTGGCTGCGAAGATTATTATTTCGAGTAGGTTCATGAGTATGAAGACACTCATTGACCTGGGCATTCAAGAGAGGGTATTATCTCTGCTGAGGAACATTGGATGGGAGGAGTTCTTTTCTCTAAATGGTCCGACTTATCCTGAGATAACATTGGAGTTCCTTAGTACGTTTCAGTACTCTCCTAGGTTATCTCTGGATGATCGGAATACCATTCAGTTTAGAGTGCGCAATATCCCTTATTTTCTATCGATTTCTGACCTGGCGAGATACTTGAGATTGCCAGTGGATGGGGAGGTACATGTTGTGGGTGAATCAACTGCGCACTGGGCTATTATTGGGAAACCCAACATGGAATTTAATGCGCGAAACACCAAGTCTACCAAACTCCGCTCTCCGGTATATCAGTACTTGCATAGAGTTATGACATCATCAGCGTTTATGCGACCAGAGTGCCCTAGCAATGTGAGTACATCTGACCTATTTTTTGTATATGCTATGGAGGCTGGGGTACGAGTGAATGCAGTACCCTGGTTGTGTAAGCAGCTGAAGAGAGCTGCAGCCACCTCAGGAAAGAGGATTGGGATCGGTGGGTTGATCACCGTTATTATGAGGGCCCTGCATCTACCTACTGCCGATATGGGCAGACACTTGACGTCGTCTTATTTTATTGATGAGGAGGTAGTGCTTAGATGTAGGATAGCTATAGAGGATCCCTCTTCTGAGTGTGGCTATAGAGTTAGGAGAGCGGAGGAGGAGGCTCAGGACTTGGGTGATGATGGAGAGGGTGATTCTGATGACGCCCCAGCGCCAGTTGATCATGATGATGCTCCACCACCACCACCACCGCCACAGGGACCGGTATTCAGTACATACAGTAGGAGGGTGAGACAGAGGATTGATGTACCGTTCTCCCCTCCAGACATGAGTCGATATGCTCAGGCACATGACGAGCCGTCATCTTCCACAGCACCTCCACCCTCAGCTCCATCGTTAGATGCCTTGCAGGTCCAGACATTGATCTCGGAGATGCGGTCCATGACTGCTATGATGATGAGGTTTGAGACTACGATTGGCACGCTTCAAGAGTCATTCAGTGAGTCGAGGAGGGAGCAGGCAGCCTTCCAGGAGAGGGTGTGGGAGAGACTGGATACATTGAGCAGAGAGCTGGCGGAGGTCAGGGCAGCTACCGCTCAGAGTGACCAGATGATCTCTGGTATGGACTTATCGGTACAGCGAGCTTGGGAGCGACTGGCTTCTATTGAGACTCAGATGGAGCAGGTGCGCCGAGATATGGTCCTGGGAGCTGAGCAGAGAGATGCATTTTTGGGATCCTTCCAGCACAGGATTATGACACAGTTGGACAGGTTGAGCGTTGAGATTCGTGGATTTTTCACTCCTGTTTCCACTGTGTTTCCTCCACATCTGAGACGACCACCACAGTAAACTATTGTATATATTTCAGGAAGTGATTCGTACACAACAGATTTTGTATATATTTATTTATTTATTTTGGTTAATGAAATTGATGCAGTCAGGCAATGTATGATTTTATTTACTTTATTATATTTTGGAATTGTGTGGCTGAGCCAATGACGTGTGATAGGATAGATATTATTTGTGTTGGCTATGAATTTCACAGATTTCAGAGTATTTCATTTTGCACAGTGATTATTGGATTCTTGCACAGGTTTTGAATTTTCTTCATTTTGCACAGGTGGCATGCAGAAATTTTGTATGGTTGTTAATTTTGCACAGTAATTATTTTATGTTTGCCGTTTTTGAGATGCTTGCAATTGATTTTAAATTGCAATGAGTTTTAGCACAGCATAGGGAAAATTTTTTGTGTGCTTCACTTTCTTGCACTGAGGACAGTGCAACATTTTGAGTTTGGGGTGGAGTACCATTTCAATTTTTCAAACCAAAACCAGATTTGTTTTGTTTTATTGTCTTTTTAGTTTGTTGCGTTTGAGTAGTTGTTAGTTAGTTTGCTTTGTTTGTGGCGTGTTTGTGCCAAGTTTGTGTCTAAATATTTTTATGGTTGTTTCTTTTTGATTTTCCTTCGATTTAAATTTTTATTTCGTCCTAATAGTTCTTAATTGTGAATGATTTTGATCTCAAGTTTAGAAATTTGTGTTTCATTCAATATTAAGTTGAGTGAGAAATAGTTATGTTTATATCTTTGTTTGTTAGACTGCATGTAAACCTTGATTATACTTTGCAATTTCTAAATTTTGAGCACTTTGGGGCCTGTTTTTAAAAAAAAAAAAATTGAGAAAAATCTAGTTGCAATTAGGGGATTAGATGAAAACACACTAAGAGCACTAGAACCTTTCTGATTACCCATCGAAGCGACATCAAATGAGACACAACTTAGAAAATGATTTAGGCAACTCTTCTTTGTATAACTACTTTAAATGACTTTTCCTACCTTAATTTCATTATCTCTTGTTAGCCCGTTGAGCCTATTATTTTAGTATGCTAAATGCGTGCTTATTTTATTGTTACACATATTAAAACTACCTTTAGCCTTAAATAATTTTTTGCCTCCCCTTAGAAGAGTGGCCACTCTAGTAAGGTTGGGTTTCTATTTTGGGTAAAAAGGAGTTTAGATTTTGTCAATTCTTGGTGTAAATTTCTGTTTGAGAATTGATTGGTGTGTGTAATGGAGAGTTGAGCCCATTTAAAGAAATGAGTTTGGGGTTGATAAAGAGGAATGTGATTTAAGTGGTTTATTGGTCTTGTAAAAAAAAATTAAAGCTCAATTGTAGTTCTTGCTGGGATTTATAGACGAATTAAGTACTTTATTTATTAATGACTAGTTGGTTTTTATGCTTCTTTAAAAAAAAAAAATTAATAAATAAATAAATAAATAAAAGAAAAAAAAATTGAAAAAGAAGAAGCATTGTAAGTTTTTCCTAGCTGATTGGGCAAAATGTGAGTTTGGGGTACAAAAATTTAGTGAGACTTGAACTAGTGCCTTGTGAAAATCGGGGTTGCATATTATGTGGCATTTGTTATTGTGAGTTGAGTTTGATGATGCTAAGGTGTCTTTAAGGCCAATTTTATTTTGATTATATGCAATTGAGTTGGGAATATTTATTAGTACAGTGGGGTGATTGTGTTTTGTTTAGGTAGTGGCTATTTTTCTCTAGTGACTTGATCTTTCTTTGTTAGCCAATTTACCTAAGCCTAACGTTACAACCAAAATGTAAGACCTCTTGATTCTTTGTTTTGTCTTGTTCTATTCAGTGGAGATGACCTTTTAGTAAGGTTTGGTACGTAAGAAGAGGCATATGGTGTTTCTTGAGCTTTGCGTGAAAAGCCATGAGTGCATTCATGCATTCGAGTTGATTCATTTTCCCAACATTGTACCTAGAAGTTTTGTTTTTAAATAATAAAAATTCTGTTTTGGCCTTTTGCACACACACACAGAAATTGTTTAGTATGTTCTTGTGTTTATCTGTTATTTAATGAGCATTGGTATTTGCAAACCTATTTTCTTGTCCCTTAATTGAGAATGACTCCTTATTTTCTTTTGTTGAGATTGAGATGATTGAGAATGTGGTTCATTCAGTTTACTTGAGGACGAGTAAAGGTTTGAGTTTGGGGTAGTTGATAAGTTGCAATTATATTAAGATTTTAGATTAATTCTTGGCATAATTATGTGTTTTATTTAGTTAATTTTAATAATAATTAATTAGTTTTTGTGTTTTTATTAATTTATAATGTTTTTATAATTTTTAATAAATTTTGGGATGTTTTCAGGTGTTTTATTTTAATCCGGAGCTAAAATGGAGGTTTGGGGTTGATTTTAGAAGAAATTGTGGAAGGAGAGAAAATTCTGCCTAAAGCACAGCTGTGCTTTCAATTAAAAGCACGGCTGTGCTTTCGAAAGTCACGCGCATCAGCGAGAATCCACGAGAACACAGCTGTGTCCATGCGCAAGGCACAGCTGTGTCACGCAGCAAGAGGCGTGCGCACACGGAGCAACGACGCGCATTTCTCGCCCAGGAGCACAGCTGTGCTTCAGCGAGAAGTACAGCTGTGCTTCTCCTTTTTCCGCCAACAGATGCGCAACCCTAGCCAAAACACAGCTGTGCTTCTCAAAGCACAGCTGTGCTTTTCTCCAGTATAAAAAGAAAATAACGCCGCTGAAAAAGGAGGCAGCTTAGTTTTAGTTTTTAGTTTTAGTTTTTGTTTCCTTTATTTTCTTCCCTTTAGGCAGTAGACTTAGATTTATTTTTCCATTAAATTCCAGCAATATTTTATTTAATTTCCATGTTTTAATTCTTCTTTTAAACTTTGTTTTAGCTTAGATTTCATTTGAAATTGCACTTTTATTCCAATTTAATTTAGATTATTTTTATTTTAATTTTGTATTTTGGGATTTAAGGAAATTCAACGGTGGATGAACAAGAACTTCAAGATCCATTTTCTCTTTTCATCAAGGGTGTATTCTAAACTTAATTTTTCATATTTTATATTTATATTCTTGATGTTAGAGTAGTTAATCATGCTTGGGAGTTCTTGAATCATATTTGTATTTTGGATATTTGGATTTAATAAATATTTTCATGTTTTCTTTTATTCCTCTTGTTATATATTGTTTTGCAATTATAATGATGATTGGAGCTAAATCCGAAAATTGTTGTTTGTGCAAATGCTCTGTTCTTTTAATATTGATATTCATCTTCCCAGCTTAATCCATGGATATGGTAGGTTGGTTTGTGGGTGTTCATATTATTAGATTAAGAATTGTGAGGAATAAATAGGTTTTAGATAACTGAATCCGGGATGGTAGGTTGTCTTAGATCTAGGAATTGGTCATATTATACATATAGTTCAGTTTTATCTTCTCTGAAATTATCTGTTGTTGCTGAATTGAATGCAAGTTAAGGGGAGATCTACCAGGATAAACTTTGATTGTAATCAGTTCATAAATACATACATATGCTCTGTTCTATTTTAATCAACTTTCATTGGTTTGATGAATCCGAATTGGTATTTAAATCTGTGAATGTTTATTTTAATAGGTTCAGAATGGTGGAAGATAAATGAGTTTGATATCTGAATCCGAACTGGTAGGATTATCTGACTTAGAACTTACAAACATGTGATAATGCTAATATATGTGCTGAATCCGAAAGGTAGGTTCATTAATTAGAATAGCTGAATCCGAAAGGTAGGCTTGGGTTCAGTTGGGTTGTCCAGAATTTCATGTTATATTGTTTTACCAATTTTCAGTTACATTTATGAGGATAGAATTTCCTAAGCATTTAATTTCATCCTTGAGTAATTTCTTGATGACCAATTTTATATTTGTTTGTTAATTTATTTTCTTGCTTAGTTTAGTTTTCTCCACCAAACAAATTGGGGACATCTCAGATTCACTCATCTATAGATATTTAACTGGACAATCCTTGTTCCCTTGAGTACGATAACTCGGGGTCCTAACTATACCCCACTTTATTACTTGTCGATTCGGTACACTTGCCGAGGATCCGTCAGAGCCTAAGACAGCGCTGCTATGTCCATTATAGGCAAGCTGGAGATGTCTTGGAGGCTTCCACCCTATTGATAGGGTGGTCCTCTAGCCTCACGCTTGGGCAAACTAGAGGTATCTTGGAGGTATCCACCCTAATAGAACATTAGGATGGCCCTCTCGCCTTGTGGTGCCTAGAACTATGCAATTTTGAGCCTTTTACGGGACACAAGAGGTGTCTTGGAGGCCCCATCCCAATAGAACATTGAGATGTTCCTCTCGCCTCGTTGAGACCAAAGACCATAGAAGGTTCGGGACTTCCCATTTATTCATACCTTGGTTAGGTTTATAGTTGAGCTTTGAATTTATCGTTTCATCCCATTTCTCATTCAATTTAATGTAGTTAAATTAAAGCGCAGATTGTCCATTCAGGGAAAGCGATAAATAAATAAAGCATAATTAAAGTAAAGTACATGAAAATAAATTACAATAAAATTAGGAGCGGAATACAACCCCCCATTGTAAATAAAATACAAATCATACATAAAACGGGCTATTTGTTAAAGATGAGGACATTGGTCCTCGCATGCATATTATTATAAAATAATTTTGATGTGACAATTTTTATTTTGGATGGAGAAAATTGGGACATTGGTCCCGTTTTTATTAGGAAAGATTTCAAATTAATTAATAGAAATATTTTTGTGATTTTCTGTTTAGCGTGCCTAAAATAAAGAATTTTATTAGGAAAATTACATGGCAAAATAAATGAAATATTACAAATAAAGTAATTAAATATTTAACCTAAACGAGCCTTCTGGATCTCTTCGGGTGCTGGCAAAAATGGCCAAGTAAAGAAAATAAGTTTTGACATAAAAAATAGCACAAATGAAATAATGATAGCAATTAAATCAATAAAATCAAATAAACATATGAAATAATGAATAACAAATTAAGATAAAATAAGATGACATGAAGGATGATAAATGAATTAACATGTTAACAAATCAAAATAAATGAGAAAAATGCATTATGAATGACAAAGGAATTAAAGGATGTGATTGAAATAAAATAAAACATGTTAATGCATTAATACATAAAAATATGAACATGATAATAATAATAATGAATAATGAAAATAAACAAATAAATGAATAAATAATAAATATATAACAATAGCAATGAAAAAGAATGATAAAAAAATGAATAAAAGAATGATGAAAATAATTAAATGAGTGACATGATTAATTAATGTTATCCCAATTAACATAAAATATTTACATGGCAAAAAGATCAATCAAAATAAATTAATTAATTATATGTTAAAAATAATGAGAAATCAAAGCAAAAACAAATTATTTACATGTTAGCAATAATAAGAAATCAATATTTACATGTTGGAAGTGATAAGAAATCAATATTTACATGAACAAAAATAATATATAAACATATTAAATGAGACACATATAAAAACAATAGAATAAATGAATAAATGAAAATAATGAAATATACATGTTAGTAAATTAAATATGAACAAAATAATAAAAATAGGAATAAAAAGATTAGGCCCAGAATGTTTACCCTCAGAGTTTCGGATTAGATGAAGGTAAAAATGATAATTGATTTCCTTATTTTTGATTTGCAAGATTAGAATTTAATATGATGAAAAAGTTGGAATTTTATTCCGAAAAAAAAATCGCAAAGAAAATAATGAAAGAAAATAAAAAATTCTTTAAGAACAAAAAAAATGATTTTTATTGATAAAAATATTTTGAAGAACAAATAATTATTTAGTTTATCTCAAAAAATTATTTATAAAAAAAACATGTTTTTTATAAAATCAAATGAATAATTAGATTTCAACTACAAACAATTATTTTGTTTGTCTCAAAAATCTATTTTTCATCAAAAAGGGATTCGAATAAAAATAATTGAAAAAATGAAGTAAAAAAATTATTAAAAGACAAAAAGTATAAAGATTGAATTTTTAAGAACAAATAATTAATTTATTTGTCTCAAAAATCAACTTTCCATCAACAAAATTCCATCTAAAAATCATTTAGAAGAAATTCTATTGGAAAAAAGAAGAAAAAGAATTGAATTTTTCTATTTTCTATTATTTTGTTGGGGAAAAATCTGCAATTTTTAGAGAAAATGTTGAAGAAAAAGAATAGAAAACTTAAGAAAACCTAAAAAATTCCCCCCCACTAACTAGTTTCATCATTTTCTTTTTATATGAAGAAAAGATTAAAACCTCACCAGTTAATCAAAATATACTAATTAAATCAGATATTATTTATTTCAAATTTTAAAAATGAAAAAAATCATTAAAAACCCTAAAAAATGGGATAGGAAATCAAAATTGGGTGAAACAATCGGGAAAAAATCGAGTTTTGGTGAAAAAAGGCAATTTCGGCGAATTTGGGCGATTTGCGGCACAATAGGTTGCGTGCGCGGTCTGCGCGCCTGCGCACTGCCGCGCGTCGACATTCGCGGAATTTTTTTTTTAAAATTTTAAATTTAACTAAAAATATTACAATTTCTAAACCCCATTTTTCAAATTTAATTTTTAAAATATTTTTTATTATTTATTATTTTTTCACTCTAAAATGCAAATTTGACCAGAAAATAATCACTTTTAACCTTTTTGCCTGTGAGTAGGCATCTTATGATCATTGGGTAACTTTGATCTGGGCTGTCTTAGGACCCGGTGTCTACAACGAGGATCCAAACAGGGACTTGATCAGGGTCCAGAACACATTGGGGCTGCAGCTACTGAACTCTATTAGGCATGCCTAACTATCCACTAAATTGACTCTTGCAAGCCATGCATAATTCATCATTTGGTATTCATATTGGTCATAAAATCATCTACGCATTAGTCTAATAATATCATAAGTTCGAAAAGTAAATTTGGAAGCACTAAAGAAACCTCATTTGGAAACAGAACCCATCGCGCTCTCAACATCTGTCACGCTCGCGACATGGTCAAAGCTCCTTGGGCGCCACGCTCGCGACAGGCCTCACGTTCGCAAGAAGAAGGAGTAGATCGACTTTTGTCATGCTTGTGACTTGCATCATGCCCGTGACAAAGCGCATCCAGCATCGCTATCGCGATCACGCGCACTCGCGACAGCACTGCCCAACCAGCATGGTACTTTGCACTCCATCGCGCTCGCGATATAAATCGAGTGTTGTGCCTCGGTAGAACAAAGCTCGGCTACAGGGAGGGCTGGAATTGCCTGACATTTGTTGCGCTCACGACAGGCGTCGCACTCGTGATAGGGTCGCGTTTTCCTGATCTGCAGAATTCCTCCAACTTCCAAAATACACCAAAACCTCCATTCTAAACCAAACGTCAATATAACTCAAATCAAACATTCCAATCATCTTAATTAACATAAAACCTAACTTTAATGTCAATAATCACAATTAAAACATGCCACAAACATAATCAAATTCACTAATTTAATGAAACCAGAATTTTGCTTCAAACCTTCAATCAAATGCGCACTTTGACCCATTATACCTCATTCAAAGCATCACAACCCACATGAGTTAAAACCCATAACATTTAAACCAATACAAACATCATAAACCCCATAATTTCTAGAAAAACCAAATCACACACAAAATCATAAAAATGCATCAAAATCACAAAAAATTCCAAACCTTGCAAATCCTTAGCTCCTAATCACAAGCTCCACTCCCACAAGCCTTTTGGGGTTTCTAGGAAGCACCTCTGATCAAGAACATCAATAAATCACACAACCACAAAAACCCTAACTCAAATCAAACACTAACAAAATCAAAGGAAGAAGAAGAAAGAAGAAGGGAAACCCAATAAAACTTACCAATACCCTTGAGAATGACCAAGATCCACTAATAGACGCAATCAAAAGAGATAGATCAAGATAAAGCAAGAAGAAGGAGAAGAAATAAGAGGTAGAAATGTGAGGAGGAAGAGAACAGGAGTGTAACACCCCCATACCCTTGGGAAGGAATATCGGGGTGCCACAAGCTAAACACACATATACTCGTACACATGCATACACAAAGGCAAAAGCGATAACAATAAATAAATATAAGAACATTCTTTTGGGCCAAACATATACAATTAATAAAATAATGTACATATTACAAAATAGTCTTCTGTACATAAAACATTACCGATTACATTTACATACAAACACTATACTTTCTATTTACAATAATGATGTTACTCAAAACATCAAAAACTCTATTTAGTACGAAAATATCTTCATCAAGCTCCTAGTGGCCATGACTTGCAGATGCTAACTTTCTAATCGCATCCTGAAAACCTACACGGGAAAAACACTCATACTAAACGATAACGCTTAGTGGGGATAAACAGAAGTAAAAGACTTCGAACGAAGTCACAAATATATCACATGCATATCAGTAGTCATGTCATATACAAATAATCATATACACATCCTTGTAAGCAAATACCATCATGCTTCAACCCATTCATGTACAAAAAATCCAAATATGGCAAACAATATGGGTAACATTTCATACTATATTCATATACATATACAAGTCTCTACTTTATCTCTTGTACACTACAAAATATACATATATTTGCCTAAATTCTCAACAAAGGTGGATATGGGCACTGTGGGTACTAGTTAATTGTATTAAACTCTAGAGAACTAACTCAATTGTGTTGAATACATTAGGTATTCATCAAGTAGACACAACTAAGGTCACTATTGCAGCCGCCTCTTACCCTTCATAAGTATGCTTATCTATCCACAATTATGACCATTCAGACTTAACATAAAGACTCTATACACTCTATCATATACATTACAATCACTCAAGCATTATATCATGATTCAAAAGTATATAATTAATATCACATGGCAAGTCATGTTCAATAATTAAAAAGGATGAATACGTTTAATTTCATTATTAAACTCTTATGCCATAGCATCATTTACATATAATTTCCATTGGAAGACATTCATATACTCATTTCATAATGTTAGACCTAAGTTGGACAAGTGGTAAGAACTTTCGGTGAAGTTCGGGTTCGATTCGAGAAGAAAAAGTACGTTTAAGGCTGAAGGATGAGGTCACACGGTGGTAAGGCATTCCATACCATTGCGTGGGACACTAAAAATGGGTCATTATGGGACAAAATTCTTTTACACGGTGGTGAGGAATTCCTTACCGCCATGTAAACCTATTCTGCCTCAAAACACAAGGCAGACTCTAGATAGACTTCAGGTCCAAACTTACAATCAATTTTTCGCATAGTTAGAGAATTTTTAGGCAAAACTTTATTCCTGAAAATTGTTCCCTAGGATTTTAAATTTCAAATGGGACAAGTTTTAGGTCGTTTGGACATCTACAACTTCCGATATGAGCTAAAAAACCTATGCTGCTCTAGTAACCCGGCCCAAATAGAACACTAATGTTTTGGCAAATTTTTAGGGTCTTCAAGGAAGAATTTGCTCAAGATCATTTCTGAGACTTTTATAGTCATAGAAGTCATGGTTCTAAAGGCTCAATAATCACTCAATTTAGAGGTCTAAAACTCTACTTATCACAAAAATATTATACGGAGGTTAGATGAAAATTGAACATAATTCCCCAAAATCATACCTTTCACACAAAACTATATGGAAATCACCTACCACCACCCAAACTCATGCAAAATGATCAAATTACATAATCATGAGCATATATAAATACATATAACATAAGAACACCGCAAGCAATCAAAATGAATAAAGTCAAAATCGCACACGATCCCGACCTCTAGGTAGCTTGACCACGGCTCTCTAATCGGTTCCAATGTTCTCCTTTCCCTTGTCCAATCTCTTGTTCATAGCTTCAATAAAATCATTCAAACAACCCATGAATCAATCCTTTTCTCACTTAAAATCAAAAACAGAAACCAAGTAGAAGAAGAAGACAAAACATGAAAGTCTATAACTTACCTCTTCACAAGAATCAATCCTCTTAAAACTCTCTTCACACCATGGATCAAAGAAAGGGAATTAACCAAAAAGAAAAGAAGAACATGGCAGAAACCAAAATCAAAGAAAAAGAAAGAAGAAGGGAAGAAGGTGAGGCCAAAAGCAGAAAAAGAATGAAGAGTGGCCGGTCAACCCAAGGAAAACCACACCTTCACACTAATTGCCACCAACTAGCCATAAATGCCAACCATTCCTTTAATGCCACTAACTCAATAAATACATTAATTAACTCAAAACAAAACTCATGCCAATTATCAACCTCCTATGTTGCCACTTGTCAAAGCCCCTACACACACTCTCAAGCAGGCACGTGTCCGATACACATCACTTAAACGCAAAGAGTCCAACTTAGAGAACCCGACCAAGGGAGTGTTCTGTCGTGCTCGCGACACTAGTCTTGCTCGCGACAGACCCCTCACTCAGTCCACTACTCTTATTCTTAAAACCACACTAGTACAATCAAAACATTTGCATCCATATTCGCTCTTAACATTAAAATCCAACAAAAATTTAGCCAAAACTTTTAGGGTCCGAATCCGGGTATTACAAGGAGAGCAAGGGCAGAAAAAGCTGCTCTTTCTCTCTCTCTCCAACCTATTTATACCCTTCTTAATTCCCTTGCCATGTGTCATCTTGCTATTGGTGGAATTTGGCCACTCACACCCAACTCTCCTCTTGCTTACCACACAAAAACCAATCCCTTACTAAATCATATACCCTACAACCATATACATCACCACACTCAAGCCCAATCACACTAATACACGCACTAACTCCCTACACACACCCACACTATAACAAAGTCCAAAACATGCATATAACTCAAATTAAAATAACACATGCCAAAATACACATACACACTTGCACACAATATGGCTCAGACTACTAGGGGGAAAACAAGGTGTTACAAGTCTCCCCCACTATTAAGAATTTCGTCCTCAAAATTCTCACCTGAACTGAAGAACTGAGGGTACCGAAACTTCATCACTGCCTCTGATTCCCATGTCGCTTCTTCAACTCTATGACGCTGCCACAACACTTTAACCAAGGGAACTTGCTTGCTTCATAATTGTCTCACTTCTTTGGCTAAAATGCCTTTCAGTTCCTCATCATACGAATAATCTGGCTGAACCCTTATATCCTGAATCGACAACACATGCGATGGATCCGATCTGTATCGGCGGAGCATAGACACATGGAAAACATCATGTAACTTTGCCAAATCCAAAGGCAAAGCTAATCTATAAGCAATAGGTCCAACCTTCTCTAAAATCTTGAAAGGTCCAATGAATCGAGGACTAAGCTTGCCTTTCTTACCAAAACGCAACACTTTTCTCCATGGCTATACCTTAAGTAACACCTTGTCCCCAACCGCAAACTAAATATTCTTTCTCTTCAAATTAGCAGAAGACCTTTGTCTATCCTTAGCCACTTTCAGATTCTATTAAACCACTCAGATCTTCTCTTCAGTATCCCTTACCATCTCTGGCCCAACAAAGGAACTCTCGGTCAATTCTGTCTAGCAAACAGGAGTCCTACACTATCAACCATAAAGAGCTTTAAACGGTGACATTCAAATGCTCGACTGATAACTATTACTGTAGCAACCTCCATGAGTGGCACATACGTGTCCCAACTACCTGAAAATTCCAAAGCACAACCCCAAAGCATATCTTCCAAAATTTGGATAACTCGTTCTGACTTACCGTCTGTCTGAGGATGAAATGCCGTACTAAAGTTCAACTGAGTACCTAAAGCTACTTGCAACTCTTTCCAAAACTTCGATGTGAACCTCGAATCCCGATCTGACACTATCGACAACGGAATACCATGCAATCTAGCCACCTCATCCACATAAATACTGGTCAACTTATCCATCGAATAGTTAACTTGAACTAGCAGAAAATGCGATGACTTGGTAAGTCGATCCACAATCACCCACGCTGAATCATGCTTCCTCTGAGTTAAAGGCAAACCTGACAAAATATCCAAGGTAATGTCGTCCCATTTCCACTGAGGAACGGGTAAAGGGTTGAGCAATCCCGAAGGAACTTGATACTCAGCCTTTACTTGCTGACAAGTCAAACACTTAGCCACAAATTCCACAATATCTCTCTTCATCCCGGACCACCAATAGAATGCTTAAAATATCAATACATCTTCTCACTACCAAGATGCATTGTAAAGACCATAGTGTGTGCCTCACTTAAAAGCTTCTTCTTTAACTCATCATCCTCAAGCACACACAAACGATTCCTATACATAAGCACCCTGTGACGCGCGCCGAACCTCGCGGCCTCCCGAAAGCCCGCTTCAGGGCGATCGGGAGAGATTCATAAAGCTTGTGAGGTATTTACAAGTGCGTCTATTTTGGGCAACAATGAGGTTTCTTGGAGTCGCCACCCAATAGAACATTGGGAAGGGTCGTCTAGCCTTATCGAGCTTAAGATGGCGCATACATATCCATCTTGAGCTAGCCAGAGGGATCTTGGAGGCCTTATCCTCTACTCCCCTAGAGCTTAGGATTGTATATTTAAGCCTTTTGGTGGGACTCAAAAGGTGTCTTGGAAGTCCTAGACCTCTCGCCTTTTCGAGTTCCAAAGACCAGAGTGAGTTCGGGACTTCTCATTTATTCGTACTTTGATTAATTTTACAATTATATTTTGAATTTATTATTTCACTAACTTTCCATACGATGCATTTTATTTAAGAGCAAATCATTCACATCCAAAGCGGTAAATAGAAGCAAGAATCAAGATAAAGTGTTCGAAATAAATTACAATAACACTAGGAGCGGAATACAACTCGCATTTATAAAAGTGCGACACATGCATAAAACGGGATATTCATTGGAATGAGGACTTTGGTCCTACCATGCATATTCATTACAAAAAGGGTTTTTTATGAAGTGTCAATTTTATTGGCTGAAATGGGACATTGGTCCACCATTTTCGGGAAAATCTCCAGGTTTAATTATTAAAAAGCTTTTGGTCCTTTTTTACCTTAATGACGTTAAAACCATTTCCATAACAACATAAATACAAGGTAAGGGTAGAAAAATGAACCCGAATCAAGATCCGCAGGATGGCGCAACCAACATCTCTCACAACTCCAACTTCCAATGGTCAGAAAAGAACTCACCAGAAAAAAAATGTTAGCAAAAACGTGAATAAAAATAAAAATGAGAAAATTCTAACAGCAATGAGTTAAGAGATAGGATTTTATGAGGTAAAAAAATGAGAATTTTGCCTAGGGATGGCTACCTGGATCGTGCCAGTGGCCGTCCCTAGTGAGGGGAAAACAAATCAAAAAAACCTCTTAAATCTTTTGCGTAAAAATAGGATAATGAAGTATATATAGAAATTAGTGTGAATCAAATTAAATTATACAAATGTTAGTCCAGAATGTTTACCCTCGGATTTTACCTTTTAGGGTGGATGTCGAATGATTTTGTCCCCGTGTGCCTCGCAAGGATCAAAAGAAGAATCAGATCAAAGAAAGAAAATTTATGTTGTTCTTTCCTTGAATATTTGATTGCAATCGTGTGTTCGAATTACTTATATTGATGGAAACGACTGAATTTCGTAACCTCAATTTGACTTAATTCGTAAGAAAAATTTGAAGAAATCGATTAATCAAAAGAAGTTTTATCAAAATAAAACTCTACAGATGAATAGAGATTTATGAACTTTTGCGTGATCTACTCACAAAAAAACCCCTTTTCTAAAAAGCAATTTTCTCCAAAAATATTTGATAGCTTTTTTAAATAAAACTCTCTTTAGAATTTCTCTCCAAATTTTCTAACCCTAAAAACTGAAATTTTATCCTTTATTTATAGGGTTTTTATGAGATGATTAAGATAAATCTCTATCTAAAGTTTGAATTTTAAAAGGACTTTAAAATTCAAGTTTTAGATAAATTCTATCCCTATTTTGAAAAGAAAAAGATTAAATTTTATCCAATCTCGAGTGATCCGGTCAGTTACCGTACCGACGGGCTTCCCTGCGCCTACCGACGGCCGTCCCTACTAAGGGCAAATGCGGGAGACTGACTAGGGACGGGGCGTGAACTTGGGACGGGCGTCCCTAGATCGCCACCTGTCCGTCCCCACTACACCTAGAGACGGGTATCTCCCCAAGTAGAGACAGGCGTCCCTACACAGACGGCATGCCCGTCTGTGAAGCAAAACTCCCATTTTTACCCAAATTCTGTAAAATTTATCCAACTCTTTCAAAACTCCATGCTATAGAAAAAGATTTTAATCCTTGCGAGACCAAAAGACGAAAACCTCCGAATTCCATCCCCTTGCTCGTAAATCGACATTGATCTCTTCATCAGGTAACTCTGATCTGGACTGCCTCGAGACCCGGTGTCTACAGTTGCCCCCAATTTTGGGGAAACTAGCGCACTAGTGCCTAGATGAGCCAAAATTCAGAGAAGAAAGGAAAGAGACGCATACCTGAGGCAGTCCTTACCTTTTCGCCGGGGAAGCGGCAATGCGTCGAGTTGGTTCTGGACTTATAAAACGCGGGGTTTGCACCGAGTCCTCTTCGGACTGTACGAAGTGCGATAATTGCTCTCCTGAGCTGCACCGAGTCTTCTTCGGACTGTACAAAGTGCGATAGTTGCTCTCCTGAGCTTCACCGAGTCTTCTTCGGACTGTACAAAGTGCGATAGTTGCTCTCCTGAGCTGCACCGAGTCTTCTTCGGACAGTACAAAGTGCGATACTTGCTCTCCTGAGCTGCACCGAGTCTTCTTCGGACTGTACAAAGTGCGATAATTGCTCTCCTGAGTGCACCAAGTCTTCTTCGGACTGTACAAAGTGCAATAGTTGCTCTCCTGAGCTGCACCGAGTCTTCTTCGGACTGTACAAAGTGCGATAATTGCTCTCCTGAGCTACACCGAGTCTTCTTCGGACTGAGTGATTTAACTTGGCGGCCTCATCGTGCCCCCAAAGTGCAATTCTGATCTTTTGATTTCCTGTGGTCCCGAAGGAGATGATGTTTGATTTGTTTATTCTTCCTTTTGACTGCGGGTCAATTTTGAATCGGTGTAAGACCATGTTCCTGTATTGTAAGAGACTTTTGTTAATTCTTATGCCAAGTACCTTGATTGGTAGAGTTATGAACATCTTATATCTCTCTTTATTATTCATTATCTTATTTCCATGTGATCAATTCCTCTTTTCCTTTTTCTCTTTCTCTTAAATTTAAATTATGAAGAAATAACATGCAAATTTAACAAGTTGATCCAAAAATCTTTTTTTTTTCACTAAAAGGTTAAATTTTGTACAATATACAGATGTGATTACAAAAAGTATAAACACAAAACTAGAAGAACTCCCTGAACAATCTATAATGGCGCATAATCTTAGAGCTCCTTTGGGTCATCATCATCGTCTGATATATGAACCGGCTGGTCACGTGCTGGAGCATCGGAGGGCCCTGCATCTGAGGCAGATGGCTGACTGGGAGGGGCTAACGGTCCGGCCTGCTGAGTAGCCCAATCCCTGGCTACCTGCTGGTATCTGGGAGGTACAACCACTGGTACTGATAACGGCTGTGCTCCTGCTGAGTCCTGCTTCTGGAACTGGACCTGAGCATATCCATCGAGAAACGGCTGTGCACAGACCGTCATGAACTTGAGTGTACTGGTAACAACCCCCCTAACTCTCTGAAAGCATCGCCCAAGCGGAGGGTCTGATCTGTGGAGGTGGTCCTCATACTCCTCAGCCTATCCTCAGTCTGCTCTCTAAACTCCCGCAAGGACTGGGTAATGGGAGGTATGGCACCCTCCAGGACCTGAATCCTGAATCTGAGAGCCTCCACTGACTCATCCACCATCTGTACGGATGCGTCTATCCTCTGGGTTGCCTCACTCTGGGAGGCCCTCATCTCCTGCCTCAGCTGACCCACGAGTCTCTCCTGCTCCTGCCTCAGATGATCAATAAGCTTCCCTTGGTCCTGGATGATCCCCTGCTGCTGATCCGGCCGATCTAATATGACCCTATCTTGCTCTCCGAGCTGTCCGAGAAGGGCCCTGTCTCTCTCCTCCTGTCTATGCTCTAAAGATGCGAACAGAGAAGTCAATAGGGTAGTAAAATCTGGCTGCGCTGGGAAAGCTGATGACGAGGATGGAGGGGGAGCTGAATCTGGTGTCGGCTCAGGTGGTGCAGCTGTAGAAGTAGATGCTCTCGGATCCCCCACTCTAGCATATGGGCTAAACCTCTCAGGCGCTCGGGGAGCTGTCTGCTGTACTCTCGATGATGGAGGCATAGGACTCTGTACTCTCTGTCCTGGAGGTGTAGCCAGCAACTCATCCATAGTAAACTCGATCCCCATATCAAAAGGTGTACCCAGCTGCTCCTCGTGCTGTGGCTGTGGAGGCTGACCATCTGGATGCTCTGGCTGTCGGGGAGGCTGGTCCTCCTGATGCTGAGGGTGCTCGGGAGGCTGGTCCTGAGCCTGCTCTGGCTGATCCTGAGCCTGCTCCTCTACTGGCTTTAACGAGGGCAAGCTAAATGCGCGTCTAGTATCGTGCACAGTGCGAAGCCTGTACGCCTCGGGGTGGCCCGGTATCGGTAGTATCATGGCCATCGTCATAGCCGCTGGAGCGTCCACATAAATACTCTCATCCAAAGGGCACCCCAAAATATCTAGACGAACACCCAAACTCAAGAGCAATCTGGTAATGACCCCCCCGACATACACTTCTGGGGCTGCCCCCTGGATACCCTCACCAGGTTGACCAAAATCTCGTGGCTGATATTGAACCTCTGACCTGCCATCATGGCCCATAAACTCTAGATCTCTGCGGCATTGAGGGAACCTGGGTTACCAGCTCTTCCCAAATATGAGCTGGACAATACTCGATGAAGATAGCGCAGAGCCTGTGATAAAAGTACTGTACTCTTCGCCGTATCATGATCGTACGACACTCCTGTTAAGGCTATAACAGCCCAATACTGATGTCTCACTGATCTCTTGGGTGTTATGACATCCTACCCGAATGGGAGCCCCATGGCCTCTGTAAACCGCTGACGGGTGATGCTGAAATGGTGGCCCTCAATCCAAAACTGGATGACTCCCTCCTCCGTGTCAGATCTCTGATATCCGCCATAGTGTAACGTGGCGAGGAACTGTCGTACCACCTCCGGGTGAGTCTGGAAAGCAGGTGTCAAAAACTCTATCCATCTCGCGCCTGCCATCAGTATGTCCACCTCATCCGCCATCCCCAGAGCCTCGAGGAACAGCCTAAAAACGAAGCGGCTAGCTCGGAACTGTACCTGAGCCAGTGCTGCATACCTCTGTCTAGCCTCGTCGCTTATCCAACCTGGGGCCTCAGGCTCAAGCTGATCATGTGGAGCGTATCGTCATGGTGGCATCCAGTGAATAAGACAAACAGTTAGTTTAGCATTGTAGGTATGAACAGACCTTATGATAGAAATTTAGGTGGCATTCTGTCTGGGTATGTCTAAACCAAAAAGATTTCAAAAAATTTGAGCAGCACCCTAGCATGGGTGTACCCAACCTCCTGCATGAAAAGATAAGAAGAAGGGACAGGCCTCAGCCCCAAGCAACAATATAATATTTACATTTGCTAAAAAAACTGGCAGCACCCCGGCAAGAGTGTGCCCAAACGCTTACATAATGAAGAAGAAATAGAACGGAACGGGCCTCAGACCCCAAACAACAATGCAATATAATCACCTTTGCTTTCTAATTCTCAAATTATTTGCCTCAAAATATATGAATTCCTAAGTCCATATTTATACTCTAAACACTAATTATTCCTTGAACAGCATACGTTCGTGCACTCTTTATTTATTAACACAAATTTCATCCTATTAACTTATTTACAATGTCAATCAGGATTAAACAGGCCACTAATTCCATTAATTCAAAAGAAAAAGAAATTCCCTTGCTCATAATAATAATAAAACAAAGAAAAATGGAGGTATTTTTACTAACCTGGAAGTCGAGACCCACTGAAGAAGTCAAAAAACTGGAAACTGGTGCGA
The DNA here is from genome assembly GCA_947683425.1 of Excoecaria cochinchinensis. Classification (NCBI taxonomy): domain Eukaryota; kingdom Viridiplantae; phylum Streptophyta; class Magnoliopsida; order Malpighiales; family Euphorbiaceae; genus Excoecaria; species Excoecaria cochinchinensis. The sequence goes on along the minus strand of CANTUQ010000119.1, from coordinate 4,606,143 downwards.
AAAAAATGCAATTTGAAAAGACAAAAACGAAAAAAGACTATTGGAAACAAAGGAAAAGGCGTCGGTGTGAAGAAGAAGAAAATGATTTCCCGTCGGTACTTGCGTCTTTATATAGATTTTAAGTACCGACGGGATTTTCGCCCATACAGCGACAGATGGGCATTCCGTCGGTCTATCCAGATTCCCTCATTAATTACCTAATTAATGCGTGTGATATGCACAATGCATGATTCGCTAGGTGGACTAGTACAGACGGGTTCACCATCTGAATATAGGGATGGGTTAGCCGCCTGTTAGCTAAATCTATAAAATTCAACCATTTTTCTTGAATTTCGTGCCCCTTTCTTATTTTAGCTCCAAAATAGGCTCTTTTCTCTAGTTTTTTCCTTTTTTCCTCTTAGCAACTGTGGCCTTAGCTATCAAGGCATGAATTCTCCTTTCCTTTCCAAAATGCATCGTGTATTAGATGACGCTCAAATTTGGGAACACAGTATTCTTGCCCCCCTTTCTGGACTGAGGTTTTTACAGAGAGTCAAGGTAGACTACACCCTTCTTTTGGCTGCAACCCACTTCTGGGATCCTCGTTTTCATGTTTTCAGGTTCACCTATCAGGAAATATGCACCTTGCCTGAAGAATTTGCTGCTATCATTGGAAGTTCGTATCCACCTGGTGCTTTGCCTTGCGTACCTCGCTGCGGTTTGATCCAAATCCGGGATATTGCCTTGTCCTTAAGTGTAGCTCCTTCTGACGCTTCTCGTCTAGTTCCTCAGGGCTCCGTATTTTCTTTAGAACCTTTGATTGAAGCAATGGATGAATTCTCCAACATCCTTTCATACATCGTAAGTGTCATCTTCCGCTTCTGCCTGATGAAGTATCTAGTCGTGACCTCAGAGGAGCTGCTCGGAGACCCTCGTCTGTTTGGAATTCTGGATGACTTCCATCACGGGCTCACACCTTTCCCCCTTATTCTAGCTGAGACTATCTTGGGTTTGGACTCTGTTCATGTCGGGTCTACCACTTCATTCTCTGGGAGCCCCTTATTACTCCAGGTACGTCATTGTTTTAAAAGGTAGTGCGTCCCTTGTGGATTTTCACACTAGCTTTTCTTAGCGGGAAGTGCGTCCTTTCGGATTTTCACACAGCCCTATGCCTAATTTTTGCCTGAAGTAAATCCAAATTACTCCAGCGGCTTATCTTTGCCTTTTATTTTATTCTCTTTGGCTTTTATTTTCTTTGTCTTTCTTTGTTTCCCCTATCAGATTTGGTTGCAGGAGAAATTAATGCTTTTGTCCGAGCCACCTCCTAGAGTCATCAATCGTTACTCTGCGAAGTGTTTCCTCCCTCGACGTCGTCTGCATTTACTTGGGACTCCTGATGAGTGCATTACCAGATTTAGTGAGATATCTGACGATGATATTAGCTTTACGCACGCTTGGCTTCCCTTGTCCGGTGCAGTTATTGATGGGTCTTCAGGATGTGTTCCCTTAAGCGGGCTCCGTGAGGCGACTTTCTACATCACGACTCATTGTTCCCGTCAACTCGGAGTAACTCAGGATGTGGTGAGACTCCCTCTATCCTTTCGAGGTGGAGTCCTTTCTGCGGCCTTTGCCTCCCGCTATCATGAGCTTTGGAGCCGACTTCCATTGAAAACCGTTTGCTCGAGAGCCACTCTACCATCTCTACCAGGGCGTACAAGAGATGGATACTTAGCCCGACAGCTGATAACTGAACCCGACGACTGAGGCATTTAGCCAGCGAGGGTGGTAGTAGGGCATAGTTTAGCTTTACATGCATTTTGAGCAGTATGTTTCTTTTTAAATCAGAATTGGACAATAATGTAAATGAATAAATCAAACTTATTTCATTTCACAAATTTGTGCACATTTCAGTACGACTTCAGCATACATGATCGCTTTTTGACATTAATTCAATTATGCAAGACTACATTCATTCATGGAACTAAATCTTGACAGCATCAAACTCCTGTCTCCAATCAGCCCTCTCGGGTTTTCATGATTGGATATTTTCTCTCAAGCCTCTAATTTTTGCCCAGGATGCCTTTTTTCGGTTTTCACCCTGATGAGGCGCCCGATTTTAACAGGGCCGCCTTTTTTCGATTTTCGACCCGTGGGGCTTTTATTCTCTTCTTTTGATTTTGGTCTTTAGCCATGGAACCTTTTGAGTCTATCGATATTGACCGGTTCCTTGAATTCATTACCATCGCTATCCGATAAGATTGCAGCTCCTTTGGATAATAGCTTCTTGAGGATATATGGTCCTTCCCAAGTTGGTCTAAATTTTCCTCTGATATCTTGTACTCCTGGTCTCATCTGTTTGAACACCAAATCCCCCTCCTTCAGCGGATGCTTTCTCACCTTTTTCCCAAATGATCTGGCCAGCCTTTTCTGATAGATCTGATTATGATAGTAAGCTTTCATCCTGCTCTTATCTAATAAGTTCAAATGCTGTAACTTCTCTCGTATCCATTCGGCTTCGGGAATCTGAGCTTCCATGACTACTCTCAGTGATTTGAGCTCTACCTCAACCGGCAGCACTGCCTCTGTCCCATAAACCAAAGAATACGGAGTAACGCCTGTAGACGTCCTTACCGTCGTTCTGTAACCCCACAATGCAAAGGGAAGCTTCTCTGCCCAGTCTTTGTAGGTTTGGACCATCTTGGCTAAGATTCTCTTCACATTCTTATTGGCGGCCTCTACTGCCCCGTTAGCTTGTGGTCGATAGGGGGAGGATTTGTGGTGCTCGATCCCGTTCTTCTCAAGAATCTTTCTGGTTTCCCCCATGAATTGCACCCCGTTATCAGACACTATGTGATGTGGGAGGCCATATCTGCATATCAGATTTCTTTCAATGAACCTGGCCATATCTCTTGCGTCGATCTTCTTAAAGGACTCCGCCTCCACCCATTTTGTAAAATAGCCGATTGCGACTATTATATATATGTGTCCGTTGGATGCCGTAGGGCGGATTTCTCCAATAATGTCTATTCCCCAAGCAGCGAATGGCCAAGGTGACGTTAGGCTGTGTAGCTCTGACACTGGCAAATGCCTTAAGTCGGCGTATTGCTGACACAGTTGGCACTGCTTCACATACTTTGAGCAATCGTTATCCATCGTAAGCCAGTAGAAGCCTTGCCTCATGATCTTTTTGGCTAATGTCAGCCCATTCATATGGGCTCCGCATATTCCGGCTTGTCTTTCTTCCATTACCCTCCTGGCTTATTTTTCGTCCAAACACCTCAATTGGATACCATCAGCTTGTCGTTTGTACATTATCCCATTTATACAAATAAACTGGATAGACAGCTTGCGAATAATCCTTTGATCCTTTTCGGTAGCCTCCTCTGCAAATGTCGTATTCTCTAGGTAATTCATAATGTCATGATACCATGGCTTTCCATCCGCCACTTCTACTTCCATAACTGATCTTGATTCGAAGCTAGGCCTCTCAGAACTATAGATTAAGACTGGCTTCATGTGCACCCCTTCAGGGTTGTCCCATATTGATACTAGTGTAGTGAGCGTATCGGCTAACTGATTTTCGTCCCTGGGAATGAAATGGAATGTGCATACTTCAAATTGACTGCTCAGGTCTCTCAAGTGCCGGATGTATGGCATTAGCCTCTCTTCTTTTACGGCCCATTCACCTCGGATTTGATTGACCACCAAGGAAGAATCACCAAACACTTCCACATTCTTCGCTCCCAAAGCTATTAATGCCTCCAATCCAAAAACACATGCTTCGTATTCAGCTTCGTTATTGGTAGCCTTGAATCTCAACTTTTTCGCCAAGGGAAGCTTTTCGTCATCCGGGGTTATCAGAATGACTCCTACTCCTGCCGCTTTGTTATTTACAGCTCCGTCAAAGTGTAATTTCCAACCTTGAATTCCGATAGCTGCCACATCCTCGTCTGGAAAGTTAAACTCGTATGAGTCTCCTTGGATCGGGTGTTCTGCTAGAAATTCCGCCACTGCACGCCCTTTGATAGTCTTCTGGGTGAGATACTCCACATCAAATTCTTGAAGTAATAGCAACCACTTACCCATTTTCCCAAGCAAAGATGGGGTCTCTTGCAAATATCTTAGGGGATTCTGCCTCGCGACTGCCTGCACTTTGTAAGCATGAAAGTAATGTCGCACTTTCTTAGAAGCCCAGATTACTGCAAGGCAAATCTTTTCTACCTCTGTGTATTTGACTTCGTAGGCTAAGAATTTCTTGCTGAGGTAATAAACAGCAAATTCCACTCCAAAATCATCCTCTTGGGACATCATAGCACCTACAGAACTGGCTTCTATAGCCAGGTATAGGATCAATGGCTTGACTGGCCGTGGTGGTCTCAGTACCGGTGGATTCAACAAATATTCTCTGACAGCATCAAAAGCCTTTTGACAACTCTCGTTCCATACTACTGGTTGATCTTTTCGGAGTAGTTTAAAGATTGGCTCACAGATCGAAGTAAGCTTAGCGATAAATCTACTGATGTATTGCAACTTGCCCAGAAAGCTTCTTACATCCTTTTCCTTTTGCGGTATCGGCATTTCTCTGATGGCCTTAACCTTATCCGGGTCAATCTCAATCCCCCTTTCACTAACTATGTGTCCTAAGAGCTTTTCTAAGGTAACGCCAAAGATACACTTTTTAGGATTCAACCGCAAGTTGTACTTGTCTATCCTTCGGAAGAACTTTTCCAGGGCTTCAAAAATGCCTTCTCTAGTGGCTGACTTGATCATCATATCGTCCACGTATACCTCTACCTCTTTATGGATCAATTCATCCAATATCTTCGTTGCCATCCTCTGATAAGTGGCCCCTGCATTTTTCAGGCCAAAAGGCATCACACGATAAGCGTAAGTCCCCCACTCTGTGATGAAGGCCGTCTTGATCCGATCAATTATTTCATTGAGAATTTGATTGTAGCCCGCGTAACCATCTCCGAAGCTATACATCTCACAAGCAGCAGCACTATCTATTAGTACGTCTACATGAGGCAATGGAAAATCATCCTTTGGACAGGCCTTATTCAGATCCCGATAATCCACGCATACTCTTACTTTGCCATTCTTTTTGGCTACAGGGACAACATTGGCCAACCATGTTGGGTATTGCACCTCGACTAGAAACTTGGCTTTGATTTGCTTGTGAATCTCTTCTTTCACTTTCTCCGCCCATTCCGGCCTAAGCCTTCTCAACTTTTGCTTAACAGGTTTATGGTCTGGATAGGTGGGGATAGCATGCTCTGCGACTTTCCGATCGATTCCTGGCATATTTTCATAGGTCCAGGCAAAGACTTTTTCATATTTTTTTAAGATTCTCTCAAATTTTTCTCGCTCTTCAGGAGTTATATTTGATGCTATCAAAATTTCTTTTGGATTGTCTAGGGTTCCAAGATTGAATGGAGTAGCATCAGTTGAATCAATATCAAATATGGATGGATAATGATCATGATCATGCATAGTGAAATCATCAGAAACATCACACAAGTAAGCAAAACCATTCAATTTATTAATAAGATTGAAATTGTCATTGACATCATTGAAAAGTTCTGGAGAAAAAAGAAAATCTAAACTATATTCCTCTTCCTCCTCTGCTAGTGTATCTGTCGCAGTCGACGTTTCCGCATCACATTGGCCCTTTGGAGTCTCCTCATCCATCTTCCGTACAACTTCTTCTGTCTTGGCCTTTTGTCAACATCCTCGTCATAGCTTCAAATCTCTCCTCCACCTCTTCAATTTGAGGGGCTTTCCCTTTCTCAGACATACGTTCCTCATATTCCTCATCTTCCCAATCATCATCCAGCCTCAGGACAGGTCTTCCCCTATGTGCCCCCGAAGTAGTAGCTCTTAGGTTCACGAGTGGCGGCCGAGTTTCATCTTGTGGGTCCTCTCTGACCTCTTCCCTTTCATTATTCCTCACAGGAGGAGGTTGTGGGTTTTGCGGGGCTGCTTGTTGACCCATTGCGGCTATCATTGCCAACACCCGGTTCTCAAACTCTTCCAACCTTCGGCCCACTTCCTCTGCTATCATTGCCCTGGTGGCCTCTACCCCTCTCGGTGAATTTGCCATTTTTTTGAGTACAGAAAACTGATCTGAAGTGGCGTAACTGGTCTCAGAAGAATTGTCCGGATACTCTATCCTTTATGGTAACTAGAAAAATGGATTCCAGCGTAGCCGTCCCCGGGACCCTCTTGTCCACCTAGGCGAATCTATGATGGCTGAAAAACACAGGGGTCAGGATGATGCATGATTGAGCAAAATAATGCATGATCGTGCTATGCAACACTCACAAGCCACATGCAAGCACATAGGTCCTTCCAACATTATTACTCCCGTACACGCGGTCATTGTCTCTTTCCTAGGTGGGATTAGCCCATGGGTCAATCTGGGGACCCGATGAACGCGTATGGTGCACAGTGAAAATCCGGCAGCATAATCTCTCCTAACTAATGCACAGGCGGATGGGTTATGATCATTATGTATTTAGGCAATCCGAATAAGGCGTCCTGGGCCTATCGGGGCATGAAAGCCTTTGATTAGGTGACCAGTCGAACTATCCGGGTTTGTCCAATACCTAATGATCCATACAGCAAGCATCGTATTAAGGTTTGTACCACTTAGGGGAAGTAACTATTTCTATTTATATGAGCTTTAGTCAAAGGGTGGTGTTTCTTTAGGGCTACCCAAGCATGGTCCCTGCCAACGGGTCTAACTCATCACGAGCGTAACGACCGATCGGGTCACCATTTAATATACCATGATGGTACGAGGCTTGGTCTGGTGATTATCCTTAACACTTTCCTAAATTGAGTGAAAATAGGGTCGTGCTTCAGGAATGCATCGGGGTTAAAAGAGGGACCAAACTAGCATAGATCTAAGGCTTTAATGCGATGCAATGCAGATTTTGAAAGATGGTGAAATTTTTAAGCTAAAATCTAACTGTAAATTTTAATCAAAGTACTTTCGAATTGAAGTCTCGAGTATCTCCCCAGTGGAGTCGCCACTGTGACGCGCGTCGAACCTCACAGCCTCCCGAAAGCCCGCTTCAGGGCGATCGGGAGAGGTTCATAAAGCTTGTAAGGTATTTACAAGTGCGTCTATTTTGGGCAACAATGAGGTTTCTTGGAGTCGCCACCCAATAGAACATTGGGAAGGGTTGTCTAGCCTTATCGAGCCTAAGACGGCGCATACATATCCATCTTGAGCTAGCCAGAGGGATCTTGGAGGCCTTATCCTCTACTCCCCTAGAGCCTAGGATTGTATATTTAAACCTTTTGGTGGGACTCAAAAGGTGTCTTGGAAGTCCTAGACCTCTCGCCTTTTCGAGTCCCAAAGACCAGAGTGAGTTCGGGACTTCTCATTTATTCGTACTTTGATTAATTTTACAATTATGTTTTGAATTTATTATTTCACCAACTTTCCATACGATGCATTTTATTTAAGCGCAAATCATTCACATCCAAAGCGGTAAATAGAAGCAAGAATCAAGATAAAGTGTTCGAAATAAATTACAATAACACTAGGAGCGGAATACAACTCCCATTTATAAAAGTGCGACACATGCATAAAATGGGATATTTATTGGAATGAGGACTTTGGTCCTACCATGCATATTCATTACAAAAACGGTTTTTTATGAAGTGTCAATTTTATTGGCTGAAATGGGACATTGTTCCACCATTTTCGGGAAAATCTCCAGGTTTAATTGTTAAAAAGCTTTTGGTCCTTTTTTACCTTAATGACGTTAAAACCATTTCCATAACAACATAAATACAAGGTAAGGGTAGAAAAATGAACCCGAATCAAGATCCGTAGGATGGCGCTACCAACATCTCTCACAACTCCAACTTCCAATGGTAAGAAAAGAACTCACCAGAAAAAAAAACGTTAGCAAAAACGTGAATAAAAATAAAAATGAGAAAATTCTAACATCAATGAGTTAAGAGATAGGATTTTATGAGGTAAAAAAATGAGAATTTTGCCTAGGGACGGCTACCTGGATCGTGCCAGTGGCCGTCCCTAGTGAGGGGAAAACAAATCAAAAAAACCTCTTAAATCTTTTGCGTAAAAATAGAATAATGAAGTATATATAGAAATTAGTGTGAATCAAATTAAATTATACAAATGTTAGTCCAGAATGTTTACCCTCGGATTTTACCTTTAAAGGTGGATGTCGGATGATTTTGTCCCCGTGTGCCTCGTAAGGATCAAAAGAAGAATCAGATCAAAGAAAGAAAATTTATGTTGTTCTTTCCTTGAATATTTGATTGCAATCGTGTGTTCGAATTAGTTATATTGATGGAAACGACTGAATTTCGTCACCTCAATTTGACTTAATTCGTAAGAAAAATTTGAAGAAATCGATTAATCAAAAGAAGTTTTATCAAAATAAAACTCTACAGATGAATAGAGATTTATGAACTTTTGCGTGATCTACTCACAGAAAAACCCCTTTTCTAAAAAGCAATTTTCTCCAAAAATATTTGATAGCTTTTTTAAATAAAACTCTCTTTAGAATTTCTCTCCAAATTTTCTAACCCCATAAACTGAAATTTTATCCTCTATTTATAGGGGTTTTATGAGATAATTAAGATAAATCTCTATCTAAAGTTTGAATTTTAAAAGGACTTTAAAATTCAAGTTTTAGATAAATTCTATCCCTATTTTGAAAAGAAAAAGATTAAATTTTATCCAATCTCGAGTGATCCGGTCAGTTACCGTACAGACGGGCTTCCCTGCGCCTACCGACGGCCGTCCCTACTAAGGGAAAATGTGGGAGACTGACTAGGGACGGGGCGTGAACTAGGGACGGGCGTCCCTAGATCGCCACCTGTCCGTCCCCACTACACCTAGAGACGGGTATCTCCCCAAGTAGAGACGGGCGTCCTTACACAGACGACATGCCCGTCTGTGAAACAAAACTCCCATTTTTACCCAAATTCTGTAAAATTTATCCAACTCTTTCAAAACTCCATGCTATAGAAAAAGATTTTAATCCTTGCGAGAGCAAAAGGCGAAAACCTCCGAATTCCATCCCCTTACTCGTAAATCGACATTGATCTCTTCATCGTGTAACTCTGATCTGGACTGCCTCGAGACCCGGTGTCTACACACCCCATCCAAAATTGAAAAGTCAGATTGCTTACCTTTCTGAACCTCTTGCAATACTTGCTGCAACTTCACATCATCTTTCTGGGCATTAACGATCAACTGTCTCAAAGAAGGCTTAGCTTTCAGTTGGGCAACCAAAGCCCCTTCTGAATCCAATCTCCATTTGAATTGCTGCAAAAACAAAGCCGAAACTGACTTCCTACTTAAAGCATCCGCAATAACATTGGCCTTACCCGGATGATACTCCAAAATACAATTGTAGTCCTTAAACAACTCTAACCATCAACGTTGCCTCATATTCAATTCCTTTTGCATGAGGAGATACTTCAAACTCTTATGATCCATGAAAATCCTACACATCTCCTCAAACAGATAATGCCGCCAAATCTTCAGAGCAAAGATCACTGCTGCCAACTCTAAATCATGCATCGGATAATTCTTCTCATAAGGCTTCGACTGATGAGACATATAAGCCACAACCTTACCCTCTTGCATCAGAACACAACCAAGTCCAACTTCTGAAGCATCACTATACATTACAAATTCTCTACCCGAAACAGGTTGAGCAAGTACAGGAGCTTCGACCAACAACCTCTTCAACTGTTCAAAACATGCCTGACACTTATCCGACCACTCAAATCTAACCCCTTTCCTTAAAAGTCTAGTCATAGGAGCAGCAATAACTGAAAACCCCTTAACAAACCTATGATTGTATCCAGCCAAACCTAAAAAACTTCTCACTTCACGTACATTCCTCGGTGCCTTCCAATTCACAATCGCCTCAATCTTAGCCGGATCAACTTGAATACCTTTAGCGAACACAATATGACCCAAGAATGACACCTCTCTAAGCCAAAAATCACACTTTCTGAGCTTCGCAAACAGATGGTTATCCCTCAAAACCTGAAGCACTAACCGGAGATGCTCTTCATGCTCACTCTCATTCTTCGAGTACACCGGGATGTCATCAATAAACACCACAACAAATCGGTCGAGATATGACCTGAACACTTAGTTCATCAAATCCATAAAAGCTGCAGGTGCATTGATCAAACCAAACGGCATCACGAGAAACTCATAGTGGCCATATCGCGTCTAAAATGCAGTCTTAACCACATCTATATCTCTAACCTGAAGCTAATAATACCCAGACCGAAGATCAATCTTAGAAAAGATACCCGTACCTCGAAGCTGATCGAACAATTCCTCAATCCTAGGCAAAGGATACTTATTCTTCACTGTAACCTTATTAATTTGCCGATAGTCGATACACATCCTTAACGTACCATCCTTCTTCTTAACAAACAACACTTGAGCTCCCCATAGAGATATGTTGGGTCTAATAAATCCTTTATCCAATAGCTCTTGTAATTGAGTTTTAAGTTCTCTTAATTCTACAGGAGCCATTCGATAAGGTGCTTTAGAAATAGGTGCAATACCCGGCACTATCTCTATGGACAACTCCACTTCTCTCTCCGGAGGTAACCCAGTCAACTCACTAGGAAAAATATCCTCAAACTCCCTAACCACTGAGATATCCTCAATCTTAACTTGACTACGCTTAGAATCCAACACTACAGCCAAGAATGCCTCACAACCCTTCCTCATAAACCTCTTAGCCTGCATAACAGAAATCACATTCCCTAAGGAACTCGAGCATAAACCTTTAACCACAACCGAAGACTGATCTTTACCCCATAATACCACAGTCTTCCTATGACAATCAACCATTGCCCGATGCTTACTCAACCAATCCATACCAAAAATTAAATCAAATTCCAAGAATGGCAACTCTATCAAATCTGCTGAAAACTCAACACTTTGGACCAACAGAGGACAATTCCTAAACAACCTACTCACATTGACACTATGCCCTAAGGCACTGGTCACACAAATCTCATAATCTAACTGATCAACATTATGCAACTTATCAAATAACTTATCTGTGCACAAATATGAGTGTGTGGAACCAGGATCTATTAGAGCGCATACATCTCAGCGTCACAGAGTAAAAACTTACTGGCAATCACATCCGGCGCATCTTGCTCATCCCGAGCCCTTATAGCATACACCCTTGCTGGAACCATCTGAGGACTATCTACCAATTCTGATGGAGCACCTTCTCTAGGCCGACCACCTCGACCTCTACCTCTGCCTCTACCTCGACTGGCTTGCGAGGCATTAGACGCCACTAGACTAGCCTTACACTGATCTCTAGTATTCTCACTAAACTTAGGGCAATCAGCTAGAAAATGCTCGGTGTTTCCACAATGGAAACAACCACCAGTGAGCCACCTACACTCGCCCTTATGGCACTTACTGTAGTGAGAACACACAGGCATAACTTCACATCCACCTCCAGAACTACCTCTACCGGCACTCAACCCAATTGTAGATCCTTGGCTTCTACCCCTCAAAGCAGGACCCAAAGAAGACTCATTTTGTGGCTTCCTCGATCTCTTACCCGAGGATGAACCTCCACGAGGGGGATTCCTCCTCAAAGCTATGTCCCTCAAAATCGACTCGGATCTCTTTGCCCGAACTACTACTTGAACAATCTGGTAATAACTAATAGCATGGGTATTCATCAAAGATATAAGCATTACCCTCAAGGACTCATTCAACCCAGCCTTAAAATGCTGACACCAAAAATCCTCTGTCAGAATACCCGGAGGAGCATACATTCCAACCCAATTAAACTCTTTCTCATACTCAAAAATCGACATAACCCTCTGCTCCAAACTCAGAAATTGAGCCCACTTAGCTTCCTTATAGGCCTTGGTCATATACTTACTCATGAACTCTCCCTCAAAGAATTTCCATATGACCGAATCAGGCAACTGGGGATGCCTACGAACTAACTTCCACCAGTCATAGGCCTATCCCCGAAGCAAGGCAACCACACATTCATCTTGCCTTTCAGGAGTGCAATGAATCTCCTTAAGAACTCGCTCAACTTTCTCAATCCACTTCTCGGCCAATTCGGACTCCTAAAGACTTATCCCATAGAAATCCTCCGCCCCAGCTTTCCTCATGCTCTCAATAGGGGCTTTCGGAGCAGTCACCCTTTCTAAGACCCGAGCCATGTCTTGAGAGGTCTTCAATATAGCCTTAAAAGGCATGGCTGCAGCCTCAGTCTGCACCTTAACTGATTGAGCTGGACCAGACACATTCGGATCTTGCTCTTGGGGATAAGCACTCTCAGCTAACCCCTCGAGTGATTCATGCACAGAATCCATCTATAACCAACACAAAGACATCCACATTAGCCAACCCAGTCCTAAACATACATCTATACACAACAAACACCCAGAAAATGCCTAAACCAGAGCTCTGATACAAAAACTTGTAACACCCCCTACCCATACGTAGGAGAACCCATCCAATAGGGAATGAGAACCCGTATGAGCAAGGGTGTCACCTAACAAATGGAACAATAGACAAATATATATAATACAAAAAATAGCAGAAATAAAACTGAAAATTCCATTCATTGATATAAAGGATTCATTACAATAATATAGTCAGATAACTGATATTACAAAATTACATTCTTCCAGAAGAATACATAGCGAAAGCAATACAATGAGAGATCAATATTATAAAAAGAATCTTAGTTACAAAGCTAAAGTCCTAACACTTTAAAACTTCTGTGTTGGCTGGACCTGCAGAGACTCTCCCAAAAGCTCAAAACCTTCTGCACCGGCACGGATGAAACACCCGTGCTAAGTGATAACGCTTAGTGGAGAAAACACACAATAATATGAACGGCCATTCGCAACGGTCGTTGAGGCAAAACACATTCAAAATGATACATGCTTATAATCACATATGTACAAAACATAACTTAATCGCATTCAATTAGATTGAAAGGCTCATAATCAAATTCATAACTCGTACTGATTCACATACTTATAGTTACAACGAAACAAATGAAATAGATGCCTGCTAATCGACAATAGCGGATAACGAGTGAACACATTGGGGGGGTACCCGAGGGTATAATCGAAAAGTAACATCATTATTTCTCGTTCAAAACATTTTCATATTGGGGGATCTTAAACAAGATCCATACACATAGAGGATCACGAGGATCCAAAAGGGGACCTGATCAGGGTCCACAACACATTAGGGCTGCAGCTACTGAACTCTATTAGGCATGCCTAACTATCCACTAAATTGATTATTGCATGCAATGCATAATTCATCATTTGGTATTCATATTGGTCATAAAATCATCACTACAAGAAATTACACATTTTATGACGCAAAAAATTGTCATGAAAAATTCATTTTTCGTCGCTGAAAATATAAGGTGACGAATTTTTATCGTCACAGAGAATGTAACGGTAGGCGCGTAACATAAAAGTTTTCGTGACAATTTACTTTTTTATCACCGTAAGTATCATTCTTTGTGATGAAAATAATTTTCGTCATCTTTAGTTCTTACTTTTCACGACAAAAATTATGTCACAATTAAAATTATATTTCGTCACATTATGTTGTTTATCTTCACAAAAAATTGACATTGTTTATGACAAATTTAAAATTCGTCAAGAAATTAAATATTTTTAATGACAAAACTCTACTTCTAGTTAAAACCATTAAGTATTGATTATGTAATTATCGTCATAAATAAATATAATTTTCGTCATAAAATATTTAATGTCGTCATTAAATCTAATACTTTAAGTGACGAAAAATGATTTCGTCATTAAATTAATGTATATTAATGATGAATATAAATCGTCATATTACTTTACAAATTAGTGACAAATACGGACAAAAATAATTATCACAAAAAATAATTTTAGTGATAATTTTTTATTGTCATTAAATTATATTTTTTTATTACAATATTAATATCGCAATTGTAAACATTATATCGTCATTTATGAACTAACAAGTCGACAAATTATGACAAATATACTTGTCATATATGCGTTGTATTAAAAATGACCCATTTTAAATTTAATGTCATACAATCAATTAAATTTCTAAAGAAAATCTAATATAATGTATTTATTCAAATAAAAGGTTAATTAAATAAAAACATACTACCTAATGCAAAAAATAAATTTGCATCCTAATCCAGAAATAAAATCTGTTGAAACTTCAAAATTTGCATCCTGTTCCTACAAAAAAAAATCATATATTAGATAAAAAAAAACTCAATCATGTAACACCCTTAATCTATACACGCACAATGGTTCCAACGATACTGCACGATTACTTGATTGTCTTAAACTACTCTTAAGATTGTTGCGAAATCCAGGTTATTATTTTTTTTATTCTTTTACTATACCCATCTGCCCTATATATAGCTATTTAGTTTTACTATTCATTAAATCAAAATACAAATATGTCACTTAATTCTACCGAAATTTCGGTAAAATTTCCTCTATAATATTGCATGTTCCCCTGTAAACAATAAAATCTTTACACTTCAAATAATCAGATATTCATTCACCCCACTTCAATTCAAACTCCAACACAAGTTTGCCCATCCTCCAATTTAGGTCCAATCTCATAGACACCATATATTATGATATATTTATATCATCCACTTTCAATACTCAATTCAATTATACAAAATACAAAGGTACAATATTAATACATCAAAACTATCAGCTATAAATAATTTAAGATATTAATATGCATTTGTTAATAATATTTTCCTGTAGTACAATAGGTATGGCATTATCCTCTGGAGTTTCTATATAAAATCGTCTAACTGTTCCATATTTTATGTCTGAAAGACTAAGCTTCTCTAAAACTGGTGCAAAGGGGAAATGCAACATCCTGAGCCGAAAGATGTAAAAAGGAATATAAAATTTGATCTAACCTTGGCTGGACTTTGATTGAACAGCAACTTTCTCAATAATGACTTGTCTAGGTTAATAGCAGTTGGAGGTTGAGCATTCCCATTTGCATACACAAATATCTGTGCCTGTTGCATCAAATCATTTGAACCTGCCTGCAATCATTTTTAACAATTAGTAGAAAATAATTTTCGGGGAAAAAAAACTTTACAATTAAATTTCTCCAGCATTAATACCAACAAATGCACTCTTGAAAGCTGAGACTAATAGTTTGAATCTTTGGCCTAGCAAACCAAAAAGCTATCTTCAGATCTTGAAATTTTTTGGGTACTTATAAATCCAGGGACTAGTACATGTTTTAAATCATGTCCTCGATAAAAAATACAAGCTGATTTGCATGAATGGAGAAACAACTTCCACAAATCCAAATGAATCTTATGTTTAAAAACGTGCACATTAATCCACAGAGAATGCAGAAAGCTTAACACTGAAAAGGCTGAAAATAGCTCTTTACAAGAATTTACACGAATGCAAGCAATTACTTTTTCCTGGATGCTGTGCATGTGCATACACCCCGATGGGTGTTTATTGTCTGGTGGAATCAATTGATACTTTTATTAGTTACAATTAAAAAAAAAAAGATCCAAGCTTCAATCAGCCGTATTCTAGAAGAAATAAAAAAGTGAAAAAAAGAAAAAGGTAAAGTACAGTATTAAATTATACATATAAATAAATATTTTCAAAATCAGTGATTGGATTGGTATTGATGGAGATTGAGGAAAGGGTAAACCTGTTGAGAGAACATATCAAGAGTGCTCTGTCCATTAGACACCATAAATGCAGCGATAAAAATAGTCTTCTGGATTCTAAAAGGAAATAACTCCATGGCATATGATATACAAGCACCACCAAAATAGTGTCCCACCAAAATCACCTGCATAATTCAGTGCAACAGTGTAAATTAAGTAAAGTATTGTATGATAACATCTTAAAACTGAACCTAGACACTTTCTGCCAAATATGCAATAAATTTTCCAAAAGTTAACACAATTCTACTATTGAGGAAATAAAATGCGAATTGATGTAGACCTCCCATTTCAAATTCAAAAAAGCAAGTTACTCCAGTTCAATCAATTAGATATATCAATTCAGCACAAGTCTTCAATAAACAGAGCTAGAAGTCAATTTCTCTGTGGAATTGAAAAATTGGCACTTACAAGGTTTTTGAATGTAGGAAAAACATATATAATTCAACACTCCCTTCAATATACAAAGTTGTAGGTAAAGACTCTATGAGTAATAAGAAAATTGGTGCTAAAAGGGTTTCAGTGAGGAAAGTATATATTGATTCATGACAGGTACCAGAGTCCAAAAGCATACAAGTACCAATGTTGTAAGAAAGGAAGTGTGAAAACTTCCAGGCAAATTTATAATTACCGAGAGCTTACTTCACAAGTAAATATGCCTAAGAAAACAAGTGCAATATAGTAATGAACACATAATTAGCGATAGTAATGAACACAAACTAAAATGATGATTTATACGATTAGCTTAACCAAGAGAAGAAGACATGAATATTCTTTATAATAATAGTAAAAAAAAAAGTATTTACCTGTAGTCCAAGTTAGCATTTAAAATAAATTAAAAAGAATCAAGAATAACACAAAACCTGGTTTAAATAATAAAAAGTGAACATATGTACTTTGCACTATCATTTAAGAAATCCAAAGAACAAGTGGAATAAAGCTTCTATGCCACAGCTTGTAAAGCTGACCCAAGTTTGGCCTACAAAACCCTCTAATTGCTGCACCATTCTTATCACACTCTAATTTCATCCAAAATTGAATTATCAGATTTTGGCTAAAAAAATAAATTAAAATGACAAATCATTCATTTTTAATGGCTATGTCAAGATCAGATTACCAACACAATACTGTTTATATTCTTGGTCTTTTTTGTTTAATGTTGTCATTGTAGCAAGGTAATGCAACTCAATTCACTGTTAGGGGAGCTAAGGGGTTGACAGTATACTTGGACCAGGGAACATCAGCTACAAGACTTATGCTACTTGGGGAATCACCAAATAGGTTCATTTTGGTTGGTCTACCAAGATTACCTTCTAAATTCTCATGAAATTAGACAAGGATTTCCTCAAAATTCTAAATAACATATATGTCAAGGATTTAATCATTCACGTCGGATTGAAGTTTTAAGACTTTATCTACTCTAATATTATCGCTCATGGAAAGATAACAAAGACAGGATATTCTCTGTACAAACACAAAAAACGTCCTCATTGCCAACAAAAATACACGATCCAGTTATGAAGTTATCAAAATAAAAGGAATAAACCTTAAAGATTCACAAGAAAGTCTTTAAACTTAACAAAATCTGCAGTGGATTACGGGAACATACCTTTTTTGTCCGTTTAGCTTCACTGGAAACCATCTGATGGTAGAAAACTAGATCGTACGTTCACCTTCCTCTTCCTTTTGCTGTCTAATCTCGCCAAAAACCTCAACAAAGATGATAATTTTAACATTAAAAACACTCATACAGGAGCAGAACAACTTTTAAACACTTAAATTTATTCGCGTTTTACATGAATCTAGCTTACCTCTCACAACTAGAAGCAACCGTAGTTGTTAGCTGCCTTATACACCGCCGGCGACAAGGGGCGGCAGGACCAGTGCTGGGGGATTGGGGAAAATTGGGGATTCTGGGATTTTAGGTCTCTTGCCGTCGGAGCTCGCCGAAAAATGCAGAGGAAGCATCGGGTCTCCTCTTGCTCTCCTGGATCAACGACGCCACGACGAGGGAGAGATGGGCGTGATCGGCAACGACGAGGAGCCCGCCGCTCGCCGTCGACCGTTGTCTCACCTCGCTGCCTCCGCCGTCACGCTCTCCCTCTCTCTCTCTTTCTCCCTCTCTTTCCCCGATCTCCCCTATTCGTGTCCTTCCCTTTGTTTTCTTTTTGTTTCTCAATATACCCAATAATTCAAACTAAATCTCACTTGTCCAGATAATTCTATACCTATAGAAATTATCACATGTTATAATTACTTTTATTTGCCCATTTACATGTAAACATACATATATATTTATATATATATATTTGTCTAAAATTTATTTGAATAATTAAATTATGTAGTTTTAAAGAAAATTCTACCTTTTATGCATCAAAAATTATCCTTCGATAAAATTTTAACCTATCAAAGCACTGTTCACAATGTCAGAATTTTCAGGGCGTTACACGTAACCCCCCTGTAATAGCCAATTTGGATCGTTAAAAATAACGTTTAGACTTTCGTTTTTCAATTTAAAGTTTAAAGTGTATTATCGTAATTTTATTAATTTTTTAATATAAATTGTTGTTTACCCTACTTTTGAAAGGGGACTTAGAATTTTGAATAAAATATATTTTTTATTATACTTTTGCTGCATCAATTAATTTCTTTGTCATATATCAGCATTACAACCAACTGTTACGAAAAAAAATTATTATCATTAATTGATTGTATTGGTTACGAAATTGTGTTTCGTCATAATATATTCTTTTTTTGTAACATATTTATTTATCATAAATAACATTATTGTGATGAAACAATTTTATCGTCACTAATTCATTAAATTGTGACAAAAATAATTAATGTCACAAAAATATTAATTATTTCATGATGAATTTATATGTCACAAATAGTAAATTTTTCCGTTATATTTTTTTCCTCCAAAAGAAAAAGGTTGAAAATTTTTCCTTCATATCAAAGGTGACGAAATTGTACCTCGTCACAGTATATTCATTTTTTGTGATATATTTATTTGTCATAAATATAATAATTTTTTATGCCGATATGTTATTTGTGACGAAATTATTTTATTGTCACTAATTTATTTAATTATGACAAAAATAATTCGTCATGAAAAATAAATTTTTTGTGACGATTTTATACGTTGCAATAAGTTATTATTTTGTCACTATATTTTTTTTCCCTCCAAAAAAATGGTGGGAAATTATCTCTCCTAAAGAAACCATGACCAAATATATCTTTTCGTCACAAAATTAATCTTTTAGTGACGATAATTAAAACATAAAATGACGCAAGATAATTTCGTCACAGTAATAAATAGTATGGTGACGTTTTAAAAAATTCGTCGTTGTAAGTTATAATTAGTGACGAAATTTTATGCATCATTAAAAAATTTGTCACAAAAAGTCAAATTTCTTGTAGTGCATCTACACATGAGTCTAATAATATCATAAGTTCGGAAAGTAAATAGTGGAAGCACCAAAGAAACCTCATTTGGAAACAGAACCCATTGCGCTCGTGACAGGGGCAACGCGCTCGCGACAGGCCTTGCATTTGCTAGAAGAAGGAGCAGATCGGCTCCTATCGCGCTCGCAACTTTTGTTGTGCCCACGACGGAGCGCGCCCAGCATCACTATCGCGACCGCGCCACTCACGATAGCACTGCCCAGCCAGCACGGCACTTCTCACTCCGTCGCGCTCGCGACAACATGCGGGGTGCTGTGCCTCGGTAGAACAAAGCTCGGCTATAGGGAGGGCTGGAATCGTATGACATCTATTGCGCTCGCGACAGGCGTCGAACTTCCAAAACACAGCCAAACCTCCATTCTAAACCAAACTTCAACATAACTCAAATCAAACATTCAAATCACCTTAAATAACATAAAAACTAACTTTAATGGCAATAATCATAATTAAATCATGCCACAAACATAATCAAATTCTCTAATTTAATGAAACCAGAATTTTGCGTCAAACCTTCAATCAAATGCACACTTTGACCCAATATACCTCATTCAAAGCATCACAACCCACATGAGTTAAAACCCATAACATTTAAACCAATACAAACATCATAAACCCCATAATTTCCAGAAAAACCAAATCACACACAAAATCATAAAAATGCATTAAAACCACAAAAAATCCCAAACCTTGCAAATCCTTAGCTCCTAATCACAAGCTCCACTCCCACAAGCCTACTCTTTGCCTTTAGGGTCTCTAGGAAGCACCTCTGATCAAGAACATCCACAAATCACACAAGCACAAAAACCCTAACTTGAATCAAACTCTAACTAAATCAAAGGAAGAAGAAGAAAGAAGAAGAGAAACCCAATAAAACTTACCAATACCCTTGAGAATGACTAAGATCCACTAATAGAAGCAACCAAAAGAGATAGATCAAGATAAAGCAAGAAGAAGGAGAAGAAAGAAGAGGTAGAAACGTGAGGAGGAAGAGAACGGGAGAGCAAGGGCAGAAAACGCTGTTTTTTCTCTCTCTCTCCAACGTATTTATACCATTCTTAATTCCCTTGCCATGTGTCATCTTGCTATTGGTGGAATTTAGCCACTCACACCCAACTCTCCTCTTCCTTACCACACACAAACCAATCCCTTACTAAATCATACACAATACAACCATATATAACACCACACTCAAGCCTAATCACACTAATACACACACCAACTCCCTACACACACCCACACTATAACAAAGCCCAAAACATGCATATAACTCAAATTAAAATAAGACATGCCAAAATACACATACACACTTGCACACAATATGGCCCAGACTACTAGGGGGAAAACGGGGTGTTACATTCACACTAGCTTTTCTTTATGGGAAATGTGTCCTTTCATATATTTACATAGCCCTATGCCTTATTTTTGCCTGAAGAGATCCCAATTCAATTCGAGGACTTTTATTTACTTTTTTATTATTTTTTTCTTTTTATTTTTCTTTTCCTTTTTTTTTATTTTTTCTTTTTTATTAAGTTGTTAAGAATAGGCTTAGTCGACCTAAGTATCTGGCCAGCCAGAAAGTACTTAGAGCATAACCATTAAATCAAATGGATTTAATAAAGAATACTATTTTTTTCCTTTTTTTATAGAAGAACTAAAAAAAATGCAATATGAATTCTTTATTGCGGAATCGTGTACATCTCCATATGATTTCATCACTCATGATCATTATTTGACTAAATTCAACCAAATACAAGGTCACACCTAATCTCAGGATAAATCTTGTAAGTGTCCCACTCCTGCTACCAATCGAAAATCTTGAGTTTTTATGATTGATCATTTACTCTCAGCGCTTAACTTATATCCAGGGTGCCTTTTCAGTTTTCACCCTAACAGGGAGCCCAATTTTAGCAAGGCCACCTTGTTTTGATTTTTAACCCGCAGGACACTTATTCTTTTCTTTTGATTTTGAGTCCTTAGCAATGGACCCTTTTCAATCTGTCGATATTGACTGGTTCCTCAAATTCATTTTTGTCACTCTCTGTCAAGATGGCAGCTCCTTTTGACATTCACTTCTTTAGCACGAATAGAACTTCCAATATGGGTTGAAATTTTCCACG
The DNA here is from genome assembly GCA_947683425.1 of Excoecaria cochinchinensis. Taxonomy (NCBI): domain Eukaryota; kingdom Viridiplantae; phylum Streptophyta; class Magnoliopsida; order Malpighiales; family Euphorbiaceae; genus Excoecaria; species Excoecaria cochinchinensis. The sequence goes on along the minus strand of CANTUQ010000119.1, from coordinate 4,584,806 downwards.
GATGTCTAGCACACCCAGCCTCATCTGCTTGAAAACTAGGTCCCTTTCTTTCAAGGGATGCTTCCTAACATTCTTACCAAATGATCGAGCTAACCTCTTCTGGTAAACCTAATTATGGTAATATGCTCGCAATCGATTCTCATTTAAGAGGTTCAACTGTAATAACTGCTATTGTGCCCATTATGCCTCAAGAATCTTGGCTTCCATAATAATCCTCAAGGATTCAAGCTCGATTTCAACAGGTAAGACCACTTCGGTCCCATATACTAGAGAAAATTGTGTGGCTCCTGTGGAAGTTCTGACTGTGGTTCTATAACCCCAAAGTGGGAAGGGTAGCTTTTCTGTCCAGTCTTTATAGCTCTGTACCATCTTGGCCAATATTATTTTGACGTTCTTATTTGCTGCTTCAACCGTGCCATTAACCTAAGGTCTGTAAGGAGAAGAGTTATGGTGCTAGATTCCATATCTCTGAAGTACCTGTTTAGTTTTTGCCAAGAATTATACCCCATTATCAGACACAATGTGATGCAGGAGGCCATATCTGCATATCAAATTTTGCTCGATGAACCTCGCCATGTCCCTAGCATCAATCTTCTTAAAAGATTCAGCTTTAAACAATTTAGTGAAGTAATCAATGGTAACTATGATGAACCTATGCCCATTAGAAGCTGTAGGACATATCTCGCCTATGATATCTATTGCCTAAGCTACAAATGGCCATGGAGACATCAAGTTATGCAGCTCCGAAATCCGTACATGTCTTAAAGTCGCACATTGCTAGCATAGCTGGCACTGCTTCACATACTTTGAACAATCCATATCCATCGTGAGCCAATAAAGCATGATCTTCTTTGCTAAAGCTAAGCCATTTATGTGAGCTCCGGAGACTCCGATATGAACCTCTTCCATAATGCTTTCAGCCTCTTTCTCAGTCAAACATCTCAATTCGATACCATCATCTTACCTCTTATACAAAGTGCCAACTACACTGATGAACTGGGTAGATAACTTTTGGATCATCCTTTGGTCCTTTTCGGTAGCCTCTTCTGGGAACACGGATTTCTCCAAGTAATTCTGAATGTCATAATACCATGGTTTTCCATCGGTGACCTCAACATCCATCACCTGATTGGTCTCAAAGCATGTCTTTTTTGAATTGGAAACTAGGACTAGCCTCATGACGACCCCTTCTGGGTTATCCCACATAGACATTAGAGTTGGGAGAGCATCTGCTAGTTGATTCTCATCTCTAGGGATGAAATGGAAAGTGCAAGGCTCGAACTGGCTACTAAACATGCTCAGATATTACACATAAGGTAAGAACTTTTCCTTTCTAACTGACCATTCACTTTTGATTTGATTAATCACTAATGATGGATCCTCGAAGACTTTCACGATCATTGCCCCTAAGGCTAAAAGCACTTCCAACCTGAAGGCGTAAGCCTCATACTCAGCTTCATTGTTGGTGGCCTTGTACCGCAATTTCTTAGCTAGGTGTAGCTTTTCACCATCCGGGGTTATGAAGATGATCACAACTCCTGCCCCTTTACCATTAACTGCACCATCAAATAACAACTTCCAACCTTGTATCGCTATGGCCCCGATATCTTCGTATGGGAAACTATACTCAAACTGGTCTCCTTCGATGGGATAATTGGCCAAGAACTCTGCCATAACACTTCCCTTGATGGTTTTCCTAGTTACATACTCTATATCGAACTCTTGCAATAGTAGCAACCATCTTCCCATCTTTCCTAGCAAAGAAGGTGCTTCTTAAAGGTATCTGAGTGAGTTATGCTTGGTGACTACCTGTACACTGAATGAATAAAAGTAATGCCATAACTTATTAGAGGCCCAAATTATCGCCAAGCAGATCTTCTCACCCTCAACATATTCAGTCTCATACGGTAAGAACTTCTTACTGAGGTAGTACACAGTGAACTCCACTCTGAACTCATCTTCCTGAGCCATCATGTCACCCATTGAATTGTCTTTTATGGTCAGATACAAGATTAAAGGCTTAGTGGACCGTGGTGGTCTCAAAACAGGTGGGTTCAAAAGGTAGCCCCTGATTGTATCGAAAGCTGTCTTGCAATCATTATTCCACCTAACTTATTGATTCTTCCTAAAAAGCTTGAATATCGGCTCACATATCGAAGCTATCTTAGTAATGAAATGACTGATGTACTGAAGCTTTCCTAAAGAACATCTGACTTCTTTCTCCTTTTGAGGCATGGGCATTTCTATGATTGCTTTAACCTTATTAGGGTTCACTTAGATTCCTCTTTGAGTCACTATATGTCCCAGCAACTTCTCCGAGGTAACTCCGAAGGCACATTTCTTAGGGTTGAGGTGGAGGTCGTACTTATTGATCCTTCGGAAGAAATTTTCTAAAGCCTTAAAATGATCTTCCCTAGTAGCAGACTTGATCATCATGTCGTCAACATACACCTCAACTTACTTATGGATCAAGTCACCTAAAATCTTCGTAACCATCATCTAATAAGTCGCTCCCGTATTCTTTAACCCGAACGGCATAACCCTATATGCAAATGTGCCCTACTCAGTAATGAAGGCAGTCTTAATCCAATTTATTATCTTGTTAAGGATATGATTGTACCCGACATACCCGTCCATGAAGTTGTACATCATGCAAGTGACCGCACTATCCACTAGTACATCGATATGAGGTAAGGGGAAGTCATCCTTCGGAGAAGCCTTATTTAGATCTCGGTAATCCACACACATTCATAATTTTCCATCCTTCTTAGCTACAGGGACTACATTAGCCAACCATGTCGGGTACTGAACCTCCACTAGGAATTTGGCCTCAATCTGCTTATGGACCTCCTCCTTCACCTTTTCTGCCCACTCCGGCCTAAGCCTCCTAAGCTTCTGCTTGGCAAGTCTACACTCTGGGTAAGTCGAGATGTCATGCTCAGCAACCTCTCTTTCAATCCCTGCCATGTCTTTATAAATCTAAGCAAAAACTTTCTCATATTTTTCAGTATTTTGTCAAATTGCACTCTCTCTTTAGCAGTTATATGGGATGCTATCAACATTTCTTTTTGGCTTTCCAAAGTCCCAAGATTAAACATAATCATATTAGTTGAATTAATGTAAAAAATGAATGCATTATATTCGTGATCATGCAAAATAAAATCATTAGAGACATCACACAAAAAAGCAAAGTCATTCATATTATTGATAAAACTGGAATTACAAACATTGTCACTATTAAAAAGATCTAGAATAAAAATAGAATCTAAATAGTTATAATCTTCATTTCCCACCGATATAGACCTCATAGTCGACAGTGCACTGTTGTCTTTGCCTAGAGGGGGTTCAACTACTACCTCGAAAATTTTCAAGTCCTGGATCTTCAAATCTGGCTGTAAAGCTTCCATCTCAACTCTCTTATTTCCCTTCAACTTGATGGCCAAAAGCTTCTCAGTGATGATCTCTTCTGGCTCAAACTTGTCCCAAATGTCACTCTGGGTCATGACTTCTTCATCCCAAAAGCCTTCTGCAGATTTGATAACTCCGACTTTCCAATCAAAAACATTTTTGAATATCTCGAATCGCAGTATGATCCTACCATTGACCCATTGAGGCTTGGCCTCTCCAGTGTAAGCACAAATGGGGGATGCAAACACGAAGCTTTCCAAGTTATGAGGAATGCCATCTGACTTCTTCTTCCCCTTACCATTTCCACTTCCATAGCCTTTTGGTCCTTTTGACCCCTGGTGGTGATAACAAACTGCTAGCCCTGAGAGTTTCTGCCTAAACCAGTCCCTGGAAGAAAGTTTATCTTCTTCATCATATTTAGTACTTAGGAACTATCCTCTGAGCTCCCCTATTCTCTTATCACAGATACATAGAAACCATTAAACGACTGATTAATAATTCCCACGGCAGAGACTTGGTTTTCCCTTGCAGCTTTGATAGCAACTACCTCCCCCCCGTGTGGTATCTTGATCATCTGATGGAGAGTATAGGGCACTACCCCAAATTTGTGAAACCAAGGCCTTCCTCATAAAGCCAAAAAATTGGCAGGGATAGGCAACACCACCAACTCTGCCTCCGTCTCAACAGGCCTAGTCTTTACTACGGCTTTGAAGGTACCTGAGGCTTGCCTTTTGGAATTATCATAAGCACTGATGGTGAGATCAAACCTACTCAGCATACTTTCATCCAACCTGAATGCTTAAAGTGCTACCAATGGGCACACATTTATAGACTAGCCATCATCCACCATCATTCAAGTAGTGTGCTTGCCATTAATCTGTGCCTTGATGTATAGGGGATGGTTGTGATTAATACCCTCAACCGGTAAGTCAGTGATATGAGCTTAAATAGCTCATATTTAGTTAGTGTTTTGTGATTAAAAATCATATTTAGTTGTGTTAGAATTAGGTATGTTTTATGTTGTGTGAGTGTAGGAGAAAATGGAGAAAACTTGACAAAAGGAACAAATTAAGCAAAGCAAAATGGTCTCTATCGCGGGTGCGATGATAGCCATGAGCGCAACCTAAGGAGGATGAGAAGAAAGAAGGAAGAGCAGAAGGAAAGTGCAAAATAAGGAGTGCCACGTTCTGTCGCGGGCGCAAAGAAGGTCGCAAGCGTTACAATTCAAGGTCAAAAAATGGAGTTAATGCAACAGAAAAGTCAACAGGAGAGGAAATGTGTGTTCTGTCACGGGTGCGATAGGCATCGCAAGAGCCACAGAAAGAGCCATTGGAGCAGTTATTTTGAAGGGTCGCTTGAAAAGTCAAGCCTTTTTACCAAGCTTTAGAACTTTTTTGAAGAGACTTTTCAAGGGATATAAGCTTTGGAAGATATATATATTAAATTCAGTTGTAAATATAGAATATAGAGAATTTAACTTAAGAATTTTTGTAAGTTTTAAGAAGAACAGTTTATGTAGTTGTAGTTCTTAAGTTTGTTTTTGATGTTTTGAGAAGAAAGCAACAAGCAAAGAAGAAGACTACATATTTTGCGAAGAGAAAAAGGGTTGAGAGATCTCCTTCTACTATCTTCTAACTTTGTCTTCTTCTTTGTAAACTTCTAATGATGTTTTAGGAACTTGAAACTTTAATATTACATTTTATTATTCATATCAATTTAGTAATCTTGTTTGCAGAATTTTCTATTAGTATTTGATGTATGATCATAATAAGTAAGAATTTAGTTAAGAGATAAATTCCTACTTAAAACTAATAGAATTTAATCATTGAAACATTACTTGAGAGATCAGAATGTTAGATGATTGTTATAGGTCGATAATTAAACCTGAAATATGCATGTATAATTAACGAATTCATTAATGAGAGTTAGGAGTTAGAATTATAAATGTATGTTTTAGGCACTCTAATTCATATTGAGAGAATGAATTGGAATATTATTTGAACTTGGCTTGCATGACAAGGATACATTAATAAGCAAGAATAATTACTTAAAGTTCCATTAATTATTAAATTATTATCATTAATCCTTCTTGTCTTCTTTAATCATTATTAACTATGTTAAGTTAAATTTGCATTCCACTAATTGTTTAGAATTATTCTTAAAGATATTGAACATTGTAAACAAGATTAAAATCAAGTTAAAGATATTGAACATTGTAAACAAGATTAAAATCAATTAGTAATAGTGAGTAATAATCAATATACATTCCTCATGGGAACGATATTTTAAGTATTATAATCGGTAAACCGTAAGCTTGCGGATTTAGCACCTAACAAGTTTTTGGCATCATTGCTGGGGATTGTTATGATTGATGTTATTGCCATTATAAATCTTGATTTATGATTTTTTATTACAATATTTAATTCATTTGTTTGTTCGTTTTATTTTTACAGGATTGGATAGTTCAAGTATATGCCTAGAACAAGGACTTTTCAAGAAGAACTTGAACCATTAAATCTAGGGATCGAAAGATTTCTTTTTAGTACCTGAAAACCTAAGAAAAATAAAAATGAGAGACCATTTATGGCTGATGACAAAAATCCACCTAGATTGATGGACTTTGCTATGCCAGCGCTGAGCGGGGCTCAATAAGGGGTGGTAAGGCCAACGGTAAATACAAAATTTTGAAAGTAAACCCTCTCTTTTACAAATGATTCAAAATAGTATACAATTCTATGGTTTGACAAATGAGGATCCAAATACTCATTTGGCAAATTCTTAGAAATTTGATATACATTCAAGATTAATGAAGTCTCGGCAGATGAAATCAAGCTTTAGTTATTTCCTTTCTCATTAAAGAATAAACCAAAAGCTTGGTTTAATTCACTTGCAAGAGGTTTTATTACTACATGGGACAAATTAGCTCAAGTATTTTTATCTAAATATTTTCCTCTAGCCAAAACTGCAAAGATTATTAAAGATATTACTACTTTTGTGCAAAATGACAATTAATCTTTGTATGAAGCATGAGAAAGGTTTAAAGAATTGTAGAGGAGTTGTCCACACCACAATCTTCCAAGGGAGTTTCTCATGCAAACTTTCTATAATAGAGTTAATCCTACCACAAGAGGTACCATAAACGCTGCTGAGGGTGGTTCTCTTATGAGGAAGACTACAAATGCTACATTTGATTTGCTTGAAGAGATGTCGATAAATAATTGCATGTGGCCAATAAAAAGAGCTGAGGTATCAAATTCTTCCCCTAAAAAAGGTTTACATTCAATTGACTCGGTTGTTGCTTTGCAAGCACAAGTTGCAGCTTTGACCCACAAGATAGATAACTTGAACATGGGAAGAACTCCACCAAATGCATGTATAATTTGTGGTCAACAAGGACATGCTAGTGAAGGTTGCAATTTAGGTATGACAAGTATGGAGGAGCAAGTAAGTTTCATTCAAGGAAAAGGATGTGGAAATCCCTATTCAAATACCTATAACCCTAGGTTGAGAAGCCATCCAAATTTCTCATGGGGGAATAAGAATAATCAGAATAAAGGAGAGGTTAAGATGGATAGATTCTTGGAGGTGATAAATTTGAAATTCAGCTCATAAGAGGAGAATCACAAGAGGATTGATTTTAAGTTTGATCAAATAGCTAAGAATAAAGTTTCATCCATTCATAACCTTGAGGTTCAATTGGGAAAAATTGCTAATGCACTACCTTCAAGATTACAAGGATCCCTTCCAAGTAATATGGAAGAAAACCCAAAAGAGCATATGAAGGCAATCACATTTAGATCAGGTAAAACCTATACTAATAAATTTGTCTCTTTTCACCAATATAGAGTTTTATAGGAAAATGGAATTCAAAAGGAAGATGGACCTTCTGTTGTGGGCATGACAGGTGTCGCAAGTGCGACAAAAGGGAAATAAGGCAACCTCATGAGCGGGATACCATCCGCAAGCGCACTAGAGGAGAAAGAGTGATCTGTCGTGGGCGTGATAGAAGGGGAAACCAAGGCAAATATTCCAAGAGTTTTCCAACCTTGTCTACTATTTCCACAACATCTCAAGGAACAAAATAATGATACGCAATTTTATACTTTCCTAGATAAATTGAAGCATTTACATATTAATTTAAATTTTATTGAGGAAATAACTCAAATTCCTAACTATGCTAAGTGTTTAAAGGATTTAATTTCTAAGAAAAAGAGTTGGGAAGATTTATCTAATGTTGAATTGACTGAAGCTTGTAGTTCAGTAATCACTAATAATGTGCCTACTAAGCTTAAAGATAAAGGGAGTTTCACTATTTATTGTACTTTGGGGGATATGGAGTTCCCTGGATGCTTGTGTGATTTAGGGGCTAGTATAAATCTTATGCCATTTTCTATCTTTAAGAAGTTGAGTTTGGATGATGTTAAACCTACTTCGATGGTCTTACAATTGGCTAACCAATCAATTGAAAGACCATATGGCATAGTAGAGGATGTGCTAGTTAAAGTAGATAAATGCATTTTGCCCTTAATTTTGTGGTTTTGGATTTTGCCTATAATGTTAAATGTCTATTGATTTTAGGTAGACCATTCATGCGACCTGGTAGGGCATTAGTTGATGTATATAAAGGGACATTGGTTTTAAGAGTGGGAAAGGATAGAGTAGAATATCACATGGATAAAGCGCTAAAATGCCCCATGGATGAAAATGAGTGCATGAAAATTGATGTTATTGATGCTTGTGTGCTAAAATTTTTGGATGATGTAGGTCAAGAGGAGGTCATTCTTGATGAAGAAGTTCATGAGGAGAAGGAGCAAGAGAGCCCAAGACTTGAACTTTTGAATAAAAGTCCAGAGCCACTTCCAAAATCCATTGTAAGTCCACTTTATGTTGAGCTAAAAGAACTTCCAAGCCATTTGAGGTATGCATTTCTTGGCTCTAATAGCACTTTACCTATTATAGTTTCTAATAAGCTCACTAGAAAGAAATTGACTTTGTTGTTAGAGGTTATTAGGAGGAGAATAAAAAGTATATGTTGGCAAATTTCTAACTTAAAGGGAATTAGTCCCAATGCAGTGATGTATAGGATTAATATGGAGGATGAGTGCCAACAAAAAGCTGATAGACAAATAGGATTAATATGGAGGATGAGTGCCAACCAACAGCTGATAGACAAAGGAGACTTAACCCCAATATGAAAGAGGTAGTTAAAAAAGAAGTCATTAATTTGTTAAATGCTCGCATTATCTATCCAATTTTAAATAGGGCATGGTTAAGTCCTATCCATTGTGTGCCAAAGAAAGGGGGTATAACGGTAGTAAGAAATGAGAATGGAGATTTAATTCCTACTAGAACCACCACGGGTTAGAGGGTTTGCATTAATTATAGAAAATTGAATTCGGCTACTAGGAAGGATCACTTTCCTTTGCCATTTATAGATCAAATGTTAGAAAGGATAGCCGGCCATTCTCATTATTGCTTCTTAGATGGATTTTCAGGATATTTTCAAATTTTCATATATCTTAGTGACCAAGAGAAGAGCACATTTACTTATCCTTATGGGACTTTTGCCTATAGAATGATGCCCTTTGGGCTACGTAATGCACTGCCCATTTTTCAAAGGTGCATGATTTCAATTTTTAGGGATATAATAGAAGAGATAATTGAAGTGTTCATGGATAATATGGTGATTCTTTTGAATTATGCTTGAATAACTTGGATAGAGTTCTAGCTAGATCTGAGGAGACAAATTTGGTACTTAATTGGGAAAAGTGCCATTTTATGGTTGAGGAAGGCATAGTTCTAGGACACAAGATCTCAAGTATGGGTATAGAGGTCGATAGGGCTAAAACCAAGATAATAAAAAAGTTGTCCCCTCCTACTACACTTAGGGTGTTAAATCATTTTTGGGTCATGCTCGATTTTATAGGAGATTCATTAAAGATTTTTCTTTAATTGCTAAGCCTTTAACTAACTTGTTGGTTAAAGATGTGCCTTTTGATTTTTCTCAAGCATGTATGGAAGCTTTTGAGCAATTAAAGAAAGCTCTTATGAGTACACCTATAATCACTTCACCTAATTGGAATTTACCTTTTGAAATAATGTGTGATGCTAGTGACCTAGCGGTAGGATGTGTATTAGGTCAGCGTCAAGATAAGCATTTACATGTCATTTATTATGCTAGCCATACATTATCGACACCTCAATAAAATTACACAACAACTAAAGAAGAAATGTTGGCAGTTGTCTTTGCATGTGATAAGTTTAGATCTTACTTGTTTGGATCTAAAGTTATTATCTATATGGATCATGCAGCCTTTAGGTATTTGTTTGCTAAAAAGGATGCTAAACCTCACCTTTTACATTGGGTTCTTTTGTTACAAGAATTTGACATTGAGATTAGGGATAAGAAAGGTTCTGAAAATTTAGTAACTGATCATTTTTATGATTAGAAAGTGATGAAGGGCCTATAGAGGGATAGTAATGAAATTAATGAAACTTTTTTGGATGAGGCTTTAATGTCCATTGAGAAATTACATGTGCCATGGTTTGCAAATTTTGCTAACTATCTTGCTGCAGGAATTGTACCTCATGGTTTAACATGGCAACAAAGAAAAAAAATTCTTTTCTAATGTTAAGAATTACCTTTGGGAGAAGCCTTATTTGTTTAAGATAGGAGGGGATGGTGTGATTCGTAGGTGTCTGAGTGAGGAAGAGTATGTAAACATTTTGTGTAACACCCCAATACCCCCGAGAAGCAATATCGGGGCGCTACGCACACATAAACGCATACATATATAATCATCAACTCGAAAGAAGAGGCAATAACAATAAATAATTCAGAATCTCTTAGGCCAAACATACTATTCTTATAACATATATAAACTGTACATATTATAAAAGCTTTATGCTTAATACATTTTCATCTTCGGTACATGTACAAAATAGTTAACATTTACACTTCGATATAATACGTTTCTATATACATAATGATGTTACTCAAAACATAAATAACTCTATCTTATACAAAAAGTTCTTCATCAAGCTCCTAGTGGCCATGACTCGCAGATGCAAACTCTCTAATCTCATCCTATAAACCTATACGAGAAAACACCCATGCTAAGCGATAATGCTTAGTAGGGATAAACAGAAACAATAGACTTCAATTGAAGTCACAGATGTATCAAAGGCATATCGATAGTCATGTTATATAGAAATAATCATATACACAATCTTGTAAGCAAAATAACATCATGATTTCACCCATTCATGTACGAAAAATCCAAATATGGAAAATGATATCGGTAACATTTCATACTATGTTCATATACATATACAAATCTCTACTACACCTTTTGTACACTATAAACCATACAGTAGCCTGAATTCTCAATAATAGTGGATACCGGTACTTTACTTCAAATACCGATAAATAGTATCAAACTCTAGAGACCTAACTCAAAATTGAATACACTAGGTATTCGTCAATAGACAAAATTAAGGTCATGATAGCAGCCATACTCTATCCCTTTATAAGCATGCTTATCTATCCACTACTATGACCATTCAGGCTTAACATAAAGACTCTATACACTATATCATATATATTATAATCACTCAAGCATTATATCATGATTCAAGCATATATAATCAATATCACATGGCAAGTCATGTTCAATAATTAAAAAGTATAAATACGTTTAATTCCATTATTAAACTCTTATGCCATGGCATTATTTACCCAGATAACTAATCCTATAATCATTTGATAATCCTAAACATGCATGGTATAGACCCTGAAAATGTTTCGGTGTAATACAGGCTCAATTCGGCAAGAAAAACACATAAAAATATACAAATTAGTTGAGGGTCAAGGTGGGGAATTGATTCATGCCGACCATGGCCTCTAAATCAAGAAGAAAATCACTCTTATGACCTGTTCTGTCGCGCTTACGACCCCTGTCGTGCTCGCGATAGAAGGCTCCAACAGGAACTTCACGAGACTGCTTTTTACCTCGAACTTGTATTGCCTAAAACAACATCTAAACGTTATTTTTAGGCAAAATGTCCTTCTTAACAATTGTTCCCTAGGAAGTTATCATTCAAATGGGATAAGTTTTAGGTCAAATAGACATCTATCATCATCAACCCACATGCAAATAATCACATTACATAATCATAAACATATATCATAGAAACATCGTAAGTAATCAAAATGAACAAAGTCATATATCTTATTATAGAACTAGGTTGGGACCCTCTAACCTTCTATCATGCATATAACATTCACTTGAGTACAAAAGCAACTAAAACATGCATCTAACACAAAATTACACACGATCCCAACCTTTAGATAGCTTGACCACGTCTCTCTAATTGGTTCCAATCTTCTCCTTTCCCTTGTCCCTCTTCTTGTTCACAGCTTTCATGCACAAATCAACCAAGAGAACACTTAAACCAAGCTCTTAACTTTAAACTAAAAATAGAAAACAAAACTAGAAGAGGAAGACCAATACTAACAAAATCACACCACTTACCTCTTCTCAACAACCAAGTCAACCTTTATCTCACTCCCTTCAAACCAATCCAAGTGATCCACTTAAGGAGTAAATAAAAAAAAAAAGGAAAAGGGAAGAAATACGGTAGAACCAAGAGCAAGAAAGAAAAAGGAGAACAAAGGGCCAAATGCAGAAATTGAAAGGAGAGTAAGGAAAAGAGTGGCCGGTCAAACCCAAAGAAAGCCAATCCCTCACATTAATGCCACCAACTACCTTTAAATGCCAAACCACTTCCTTTAATGCCACTCAACCCATTTATTCACTCAAAACAAAAGTCCCATGCCAGTGTCAATCTCCTACGTTGCCACTTGTCAAAGCCTCTACACACACTCCCAAGCTTCCACCTGTCCGATACACATCACTTAAACCCGAAAAGTCCATCTTAAAGAACCCGACCAAAGGAGTGTTTTGTCGCGCTCGCGACGGAACCCTCACTCAGTTCACTACTCTTCCTCTTAAAACCACACTAGTACAATCAAAACTTTATACCTTTAACAACATGCAAAATCACATATTTACATCTAAATTTGCTCTTAAACTTGTCAAAATTCGACAAAATTTAGACAAAACTTCTAAGGTCCAAATCGGGTCGTTACATTTTGCAACATTGTCATTCCTCTTTATATTTAGGTCATAATGGTAGTACAAAAACTGCATCTCGTGGGCTTGAGTGTGGTTTTTATTGGCATACTTTTTCATGATGCTAGGAGTTTTGTGGCCAAATCTGATAGGTGTCAAAGAGTTGGTTATACAGGGAAAAGAGATGAGGTACCTTTGAATAACATTTTAGAGGTAGAAATATTTGATGTGTGGGGGATAGACTTCATGGATCCTTTCCCTACCTCTTTTAGGCAAAGCTATTTATTAGCTGGGGTGGATTATGTATAAAAATGGGTAGAAGCCAAAGCAACACCAACCAATGATTCAAAGGTGGTTGTGAAGTTCTTAAAGAAGCTCTTTTCATGGTTTGGAGTGCCTCGAGCCATAATAAGTGATGGAGGTATGCATTTTATAAACTGCTCTTTTACTTCATTATTGCATAAATATGGTGAGCATCATAGGGTAGCTACTCCTTACCATCCACAAACTAGTGGTCAAGTAGAGGTTTTAATAGAGAGCTTAAATGGATACTTGAAAAAATAATTTCTAGATCTAAGAAGGATTAGGCACACAAGTTTGATGATGCACTTTGGACATATCGTACCACATTTAAAACATCTATTGGATGTCACTATATAGGTTAGTGTATGGTAAAGCATGTTATTTGCTTGTAGAGTTAGAGCATAGGGCTTATTAGGCCATTAGGACCTTAAATTATGATATTAAAGAGGCTGGTGAGAAAAGATGTTTACAATTAAATGAGCTTGATGAATTATGCCTCATTTCATATGAAAATGCAAGAATTTATAAGGAACGATCTAAGAAATAGCATAACACTCACATTAAGTATAAAAGTTTTAAGGTGGGAGACAAAGTTCTTTTATTTAAGTCTAGATTAAAGTTGTTTCCTGGAAAGTTAAGGTCTGGGTGGAGTGGACCTTTTGAGATAACTCAAGTGTTTGACCATGGCTATTTAGAACTTAAAAATGAAAAAGGGGAATTGTTTAAAGCCAATGGTCAATGATGTAAAGTGTATTTGGAAGGTGATTTTAGGGGTAGAGAGGTCTCATATATCTCTCTATGCGTGGGTTGAAAGTTGTTCACACAATCTTTTTATTTTGTATTTATTTTATATTTTAAGTAATTTGTGTGTGTTGTTAATTAGATTTTATTTTAGTAATTTGAATTATAATGTTACTAACACAGTTAGTTTTTCTTCTACAACTTAAGTTTATTAGTAGGTATATTATTATAGTTTCAATGTAGAGTTTCCTTATATAAATAAAATTTGTGTTGTGTTTTTCCTTACTGTCTCGAGCGCGATAGATCAAGGAAAATGATTAAGTAAGCTTCTATCGTGAAAGCACTGGACATCGCAAGCATGACAGATTGAAGGAATTATGAACATTTAGCTCTGTCGCAAGCGCGGCTGTATTCACGAGCACAATAGAGAACAAAATTTATTTCTGTTACGAGCGAGAAGGGTAAGTCGAGCGCGATGTAACGTGGGATTTGAATTTTTTAGGGGAATTCTGACCGTTAGAAACTAATTTTAACACCTTTATAAATATTTTTTGAGCCCTAATTCCAAATTTATACTTTGTTTTCTCAACTTTCTCTCATTTTTCTCTTGCTTTACTCTTTACTTTCATCTTCCTCTTTGGTTCTTCCTTGATTTTTCCTTGGCTTTTATTTGGTTTTCTGGGTTTTTGTTCTTATTTCTTACTATGAGGTTGCTCTGGTATTTTTACTGTTTGTGTTGCTGTGCTTTGCATCATGTTACATATAAAGACATTAGGGACCAAAGGGAAGAAGGCTGTTGCAGGTTCAAGCTCCCAAAGCCATTATTCCATTTATCTCCAAAACAGGTATGAATGTCCTTTACTTTTTTGTTTGAAGAAGAGGGTGAGAAATTTGCAGTTTTTTTCTTAAAAATCAATTGTAGGGAGTTGGAACTTAGATTTTGAGTTGCTAAACACATTAGGGTTAGATAATGATATTAACAAGTACTTAAAATGCATGAAATGGGACAAATTTGTTCATATGAAGTTTCCTATTCGTAAGGAGTGGGCCTTAGAATTTTTTATGACTTTATCTTATATGGATGACAAAAGAACAAGCATGCAATTTCGCCATATGCGAATCAAATAAGTTTTTAGCTTTAATGATATGCACAAATGGGATGGCTTTCCTTTAAATGGTGGGCAATTTGTTCCCCAATAGTTTGTGGCCAATGACACTTGGATGCACTTAATTGGTATTTTATACTTTGACACTAAAAATTCTACCAATAGGTTAATTAAAAATGAGGCATTATTTTTGTTGCATAAATATCTATACCATGCAATAATTGGTAGAGTAGAGAGCAATAAAGTCAAAGTTAAGGATTTATTTATATTGTCCCTTGTTCAAAGCAAGAAAATACCTTGTTCCATATCTTTCATTTTCGATGGATTGTACAATTCCATTGCTAAAACTAAATCCAATGGAATGGGACATATGGTAATAGGAATTGTTTTAGGGTGTGTGGACCAATCGTCTAATTTTGTGCCTAATGAGGATGAGCACATTACTATGATGAATGTAATTTGTAACACCCCAAAAATAACCCTAGAAGAATTGAGTGTCATTAGTGTAATAGTGTGCATGATAATTAGGGTTTACAGAATTGGACCTATGTGAAAAAGTGGAATGAGGGACTTAATTGAAGAAAAATAAAGTATTGTAGTGGCTGAATTGCACTTTGCATGATTAACTAGTAAATGAAGATTAATTAGTGTAATGGCTGTTAATGAAGTTAATCAAAAGTTAGTGGGATCAGCTGTATGTTAGTGGACTCCACGTTTTAGTGTGTGAGCCAGCCACCTTGTGTAGGGAGAGTGAGAACTTGACACCTCACACTTACATGCAAGCATGAGGTGGATTAGTGAGTAAACTTGTCTTTTGTTCCTTGATTCAGCCATTTAGATCCCTTGATCCGGCCCTCTCTCTCAAAAGTTTACCTTCCTTTTGTCTCTCTCTTTTAATTGTTCTTTGGTCGTGGAGTCCAAAGGGTGGATAGTGATAGTTGAGAAGAAGGGTATTGACTAGAAAGGTATGTAGTATGTAGTGTATCTCCTCCATCTTCTTCTAATTCTGATTTTGATGGTTAAAATATGGGTATAGCCTCATGAATTTGTATGTGTTATATATGCATTTGAGTTGAAAGGCCAAGTAGAGCTGGAAAGGGGAAAGAGAAAGAGATATAGAAGAGTAAAGGAAGGAGTGCTCCAAGAGGTTTGGGATATATATGTGTTATGTGTTAATTTTGCTCAAGTGTATGTGATGGCTGTTTAGCTTAAATGTGTTATTGATATTGAATATGTGATTTCTAGAATTGAGCATGATTATGAACTTTGGTAGAAGTGTATTTGAATGTGTATTGATATGAGATGAGTATTGAACCATGGAATTAGCACAATATGTGAATCAGCTCTAACTATTGATTGTGTTAATCTGTCTTTGAAGCCTATACTGACCCCCGTGATTTGTTTATAGTGTAAGTTGAGTTTTACAATTCCAAAAGGGGTGAGCCCAATTGGATTAGAACCATATGATCCGTGTCTTTAAATGTCCTAGAAATAGCTCTGTCGATTTGAGGACTCTAAGGTCTTCACAATTGACCATAACCGTAGATAAAATTCTGTAGGAGGGTTTCTGGAACAAGTTGTGTTATTTTGACCATAACTTCTTCATTATAAATTCCGTTGTCCTGCAAATTGTCCCATTTGAAAGATAAGACATAGATGAAGAAATGTTAAGAAGAGACCCTTGCATAAAATTGAGTGTAAGACATCCTTTTGCACTGTACAAAATTGTGGTGTGAACCAGTGTTGAAAGTTAGCTTCTGTTTTGCTTAAATTAGTATGTCACGGTCACAACCAATCCATTGCCACTGTGAGCCCTCCCTGTTTTGTCTATTTAGGGTATTTTTCTTCCCGAAATGCACCCGAACTTCACCACGAGTTCCCATGACTTGTCCAATACATAATTATCATTATAAAATGAGTATTTTAAGCATGATGAACTATGTATGCTAATGCATATAAATATGTATGAGTTATAAGTATTTTAAGCATGATGAACTATGTATGCTAATGCATATAAATATGTATGAGTTATAAGTATTTTAAGCATGATGAACTATGTATGCTAATGCATATAAATATGTATGAGTTATGAGTCTTTTAAGCATGATGAATCATGTATGTTAATGTGTAAAATTATATGGGAGCAATGTATAATCTATGGATGGTAAACCATGAAAGAGAATGCGTATCGCCATGAGTGCGAATACGAATAATCATGAATGCGAATATGATAAATCATGAATGCGAATGCTATCGTTTTGAATGCGAATATGTATACTATGTGTATAATGAATATGATTATGATTTGTGTTATAAATGAATGCCAATGTCAAGAAGGGAAATCAGGTATGTGCTAATTGAATAAGTGGATGATGTATTTGGGTTGATTGCCAAACGTGAGGATGAGATTTGAAGTCTAAATGAGAAGGAAGAATTGAACTGAAAAGCACAGTTGTGCTAGTGTCAAAACACAGCTGTGTTATGGTGATTTTGCATGGGTCATGGTGACAATGAAATTCATTGTGACCGTGAGGTATGCTTGAGTTCAATTATGCCTAATGGATTTTGGTATGTCACGGTGACAATGAACTTCATTGTGACCGTGAGGTACCCAAGGGAGCATTCTATTTTGCAAAGAGAGAATATGTCACGGTGACAATGGAATTCATTGTGACCGTGACATACCCTCAAGTTGCATTCTGCCGAGAATTGGGAACATGTCACGGTGACAATGAAATTCATTGTGACCGTGACTTGCCCCCAGTTTGCATTCTGTTTTGAACTTCAACATGTCACAGTGACAATGAAATTCATTGTGACCGTGACCTACCCTGTTTTGGCAATATAACTCTCATGTGTTTGGCCTTCCAAATAGCAAGGCTTTGAGCTGAAATGAAGAACAATATGAGTAAGTATTATGTGTGTATTAGGTCATGTACAATTGCATATTACATGATGATTCTTGAATGCAATCAAATATGTGATTATTAACTATGAAGAATGAGTTTGGAAGCATATTGAGTATGCAAGTGAAATGTTTAGCTATGTGCTAATGTGAATGTGTAAAGCGAATGTGATGTTAACTATCAACATACGAGATATGTATGAGATATGAAAAGTGATCAATGTGAACTGAAAAACATGTTTAACAACTTAAGCCTGCGAGTCAAGTAGTGGATAGTTAGGCATGCCTATAGGGTCAAGTGCTGCAGCCCCATGCGTTAAATGTGTCTGATTCTATGGGAATCACAATGCGAATAATCCTTGCTGGATTTTATTATATGTGGAATAATGTGAAGTACCAGAAGGTACTATTGTGATGTGAAGCACCAGAAGGTGCTAATGTGAAAATGTAGTCTCGATGAGATTACTGGTACCTGAGAGGTACCGATGCGATACCCGTTATCCGCGTCATTGAGTTGCAGGCGAAGCATGTGATAATAACAATAATAATGATATTGAGACCATGAGATGAGTATTATACTAGTGAGAATGTGAATGTGATATGTTATAATTGTCATGCGATACAGTTATACACGTATGACTCATTAGGAAGAATATATGTATATGTGCATGAGTATTTGTATAAATCAAGCTATAAATTGCTGAAATAACATTAAGAGAATACCGGAATATGATTAAGTGCATATCCATTGATTTTAGCAATGCAATATGCTTATTGATATAAGAGTATATGAATAATCTGCATAAAAAGCCTGCAAGTTGTTATGTACCTTAACCTTCTATAAATGTCATGTACTATATGGTTTGTGATTGTAATTGATGGGGATTGGTATTATATGGGTGTTGGTGTTGATAACTGATATTGTATAATGTAAGCTAATACATTATGAGTATAATATGTTGTATCTTGAATGCTATGTTCAAATCACAAGTAAATAACAGTAAGCTTTACATTAATTAATGTGTATGTGGTACTATTAGAAGTTGAATAAAGGTATGCATGGTATGGGTTTATATTTGTATCATGCTGAAGATGTTCTCACATTGGTGAGTGCTAATGGCTAATTGATGTACATATGTTTATATTTATATGTATACTCATAGGTAATTATAAAGCAGTATATAAGTGTGCGATTCTAGTAATATTAAGACTTATATAATCCAAATGAATAACTGAGTAAATACCATATTAAGCAAACCAATATTTGTGTGAGAATTTGGATGGTTACTTATGAGTAATTCCTGATGAGTGTGCCATTGATGTTGTTAAAATGAACTATATGTATATGTGAATATTGCTTGGGCATGTGATTGATATTAGTAAACACCATGAGTGTTTATCCATCTTTTGTTGATCCCCACTAAGCGATTATCGCTTAGCATGGATGTTTTGTCCATGCAGGTATCTGAGGATAGTTTATGTTAAGATGGTTCTGCATCGCCAACAGCCAACACATAGGAATCGTTATAGTTATAGGTCATTTTGTAATTAATGTAAGAGTTGTATTTGTAAAGCGAAACTATTGTAAAACTTTATAATATTATGCATGGAATTTCAGACCTATATATATATCTTTTGTAAGAAATTTGTTTAACCTGAACTTTGTTTGTAAAACTGTTTGATGCGCATGTGGTTGTGTTGTAACACTCCATAGCCATTATATTGAATCTCTACAGGTGGTTAGGGGGTGTTACAGTTAGTGGTATCAGAGCATAGGTTTAGTCTTTTCTGGGCTATAGTATAGAAATGTGTATAGTGTGCGTTGGCTGGATGCGAATGTCTTTATTTCTTTCGAATGTCAAAAGATTCTTCTCTTGAAGCAATAAAAGAGATTTCTGGAAGAGATAGTTCTCGAGATTCATATGTTAAAGTGTGTATCGATTATCTTAATTGTGATGCGTATGTGATTGGTCCTTTGGGACATAGTGTAGATGTGAGTATGCACCTGGGAGCTGTTACTAAGCGATGTAATGTAAAGAGTTATCTGATAATTTGATTGAAGTGCTACACCATGAATTTGAATTAATTCTGGGTATGGATAATTTTAGAATCTAGAATGATGTGGAGAATAAGATAAACTGGTGATATTTTGTACGCCTGTTAGCTATCTCAATGAAATCATCTGAACATGAGCATGTAAAAACATGGGGATGGGAAAAGTGCATTAATATTGCATTAACTACATTATTGCATCATCTTACATACATATAACATCATATAATCATTCGCATCCCTTGATCATGTGTGAAAAACATTGTGTATGTGACTCATTCGAAGAGAAAAGCTGACAGGATGTACACATAAAATTTGGTGTTGGAAGGGAATTATTGAAAAAGAGATAAGTGTTTGTCAATGAAAGTATAAAGTATAAGTAATTAAAGTTAAAAGGAGGGGGTTATTGGTGAAGATTATATAAGTGGACGCTAATAGGATTTCAGAATGAAGAATGAATAGCATGAGTAAAGCATGCGTATTCCATGAAAGTAATGCGTTCAGGAATTGTGCTGTAAGATAGTAAAAGCATTAGTGGCTAATATAAAGTATATGCATCTGAGTTTCTGAATGGTGATACTATTTTCTGGAAGTGCCTGGATAGAGGAAAGTTAAGTATCCTCTATTATTGGATCGGGTTTGAATTTCGCGGACGAAATTCCTTAAGTGGGGGAGAGTTGTAACACCCCAAAAATAACCCTAGAAGAATTGAGTGTCATTAGTGTAATAGTGTGCATGATAATTAGGGTTTACAGAATTGGACCTAAGTGAAAAAGTGGAATGAGGGACTTAATTGAAGAAAAATAAAGTATTGTAGTGGCTGAATTGCACTTTGCATGATTAACTAGTAAATGAAGATTAATTAGTGTAATGGCTGTTAATGAAGTTAATCAAAAGTTAGTGGGATCAGCTGTATGTTAGTGGACTCCATGTGTTAGTGTGTGTGTCACACCCCGTTTGCCCCCTAGTTGAATGAGCCATATTTTGTATGTGTATGCAATTGCATGAGTTTTGGATTATAAGGGCATTTTAGTAATTTTGCATGTTATAAGAGATTTGTTTGCATGTGGGTGCATGCGTGGTGCCATGGTGTGAGTTAGTGGGATTGGAATGGTGTGTGCGTGAGTGCACCAAAATAGGTTGTGCACTAGTGGGTTTAATTTAGTATGTGGTCATGCATATGGTTGTAGGGTATGTGTTAGTTGGGAGAGTCTAGTGTGTGTGTATTGCATTAGCATCTAGGGTGTGAGTGACCAAATCCCACCCTTAGGATCTTGACATGTGTCTAGGGTTAAGAAAAGAAAAAGGGAAAGAAGAGCAAGGGCAAAAAAATCAAATTTCCTCATTGTGTTTCCCGTTCTTCACGCCGCCCTCTTCTCTTCTCTTCTTCTTTTCTTCTTCTCTTGGACTTTGGTTGAGATTCAAGGTTGCTAGTGGGGTTTGATCATCACTTTGTAGTAATTGGTAAGTTTCATGCATTCATTTTACCTTTGTTTGAGTTTCCATCTTCTTCTCTTTTCTTGTTTTCGAAATGGGTTTGAAGTTTGGATTTTTGGTTTTGTTTGCTTGTTCTTGGTTGGGTTTCCTAGTTGAGCCTCCCCGGGATCCTAAAGGCAAGGAAGTTGCGGGATCAAGTGGAACTAAACACTAGGAGCTAAGGATTTTGAGGTTTGGGAATTTCTTCCTTTTTATGTGAAAATGTTCATGAGTGTGTTCTTGATGTTTTCTTGAAATTAGGTTGTTAGATGTCCTTTATTTTGAGGTTTATGCTTTGGGTCTTTGTTTTAGAATGTGGAACTTGCAAGATTATGAATTAATCATGATGAATTCGGATTTGAAGTAATTTGATGCATAAATGGAGTTTGTGAATGATTATTGAAATTAAATGTTCAAATTGATGGATTGTATGAAGTTTATTGTTAATAAATGTTGTATTATGGTTGTTTATGCTTTTGGATGGCTGGATTTGAGGTAAGTCATCTTTGTTTGAGATTTGAGTGGTTGGAGGAAGAAAAGGAAGAGGAAAATCTGCAGAATTTCTGCAGATTTTCAAAATCCCGACTCTGTCGCGATCGCGACGACTGTCGCGAGGTCGCGACAGAGAACGGTAGTGGGAGCTTCGTTGTCGCGAGCGCGACAAAAGTCGCGATCGCGACAGAGAGTATTGTTGCCAGGTGTTATCGCGACCACGCGATCCGTCGCGAGATCGCGATAGCACCCTTTGCTTTCTGTCGCGATCGCGACATCTGTCGCGAGCGCGACAGAGCCTGGCTCTTCCGTTCTCCCCGCGGTCGCGAAATCTGTCGCGCGCGCGCAGCGAAGAGACTTTGGTCTCTGTCGCGAGCGCGATAGACGTCGCGAGCGCAACAGTCCCTTGTATGCTGAATGAGTTTTCTTCCTTCGCGTGTGTCTTGAACTTCAGTTTACTTTAGCAATTATGAGATTTATGCTTGATATCCTATAAATGATATGCAAGTGTAATTATGATATGACTATGCTTCTTTGATGATGATTAATTTGGAATCTCGAAATGGATTGAATGGTTTATATATGACCTGCTAGAGTCTAGTCAGTGGATAGTTAGGCATGCCTAATAGAGTCTTTGCTGCAGCTTCTGTTATTTCTGTTTGGACCCCGATCAGGTCCCGTTCGTTCCTCGCGAACTTCTGTAATGTGTTTGGATCTTGTTTAAGGTCCTTCTGGAAATGTTTGTGAATGAAAAGTTAAAATGGTTTTCCGTATTCGATTGGTACTCGTAAAGTACTTTCTGTTCACTCGTTATCCACTACTTTGAGTCAGCAGGTGTTTCAATGTTTAAAGTACTTGTATAAATTGTTATATGAGCAAATACATGTTTTATCCTTATGGATACAATGATGAAAAGTACAACCTGTATAGATAATGCGATTATTGATATGAATCTTATGGTGAATGATTATATGTACTTATGCATGTGAATTGCCTTGACGACCATTGTGAATGGTTGTCTTTATGCTTTGTGTGTTTTCCCCACTAAGCGTTTTTCGCTTAGCACGGTGTGTTTACCCGTGCAGGTGCGGAAGGAGTTGATTTTGGGAGAGTCGTCGCCATCAAAGCCAACACAGCAGGGTCTTAGTATAGGGCTTATTTTTGTATCTTATGATTCTTTTTGTATAGAACTCTCAAATGATTTTGTATTAGCTTCCGCTTTTGTAATTGTAATTTTGGGATATGTAATTATCTGTTGTTTCTCTCAGTTGATCAGAACAGTAATGTAATGCTTTCATTATATTAATGCATGATCAGCTTCTTGAATGGTATTGTAAAGTTTTAATTTACCCTGTATTTTGGTATGTATGTTTACGTATGAATGTATGTATATTTCTGTATTTGTGTGGTGGCACCTTTACTCCTACGGCATCTTACTCCATATCGGATGGGATCGCCTACGTATGGGTAAGGGGTGTTACAAGTTGTGGTATCAGAGCCTGGTTTAGGCGTTTCTGGGTGATTGTTTATGTGATGTTATGTGTATATGTCTATGTTTAGGGCTGTGTTGGCTGATGTGGTTGTCCTCTTATTTGTTAGATGAATTCTGATTCAGCTCACGGTGCGCTCGAGGAGTCCGCTGAAAGTGTGAACCCTCCAGCGGTAGATCCGTCTGTCTCTGTTTCGGTGTCGGCTCAACATGCTAGGGTCCAACCTGAGGCCGCTGCCATGCCTTTTGAGGCGATGCTTAGATTGCATCAAGACATGGCTCGGGTTTTGGAAAGAGTGACTGCCCCGAAAGCCCCGATTGTGAGTCTGAGAAGTGCGGGTGTTGAGGATTTCTATGGAACTGGGCTCGATGAGTCTGAGTTAGCCGAGAAGTGGCTGGATAAAGTTATGAGAGCTTTGAGGGAAATCAGGTGCCCTCCTGATCAACAAGCCGAGTGTGCTGTAGCCTTGCTTCAGGGTTCAGCTTATGAATGGTGGGAGTTGGTGTGTAGGCAGCCTCAAATGCCTGACCCTTTGACATGGGATTTCTTTGATGAGCAATTTTCTAAGAAGTTTGTGACTCAAGCATATAAGGACGCAAGATGGGCGCAGTTTCTGAGTTTGAGGCAAAGGGCCTTGTCTGTGGCAGATTATGAGAAGGAGTTTAACCGGTTGTCCCGTTATGCTCCGCGTGGGGTCATGACGGATGATTTCAGATGCAAGCACTTCGAGGCCGGGTTGAATGATTCTTTGAAGATTGCTTTAGTTTCTTTGATGTGTATGCCGGGGGTACAGTATTATCAGATTGCTGAAGCTGCTTTGAGGGCAGAGAAAGCGGAAACTTTGATTAGAGAGAGAGCTCAGCGCCGGAGTTCTGCTAGAGGTGGTGTTTCCTCATCTTCGGGTAAGAGGTCTAGGAACCCGCAAGATGATCCTGTGGCTGGTTCGGCTTCAAGGGGGAGAAGGCAAGGTTCAGCTGCAGTGTCTGCTTCTGGTAGGGGTGGCCGGTCTGATGCTGCACCCGTTTGTTCGAACTGCAGTAAGGCTCACTGGGGTGAGTGTAGGTGGCTTACTGGTGGGTGTTTCAGGTGTGGAAGCACTGAACACCGTGTGGCTAATTGTCCTCAGATGAGTGAAGACTCGGGTCCTCAGGGAGGAGCTAGCAGAGTTGGATCGAATGCTCCGCAGGTCCCTAGAGGTAGAGGTAGAGGAAGAGGTCGAGGCGGTCGACCCAGAGATGTAGCTGGTTCTGAGACAGTTGAGCGTCCTCCTCAGGGTGCCGTTAGAGCTTATGCAGTGAGAGCCAGAGATGAGCAGGATGCCCCTGATGTGATTGCTGGTAAGTTCCTACTCCATGACACTGAATTATATGCTCTAATAGATCCTGGTTCCACACACTCATATTTGTGCACACATAAGTTTATTGATAAGTTGCATGTGGTAGAACAGTTAGACTATGAGATTTGTGTGACCAATCCGTTAGGGCATAGTGTCAGTGTGAGTAGAGTTTACAGGAATTGTCCGTTGATGGTTGAGGATGTTGAGTTTCCGGTGGATTTGATAGAGTTGCCCTTCAGAGAGTATGATTTGATTTTGGGTATGGACTGGTTGAGTAAGCATAGAGCCGTGGTTGATTGTCATAGGAAGACATTCGTGCTTCGAGATAGGAATCGAGCTCCAGTGTTTGTTAGAGGTTTGGGTGCTAGTTCCGTGCACAATGTGATTTCTGCTATTCAAGCTAAGAGGTTTTTGAGAAAAGGTTGTGAGGCTTTTCTGGCTGTGGTTTTGGATTCCAGGAGGGATCAAGTTAGGATTGAGAACATCCCTGTTGTTCGAGAGTTCAGTGATGTTTTTCCGAGTGACTTGCCTGGTTTGCCTCCAGAGAGGGAAGTTGAGCTAGCCATAGAGATTATGCCGGGTACCACACCGGTGTCGAAGGCACCTTATCGGATGGCTCCTGTAGAGTTGAGAGAACTTAAAACTCAACTGCAAGAGCTGTTGGATAAGGGATACATTCGACCCAGCATATCTCCTTGGGGAGCTCCGGTACTGTTTGTTAAGAAGAAGGATGGATCCTTGAGGATGTGTATCGACTACAGGCAGATTAATAAGGTCACAGTGAAGAATAAGTATCCGTTGCCTAGAGTAGAAGATTTGTTTGATCAGCTGCGAGGTGCGGGTGTGTTTTCTAAGATTGACCTTCGGTCTGGGTATTATCAGCTTCGTGTTAAAGATCAGGATGTGGTTAAGACTGCATTTCGGACACGGTATGGCCACTATGAGTTCCTGGTTATGCCGTTTGGTTTGACTAATGCTCCAGCAGCATTCATGGATTTGATGAATAGGGTGTTCAGGCCATACTTAGACCGGTTTGTGGTAGTTTTTATAGATGATATTTTGGTATTTTCCAAGGATGAAGCCGAGCATGAAGAGCATCTTCGGTTAGTTTTGCAGATTTTGAGAGAGCATCGGTTGTTTGCTAAGTTGAGTAAGAGTGATTTTTGGCTTAAGGAAGTGTCGTTTTTGGGTCATATAGTTTCAGCGAAGGGTATTCAAGTAGATCCAGCTAAGATTGAGGCGATAGTGGATTGGAAAGCGCCTAGGAATGTCCAGGAAGTGAGGAGTTTCCTTGGTCTGGCGGGTTATTACCGTCGGTTCGTTAAGGGTTTTTCAGTGATTGCTGCTCCGATGACCAGGTTGTTGAGGAAAGGGATTAAGTTTGAATGGTCGGATAAGTGCCAAGTTTGTTTTGAGAGGTTGAAACAGTTGTTAGTTGAAGCTCCTATATTAACTCAACCCACCTCGGGTAAGGAGTTTGTTATATATAGTGACGCTTCAGGTGTTGGTTTGGGATGTGTTCTGATGCAGGAAGGTAAGGTGGTGGCTTATGCTTCTCGACAGTTGAAGCCGCACGAAAGGAATTATCCGACGCATGATCTTGAATTAGCTGCAGTTGTCTTCGCTTTGAAGGTTTGGCGTCATTATCTCTACGGGGAGAAGTGTAGGATCTTTTCGGACCACAAAAGTTTGAAGTATTTTCTGACTCAGAAGGAATTGAATATGAGGCAACGTCGTTGGCTTGAGCTGTTTAAGGACTACGATTGCATTGTGGATTACCATCCGGGTAAGGCCAATGTAGTCGCGGATGCGTTGAGTAGGAAGTCAGTTTCTGCCTTGTTTTTGAGACGCTTCAGATGGAGGTTTGGTTCCGATGGAGCTTTGATAGCTCAGTTGAGGGTCAAGCCTACTTTGAGACAGCAGATAGTAGATGCTCAGAAAGTTGATGAGAAACTTCAGCGGATTGTGCAAGAAGTCGGTTCAGGTAAGCAGTCAGAGTTTTCGGTTCAGGATGGGGTTCTTCTGTTTGGAAACCGTTTGTGTGTGCCGGATAGTGCAGAGTTAAGAAGACAGATTTTGGATGAGGCACATAGTTCAGTTTTCACCATGCATCCTGGCAGTGTGAAGATGTATCGGGATTTGAAGCAGTTCTTTTGGTGGTCTGGTATGAAGAGGGACATAGTGGACTTTGTATCAAAGTGCCTGACTTGTCAGCAAGTCAAGGCTGAGCACCAGGTTCCTTCTGGTTTGCTCACGCCTTTGTCTATTCCCGAATGGAAGTGGGATGACATCGCCATGGATTTTGTTTCCGGTTTGCCTTTGTCACAGAGAAAGCATGATTCTGTTTGAGTTGTTGTCGATCGACTCACGAAGTCTGCTCACTTTTTGCCGGTTAGGATGGATTATTCAATGAGTAGATTGGCCAGTATGTATGTTGATGAGATAGTGCGATTGCATGGAGTACCTCTGTCTATAGTTTCTGATAGGGACCCAAGGTTCACATCTAAGTTCTGGAAAGAGTTGCAGCGAGCTTTGGGTACCAAGTTGAAGTTCAGTACAGCGTTTCATCCGCAGACAGATGGTCAGTCCGAGCGTGTGATTCAGATCTTAGAGGATATGATGAGGGCTTGTGTTTTGGACTTTCCGGGTAGCTGGGACAAGTACGTATCATTGATGGAATTTGCCTACAACAATAGTTTTCAGTCGAGCATTGGTATGTCACCTTATGAGGCTCTGTATGGACGTCAGTGTAGGACTCCTGTTTGTTGGACAGAGTTGTCTGAGAGGTCAATGATTGGGCCAGATCTGGTTAGAGACACAGAAGAAAAGATTAGAGTTGTGCAGCAGAATCTGAAAGTGGCCAAGGATCGACAGAAGTCTTATGCCAACCTGAAGAGAAAGGATGTACAGTTTGAAGTTGGGGACAAGGTTTTTCTTAAAGTGTCTCCTTGGAGAAGAGTGCTTCGATTTGGAAAGAAAGGGAAGCTTAGTCCTCGCTTTATTGGTCCGTATGAGGTGTTAGCAAGAGTTGGTCCAGTGGCTTATAGGCTAGCTTTGCCGATGGAATTGTCAAAGCTTCACGATGTGTTTCACGTTTCTATGCTCCGTCGGTATAGATCGGATCCTTCCCATGTGTTGTCGGTTCAAGAAGTTCAAGTGCAGTCAGATTTTACCTATGATGAGGAGCCTAGAGCTATCTTAGAGCGGGAAGTAAGACAGCTGAGGAATAAGCAGATTCCTTTGGTCAAGGTTTTGTGGAATCACCGTGGGGTTGAGGAAGCAACTTGGGAACCGGAGGAATCGATGAGATTGCAGTATCCGCAATTGTTTTGTTCAGGTGAGAATTTCGAGGACTAAATTCTTGTTAGTAGGGGAGAGTTGTCACACCCCGTTTGCCCCCTAGTTGAATGAGCCATATTTTGTATGTGTATGCAATTGCATGAGTTTTGGATTATAAGGGCATTTTAGTAATTTTGCATGTTATAAGAGATTTGTTTGCATGTGGGTGCATGCGTGGTGCCATGGTGTGAGTTAGTGGGATTGGAATGGTGTGTGCGTGAGTGCACCAAAATAGGTTGTGCACTAGTGGGTTTAATTTAGTATGTGGTCATGCATATGGTTGTAGGGTATGTGTTAGTTGGGAGAGTCTAGTGTGTGTGTATTGCATTAGCATCTAGGGTGTGAGTGACCAAATCCCACCCTTAGGATCTTGACATGTGTCTAGGGTTAAGAAAAGAAAAAGGGAAAGAAGAGAAAGGGCAAAAAAATCAAATTTCCTCATTGTGTTTCCCGTTCTTCACGCCGCCCTCTTCTCTTCTCTTCTTCTTTTCTTCTTCTCTTGGACTTTGGTTGAGATTCAAGGTTGCTAGTGGGGTTTGATCATCACTTTGTAGTAATTGGTAAGTTTCATGCATTCATTTTACCTTTGTTTGAGTTTCCATCTTCTTCTCTTTTCTTGTTTTCGAAATGGGTTTGAAGTTTGGATTTTTGGTTTTGTTTGCTTGTTCTTGGTTGGGTTTCCTAGTTGAGCCTCCCCGGGATCCTAAAGGCAAGGAAGTTGCGGGATCAAGTGGAACTAAAGACTAGGAGCTAAGGATTTTGAGGTTTGGGAATTTCTTCCTTTTTATGTGAAAATGTTCATGAGTGTGTTCTTGATGTTTTCTTGAAATTAGGTTGTTAGATGTCCTTTATTTTGAGGTTTATGCTTTGGGTCTTTGTTTTAGAATGTGGAACTTGCAAGATTATGAATTAATCATGATGAATTCGGATTTGAAGTAATTTGATGCATAAATGGAGTTTGTGAATGATTATTGAAATTAAATGTTCAAATTGATGGATTGTATGAAGTTTATTGTTAATAAATGTTGTATTATGGTTGTTTATGCTTTTGGATGGCTGGATTTGAGGTAAGTCATCTTTGTTTGAGATTTGAGTGGTTGGAGGAAGAAAAGGAAGAGGAAAATCTGCAGAATTTCTGCAGATTTTCAAAATCCCGACTCTGTCGCGATCGCGACGACTGTCGCGAGGTCGCGACAGAGAACGGTAGTGGGAGCTTCGTTGTCGCGAGCACGCGACGTCCGCCGCGAGTCGCGACAGCCGAAGCGTTGTATACCTTCTGTCGCGAGCGCGACAAAAGTCGCGATCGCGACAGAGAGTATTGTTGCCAGGTGTTATCGCGACTACGCGATCCGTCGCGAGATCGCGATAGCACCCTTTGCTTTCTGTCGCGATCGCGACATCTGTCGCGAGCGCGACAGAGCCTGGCTCTTCCGTTCTCCCCGCGGTCGCGAAATCTGTCGCGCGCGCGCAGCGAAGAGACTTTGGTCTCTGTCGCGAGCGCGACAGACGTCGCGAGCGCAACAGTCCCTTGTATGCTGAATGAGTTTTCTTCCTTCGCGTGTGTCTTGAACTTCAGTTTACTTTAGCAATTATGAGATTTATGCTTGATATCCTATAAATGATATGCAAGTGTAATTATGATATGACTATGCTTCTTTGATGATGATTAATTTGGAATCGCGAAATGGATTGAATGGTTTATATATGACCTGCTAGAGTCTAGTCAGTGGATAGTTAGGCATGCCTAATAGAGTCTTTGCTGCAGCTTCTGTTATTTCTGTTTGGACCCCGATCAGGTCCCGTTCGTTCCTCGCGAACTTCTGTAATGTGTTTGGATCTTGTTTAAGGTCCTTCTGGAAATGTTTGTGAATGAAAAGTTAAAATGGTTTTTCGTATTCGATTGGTACTCGTAAAGTACTTTCTGTTCACTCGTTATCCACTACTTTGAGTCAGCAGGTGTTTCAATGTTTAAAGTACTTGTATAAATTGTTATATGAGCAAATACATGTTTTATCCTTATGGATACAATGATGAAAAGTACAACCTGTATAGATAATGCGATTATTGATATGAATCTTATGGTGAATGATTATATGTACTTATGCATGTGAATTGCCTTGACGACCATTGTGAATGGTTGTCTTTATGCTTTGTGTGTTTTCCCCACTAAGCGTTTTTCGCTTAGCACGGTGTGTTTACCCGTGCAGGTGCGGAAGGAGTTGATTTTGGGAGAGTCGTCGCCATCAAAGCCAACACAGCAGGGTCTTAGTATAGGGCTTATTTTTGTATCTTATGATTCTTTTTGTATAGAACTCTCACATGATTTTGTATTAGCTTCCGCTTTTGTAATTGTAATTTTGGGATATGTAATTATCTGTTGTTTCTCTCAGTTGATCAGAACAGTAATGTAATGCTTTCATTATATTAATGCATGATCAGCTTCTTGAATGGTATTGTAAAGTTTTAATTTACCCTGTATTTTGGTATGTATGTTTACGTATGAATGTATGTATATTTCTGTATCTGTGTGGTGGCACCTTTACTCCTACGGCATCTTACTCCATATCGGATGGGATCGCCTACGTATGGGTAAGGGGTGTTACAGTGTGAGCCAGCCACCTAGTGTAGGGAGAGTGAGAACTTGACACCTCACACTTACATGCAAGCATGAGGTGGATTAGTGAGTAAACCTGTCTTTTGTTCCTTGATTCAGCCATTTAGATCCCTTGATCCGGCCCTCTCTCTCAAAAGTTTACCTTCCTTTTGTCTCTCTCTTTTAATTGTTCTTTGGTCGTGGAGTCCAAAGGGTGGATAGTGATAGTTGAGAAGAAGGGTATTGACTAGAAAGGTATGTAGTATGTAGTGTATCTCCTCCATCTTCTTCTAATTCTGATTTTGATGGTTAAAATATGGGTATAGCCCCATGAATTTGTATGTGTTATATATGCATTTGAGTTAAAAGGCCAAGTAGAGCTGGAAAGGGGAAAGAGAAAGAGATATAGAAGAGTAAAGGAAGGAGTGCTCCAAGAGGTTTGGGATATATATGTGTTATGTGTTAATTTTGCTCAAGTGTATGTGATGGCTGTTTAGCTTAAAAGTTTTATTGATATTGAATATATGATTTCTAGAATTGAGCATGATTATGAACTTTGGTATAAGTGTATTTGAATGTGTATTGAACCATGGAAATAGCACAATATGTGAATTAGCTCTAACTATTGATTGTGTTAATCTGTCTTTGAAGCCTATACTGACCCCCGTGATTTGTTTATAGTGTAAGTTGAGTTTTACAATTCCAAAAGGGGTGAGACCAATTGGATTATAACCATATGATCTGTGTCTTTAAATGTCCTAGATATAGCTCTGTCGATTTGAGGACTCTAAGGTCTTCAAAATTGACCATAACCGTAGATAAAATTCTGTAAGAGGGTTTCTGGAACTAGTTGTGTTATTTTGACCATAACTCCTTCATTATAAATTCAATTGACCTGAAAATTGTCTCACTTGAAAGATAAGACATAGATGAAGAAATGTTAAGAAGAGACCCTTGCCTAAACTTGAGTGTAAGACATCCGTTTGCACTGTACAAAATTGTGGTGTGAACCAGTGTTGAAAGTTAGCTTCTGTTTTGCTTAAATTAGTATGTCACGGTCACAACCAATCCATTGCCACCGTGAGCCCTCCCTGTTTTGTCTATTTAGGGTATTTTTCTTCCCGAAATGCACCCAAACTTCACCACGAGTTCCCATGACTTGTCCAATACATAATTATCATTATAAAATGAGTATTTTAAGCATGATGAACTATGTATGCTAATGCATATAAATATGTATGAGTTAAAAGTATTTTAAGCATGATGAACTATGTATGCTAATGAATATAAATATGTATGAGTTATAAGTATTTTAAGCATGATGAACTATGTATGCTAATGCATATAAATATGTATGAGTTATGAGTCTTTTAAGCATGATGAATCATGTATGTTAATGTGTAAAATTATATGTGAGCAATGTATAATCTATGGATGGTGAACCATGAATGAGAATGCGTATCACCATGAGTGCGAATGCGAATAATCATGAATGCGAATATGATAAATCATGAATGCGAATGCTATAGTTTTGAATGCGAATATGTATACTATGTGTATAATGATTATGATTATGATTTGTGTTATAAATGAATGCCAATGTCAAGAAGGGAAATCAGGTATGTGCTAATTGAATAAGTGGATGATGTATTTGGGTTGATTGCCAAACGTGAGGATGAGATTTGAAGTCTAAATGAGAAGGAAGAATTGAACTGAAAAGCACAGCTGTGCTAGTGTCAAAACACAGCTGTGTTATGGTGATTTTGCATGGGTCATGGTGACAATGAAATTCATTGTGACCGTGAGGTATGCTTGAGTTCAATTCTGCCTAATGGATTTTTGTATGTCACGGTGACAATGAACTTCATTGTGACCGTGAGGTACCCAAGGGAGCATTCTGTTTTGCAAAGAGAGAATATGTCACGGTGACAATGGAATTCATTGTGACCGTGACATACCCTCAAGTTGCATTCTGCCGAGAATTGGGAACATGTCACGGTGATAATGAAATTCATTGTGACCGTGACTTGCCCCCAGTTTGCATTCTGTTTTGAACTTCAACATGTCACGGTGACAATGAAATTCATTGTGACCGTGACCTACCCTGTTTTTGTAATATAACTCTAATGTGTTTGGCCTTCCAAATAGCAAGGCTTTGAGCTGAAATGAAGAACAATATGAGTAAGTATTATGTGTGTATTAGGTCATGTACAATTGCATATTACATGATGATTCTTGAATGCAATCAAATATGTGATTATTAACTATGGAGAATGAGTTTGGAAGCATATTGAGTATGCAAGTGAAATGTTTAGCTATGTGCTAATGTGAATGTGTAAAGCGAATGTGATGTTAACTATCAACATACGAGATATGTACGAGATATGAAAAGTGATCAATGTGAACTGAAAAACATGTTTAACAACTTAAGCCTGCGAGTCAAGTAGTGGATAGTTAGGCATGCCTATAGGGTCAAGTGCTGCAGCCCCATGCGTTAAATGTGTCTGATTCCATGGGAATCACAATGCGAATAATCCTTGCTGGATTTTATTATATGTGGAATAATGTGAAGTACCAGAAGGTACTATTGTGATGTGAAGCACCAGAAGGTGCTAATGTGAAAATGTAGTCTCGATGAGATTACTGGTACCTGAGAGGTTGTCACACCCCAACCTATACTATGGAGACTTCTATTCAGATTAGAGGAAGAAGGATCCAAGATAGATAGGAGTGTCACATCCCACTAGAGTAAACAAGTAAACATCACATAAATAGAATGACATATCTATGATAATTAAAAATTATGAGAGAAAGAAGAGTGATACTGAACAAAATGAATACTTTATGAACGTACATAACATGCCAAGGCGCATACCCTAAGAGAAAACATACACACATGCATACTTATAATCATATAACAGAAACCTTATAAGAAAGATACATAAAGGTGCAAATATTTACATAACTTAAAATATTACATCAGAATCTTTACCTATCATTACATATACCTATTACACAGTTATACAACAATTCTAAATTACAAAAGCTGAATAAGATACAAAACTTCTAGCTTCTATGTGGCCGACTCTGCAGATGCGCAACTTGAACAAAAGCAACCTGCCACCTGCACGGGGAAAAGAGCCCGTGCTAAGCGATAACGCTTAGTGGGGAAAATATACAGAAAATATAGATGGCCATTCACAACGGTCGCCCAAGTATAACACATACACAATAGCGAATGTATCAAGTCCTAACAGATAATTATACATGCTTTATACAATAGCCACGTACTCAAATGTTCCTAACTGCGATCATATACTCATATGATTAACACACCCAATTATCATGTCCAGAACGTAAACACATTCTAATATACATGTTAATTTATCACATTACTATACAGAAATGTAGTGTCAACATTATATGCCACACCGACTTCAATCACACATACTATATACAAGATCATTTACAGATAAGGACAAAAGTACAATATACAGGTTAGAGTTACATTAAGCCCACTTGGAGATTTGTAAGCACATTTACATTTCCCAAAATCATACTCATACCGATATCACATTCTTATATTCATAACTGGTTCATATGACCGAAATCTTATACATTCGGATATCATATTAGATAAAGCAAACGAAATACCTGCTGACTCAAAATAGTGGATAACGAGTAACAAATTGTACCTTACGGGTACAAATCGCAAAGTACTGTTACTTTCCATAGTTCAAAAGCATTTCTCAAAATAGGACCTTAAACAAGATCCATACACATACACATAATAGGGTTCGCGAGGAACCAATCGGGGACCTGATCAGGGTCCAAATCGTTCAAAGGGGCGCTGCAGCTACACATACAGACTCTATTAGGCATGCCTAACTATCCACTAGACTGACTCTCGCAGGTCATGCATAATACAAATCATATTTCAAATCACGTAATTTATATCATTGTACATAATCAGCAATAGATAAGACATATGAATAAGTTCATAAAGTCAATCATGCATCATACAATTTACACTTAAGCATAACGTAATAATCTTAGAGAAAGATCATAAGTATAGATATGCATAATACTTTCAATTATATTAACATACTTCATAAAATAGTCAAAGAATAAACCTAAAGGCATCACAAGTTCGGAATTCAAACATTGGAATCACCAAAGAAAACTCATTCAACACCACACATTTGTCGCGCTCGCGACAGAGACCATAGTCTCTTCGCTGCGCGCGCGCGACGGACTTCGCGATCGCGGGAAGGAGAGAAGGGCCTGGCTCTGTCGCGCTCGCGACGTTGTCGCGATCGCGACAGAGGGCAAGCATGGCTATCGCGGGGTCGCGACAAGTCGCGTGCTCGTGATAGCACAGGCCAACAAAGTGCTCTGTCGCGATCGCGACAGTTGTCGCGCTCGCGACAGAGAGCACACAAGCTATTACTATCGTGAGCTCGCGACAACGTCGCGTGCTCGCGATGGTACAGCATCAGGATCACCGGTCTCTGTCGCGCTCATGACAGTGTCGCGATCGCGACAGAGTCATGATTCCGAAAATCTACAGAATTCTGCGGGATCTTTCCTTCCTCAAACTCACCCACAAACACACGAAATATAACCAAAGGTCTCTCACCTCATCTCCAGCAAGCCACACATCATTGACAACATGAACACAACATCCATACCAAGAAATCCAAATAAATCATGCCACTAACAATATCCATATACACAAACTATAATATCAATACTAATCGTCATTCAACACAATTAAGTTCAATAGCTCACATTCAATGCTTCATGCATCATCTAAATCAAAACCATAACAATTAAACTATTATGAACATCAAAAGCACCATAATTCCATTTTCGAACATTAATCCTATCTCCAAACTCTAAACAAGAAATGACTAAGTTTTAGACAGTAATAACGAAGTTCGGATGCACTTCGGAAGCAAAACGTGCCCAAAATACTCCACCTAAAGAAGGGGAAGGAAAGGCAAGTGCCCCAAACCAACCAAGGGTCAAAAATGAAGAAGAAAAGCTTAAAAACACATTTTTCTGTCGTGAGGTCGCGGCACTGTCGCGCTCGCGACAGAGGCTCGCCCCTGAAGCCAAACGGGACTGCTCAACGTGCCCAACTCGTATTGCCTGAACCGACCTCTAAACCTCATTTTTAGCCAAAACTTCCTTCTTAGCAAATGTTCCCTAGGATGTTACCGTTCACATAAAACACATTTCAGGTCAAAAGGACACCTATAACTCCAGATATGATCTCCACAACCCATACTGTTCAAACAACCCGACACAACAGGGACACTACATTTGTAATCAATTTTTCGATGTCTTAGAGCGCGAATTTGTCCAAGGCTATTTCTGAGATATTTAAAGGAATAGAAATCATGGTTCTAATGGATCAAGAATCATACGATTCAGAGCTCTATAACTACACCTATGACAAAAACAATAAACAGAGGTCAAATAAAAACGGAACAGAATTGCCAAAATCACCATCAAACATCAAATTCAAAGGATTTCTCAAAGTCATGCATTTCAATGCCAACTCACATATACATTTATATCAATCAATAACATGTATTACTAACACACATTTTCCCAAATTAATTCATGCATATCTCATCTCAAGCACTCAATTTCTGGAAAAAAAAACAAACACAATTACACACACTCATGATCCAAGGAAAATTTAGGCACATACAACTCAAACTCAAATGAAAAATCAAAGCTCCCAAACCTCAAATGAAGCTTCAATCTTCTGTTTCAAACCTCTACCTTCTCTTTGCCTTTAATCTTCCTCTTGGTATCCAAAGCTTGCACAAAACCAAAACCCACAAATTACTCTTCCAAAATCCTATCTTAAAAAAAAATCAAAAGAAGAAGAGGAGGAAGAATCCAAACACAAGAACCCTAAAAACCCAACTTACCTCTTCTAACTTGATCCAAAACTCAATCAAAATCGCCCAAGCATGTGCCCAAACACCAACCACAAGAAAGGAAAGGAGAAAGTGCAGAAAAATGGAAAAGAAATGGGAAAGAAGAACTAAAGAAGAGAGGAGAACGGGGAGCATAATGGTTCCTGCGTTCTCTCTCCTCATTGTCCCTCTTTTTCTTTCTTTTCATTCAATGCACACCTACCCAAGCCATGTGTCCTAATCTTATTGGTTCCTTAATCCATCTTTTGACTTATTCCACCTTGCACCATACACCATACACACACAAACAATTCTTGAATAAATATCTTCAATACACCAAACACCACTCACACCATATCATTTCTTAACCCACTTACATCCTACTTCCATACACTTCAAGCACACTCTAACAATTCCTTATAAACCACTTGTCATCATCCTACAAACCCAAGTGTCACAATCTTATCCAATCACTTCCTAAATACCATACACATGTTCCACTAGATGATTTCTCACTTAACATCTTATTAATTAATTATTTTCTTTGCACTTTAGTCCTAATTAACCAAACTTTCTCAAGCACAAATTACCGAAATACCCTTCACTTAACTGACTTAGCTTTCCGATTCCGACTAGGCCCGATTTGGGGTGTTACAGAGGTACCGATGCGATACCCGTTATCCGCGTCATTGAGTTGCAGGCGAAGCATGTGATAATAACAATAATAATGATATTGAGACCATGAGATGAGTATTATACTAGTGAGAATGTGAATGTGATATGTTATAATTGTCATGCGATACAGTTATACACGTATGACTCATTAGGAAGAATATATGTATATGTGCATGAGTATTTGTATAAATCAAGCTATAAATTGCTGAAATAACATTAAGAGAATGCCGGAATATGATTAAGTGCATATCCATTGATTTTAGCAATGCAATATGCTTATTGATATAAGAGTATATGAATAATCTGCATAAAAAGCCTGCAAGTTGTTATGTACCTTAACCTGCTATAAATGTCATGTACTATATGGTTTGTGATTGTAATTGATGGGGATTGGTATTATATGGGTGTTGGTGTTGATAACTGATATTGTATAATGTAAGCTAATACATTATGAGTATAATATGTTGTATCTTGAATGCTATGTTCAAATCACAAGTAAATAACAGTAAGCTTTACATTAATTAATGTGTATGTGGTACTATTAGAAGTTGAATAAAGGTATGCATGGTATGGGTTTATATTTGTATCATGCTGAAGATGTTCTCACATTGGTGAGTGCTAATGGCTAATTGATGTACATATGTTTATATTTATATGTATACTCATAGGTAATTATAAA
Source organism: Excoecaria cochinchinensis (assembly GCA_947683425.1). Lineage (NCBI taxonomy): Eukaryota > Viridiplantae > Streptophyta > Magnoliopsida > Malpighiales > Euphorbiaceae > Excoecaria > Excoecaria cochinchinensis. The sequence continues at coordinate 4,547,141 of CANTUQ010000119.1, read as the reverse complement.
GCTGTATATAAGTGTGCGATTCTAGTAATATTAAGACTTATATAATCCAAATGAATAACTGAGTAAATACCATATTAAGCAAACAAATATTTGTGTGAGAATTTGGATGGTTACTTATGAGTAATTCCTGATGAGTGTGCCATTGATGTTGTTAAAATGAACTATATGTATATGTGAATATTGCTTGGGTATGTGATTGATATTAGTAAACACCATGAGTGTTTATCCATCTTTTGTTGATCCCCACTAAGCAATTATCGCTTAGCATGGATGTTTTGTCCATGCAGGTATCTGAGGATAGTTTATGTTAAGATGGTTTTGCATCGCCAACAGCCAACACATAGGAATCATTATAGTTATAGGTCATTTTGTAATTAATGTAAGAGTTGTATTTGTAAAGCGAAACTATTGTAAAACATTATAATATTATGCATGGAATTTCAGACCTATATATATATCTTTTGTAAGAAATTTGTTTAACCTGAACTTTGTTTGTAAAACTGTTTGATGCGCATGTGGTTGTGTTGTAACACTCCATAGCCATTATATTGAATCTCTACAGGTGGTTAGGGGGTGTTACATTATATTTTTATGGAATTCTAATCTTTTGAAAAGAAGAGGTTGGCCTCCTGTTTTTTATTCTGTTGATGAAAGAACTAGGAAATCTGGTGGTGGAAAGGGCAAGGCACCAGCTTCTTCTATATCTGCTACAGATGATGAAGATACTGCTGCTGGGGAATTAGTTTCTGGAGCTGGTGTAGGGGGCAGTTCAGCTGGTTGGCAGTAGGTGTTGACCCACTTAGATGCCATGGAGGCCAAGGTCAACCATACGGAGACTCAAATACAGGATTTGACTAGGAGCCAAAATAGCTTAAGTCGAAAGTTGCTATCTTTCTTCTACCAGCACAATGTGCAGTTCACACCATCTCCACTGAGTTCCCCTAGTGGAACTTTTTGAGGGCAATTTCCTTTTTTCCATTTTGTTTGTCTTGTTTTGCATTTTATTTGTCTTGTTTTTCTAGTTTTTGTTAGGTTGTGCATCTTTCTGACACCATGAGGACATTGTGTCTTTTAAGTGTGGGGAAGCTTGTGCGTTTTTGTGATTTTTATTTTATAGCTTGTGATGTATAGTTTTTGATATGTGTTGGGTGTGTTTATGGAACCTTTATACTTGAGAATCTTTGGGAACAATTTGATGAAACTTCTTGCATTTTACGTTTATTGGTCTAGTTGATGAGATTTTTGAGGGATATTTTTGGATATTAGACTTTAGAATGGAATGTGCACCTATGAAGGGTATATGTTTTTGCTAAGCAATTTGATGTAGGTTCTTTTTAAGTTATTTTTCTTTATATAGGCATCTTTGATTGTTTTAATGAAGCATTACTTAGAGTATTTCGTATCCTTAACTTGTGAGCCTTTGAGCCTAATGATGATATATTTCCTTATAAGAGAGCCCTTTTTATGTCCATATACACTAGAACTTGTTATGAGTAAATTTCAAGACTATATTTAGTATAAGTTGTGCAGGGACAATGATGAGGGCATTAGAATTAGCCATTTTTATCTTTCTTTAAAACAACCACTGGTATGAGCTTAAATAGCTCATTATTAATCCATATTTTATGGTTAGAAGTAATGTTTTAAGTGTTGTTATTTGTTAGTATTAGGTGTGTTTTATGTTTTTGTTTGAGTTTTGTGTGTAGGAGGAAAATGGAGAAAAGATGGAGAAAGTGGAGAAAAATAGCCAAAATGAGCTAAGGAAGAGGAGTTTCTGTCACGATCGCGACAGAACGTGCTAAGGAAATCCAAAAAAGAAGAGAGCAAAAAAGAAGGAAGAAGCATTGTCGCGACCAAGGGTGGCGTCGCGAGGTCGCGATGGGGCGCGTAGCAAGGGAATGCGAGAAAGGTGGTGCGATGAAAGAGGCGCGCTCTGTCGCGAGTGCGACGATGTCGCGATCGTGATAGAGAGATCCGTTAGAGACAAAAGTGCAATTTTCACTTTGAAGAGTTATGCCTTTTCACCAACAATTGCAACCATTCTCAAGAGACATCTGAAGAGGCACAATTAGAACAGTATAAATATTATTATTAACTGTAATTTTAATATAGAACATTTTATTTTTAGAAAAATTTCTGTAAGTTAAGTTAGCTTTTTCATTCTTTTAGTTTAATTTTCTTAAGTAGAGTTCATGTATTGAAGAGAAGATAGTATGCAAAGAAGAAGACTACTCTTGGTGATTTGAAAAGGGTTGAGAAATCTCCTTCTTCATTTCTTATCTTTTAATTCTTCTTTGTATCTTTTGTGATGTAAATTCTGAACTTGAATATCTAATATCAAATATTTTATTGTTCATATAAATTTATGTGTTCTTGCTTGTAGAATTTCACATTGGTATATTATTTATGATCATTATAAGTTTGAGTTTGATTGAGAAATGAATTCATTCTTACATCTAATTGGAAATTCATCATTAAGATATCATTTGAGAAATCATAATATTGAAATGGTTGCTATAGGTTGAAACTTAACCTAAGATTTGTATGTCTAATTTTCTAGTTCATTAATGAAAGTTGTGAAATAGAATTATTTATGCATGTTTTAGGCAATCTTATTTATGTCGAGAGAGTAAGTAGGAAATTTATTCAACTTGGCTTGCATGACAAGAATACCATAATCATTAAGAACAATTAATTCAAGTTCCATTATTACACTTAACATCATTAATCTTTCTATCTTCTTTGACTATTATTAGCTTAATTGGTTTACATGTTAGATTAGTTTAAAATCAACTTTACCATTAATTATTCATTGTAAACAAGATTAAAATTGGGTAGTAATAGTGAGTAAAACACGTTCCTCGTGGGATCGACATCTAAAGTACTATTTCGGTACACCGTATACTTGCGGTATATAGCATATATAGAAAATGCTCGACAAGTTTTTGGCGCCGTTGCCGGGGAACGGTTGTTTTGCCATTATGAAACTTAGTTTATGATTTTGGATTACAATATTTTGTTCTGTTTTAATTTGTTTGATTTAGTTTAACTTTGTATTTTTGGTTTTACAGGATTTAGAAGTTCATGCCTAGTACAAGGAGTTCTTTAGAACAGCTTGAACCCTTAAATCCTGAAATTGAAAGGTTTTTGTCAAGTAACCGGAAATCTAATAGAAAGAAGAACAAGGATAAGAGACCAATTATCATGGCTGAAGAAAATCCGCCAAGATTGATGGACTTTGCTACACCTGCTTTGAGTGGAGCTCAACAAGGAGTGGTAAGGCCAACGGTAAATGCAAATCAATTTGAGATTAAGCCTTCATTGTTACAAATGATTCAAAATAGTATACAATTTTATGGTTTGCAAATGAGGATCCTAATGCTCATTTGGCTAACTTTCTTGAGATATGTGATACCTTTAAGATAAATGGGGTTTCGGCTGATGCAATCAAGCTTAGGCTTTTTCCATTCACTTTGAAGGATAAAGCCAAAGCTTGGTTGAATTCATTAACAAGGGGATCTATAACCACTTGGGACCAATTGGCCCAAGCATTTTTATCAAAATACTTTCCCTTAGGCAAAACTGCAAAAATCATAAAGGATATCACTACATTTGCTCAAAATGACAATGAATAATTATATGAGGCTTGGGAAAGATTCAAGGAATTGCAAAGGATATGTCCACACCATAACCTACCAAGGGAGCTATTGATGCAAACATTCTACAATGGAGTTAATCGTACCACAAGAGGGACTATTGATGCTGCTGCTGGAGGTTCTTTAATGAGAAAAACTACTGAAGCAGCATTTGAATTGTTGGAGGAAATGTCCATGAACAACTGCATGTGGCCTACCGAGAGAACTAGAGATTCAAATTCTACTAATGTGAGGGGAGTTCATGCACTTGATTCAGTTGTTGCATTGCAAGCTCAAGTGGAAGCATTGAATCACAAACTCAATAATTTGGGTGTGGGAGGTAGTCAGCCAAGTGGATGCAATATTTGTGGACAACAAGGTCATACAAGTGAGGTATGTAATTTTGGAATAAGTAATACGGAGGAACAAGTTAGCTTCATCCAAGGGCAAGGAAGAGGTAACCCATATTCAAATACATACAACACTGGATGGAGGAACCATCCAAACTTTTCTTTGGGAAATAGTAGCAACCAAAATAGGAGTGTAAGTTTTCAACCACCTCAAGATAGGTTTGGGGTCTTAGAGGTTAAAATGGATAGGTTCTTAGAGGGGATTAATATGAAATTTAACTCACAAGAAGAGAACCAAAAGAGGCTGGAAAATAAGTTTGAGCAGATCACAAAGAATCAAGCCTCATCCATTCATAACTTAGAAGTGCAAAATGGGCAATTAGCAAAGGCTTTACCCTCAAGGTTACAAGGTACTTTGCCAAGTAACACGGAGGAGAATCCAAGGGAACATCTGAAAGCCATAAATTTGAGATCAGGTAAATCTTACACCAATAAATTTGTTATTACTAACAAAGGTGGAGATGTACAGGAAAATAAAGAGAAAATTGAGTCTTCTATCGCGAGCGCGACGCCTGTCGCGATCGCGATAGACACTACAAGAAAATTTAGTTTTAACGACCAAAATTTAGCGAAAGGATAAAAATACAGTCGTAAAAAGGTACAAACAACGAAAGGAAATTAATCCGGTCGTTAAAATTCATATTTTATTATTATTTAACGACTGAATTATTTTCGGTTGTTAAAAAGCATAAAATCTGGTCGTTGTTGGCCTAAAATAAAATGGTGGTGGGATTTCATTTTTGCCTCCAAAAATAATTCTTAATTATTTTATTAAAATAAAACAAAAAACATAAAGGTAAGAAAAACTCAAATCAAAAGCAAACCCACAAAACCCCCAATTCCTTTCCGGCTCTGCATCTCTTTGTCTAAATCCTCTCATAAATTATATTTATTAATTTGTGCCCACCTCACCGCTATGTCTCCCTCGCGCGCTGTCAGTTCGCTGCTGTCACCCCTCGTCTCGTGCTCGCCGGCGGCTTTGCCCTCTCTCGTACCTGTCAGTGTTCTCCATCTTTATATCTTATGTTTTTATTTATTTATTTAATTATTAATTTATATTTGTTTTATTTCATCATCATTTAAAACATGGCCTTCTTCCTCCTCTTCTTCCTCAACAATCTTTCGGGGAATCATTTTTGTTTTTATTAATTGAAATGATCTGGATTGGTAAACTTTTTTGTAAAGGATCGCTGTTTGTTTCATTTCTGTTTCAATTTGCTTTGTTCTCTGTGTTTGTTAGTGTTGATGTTTAAGGCAAGATGATCAAATGGGTCATTCTTTTATACGTTTCTGCTTGATGGGTTCTCTTTGTTCTGCCTTATTCTGCCCTTCTGATTATCAGATCATTTTACTGGTGATCTTTATTTATAGAGCAACAACCTTTGACATATACTTGCCATTCTTTCATTATGTTGAAAAAAAATTGGATTATTGTGCTTGTTTACTGTTGTCTTATTTGGTGTTGAAACTTAATTTAATTAATCATCTAGTTGCAATAACACTGGGTATAATAATTAGTTTGCCAATTATTTAGATTTTGTGATAGTTGAATGGTAGGTTTCTGCATTATAAATTATTATTCATCATGTTCATTCTCAGAGCACCAGTTCAAATGTTGTCTTAATTTGAGACTGCATATTTCTTGCCTAAAGGACCTTTTTTTTATATTTTAGCTTATCTAAATTTCTGCTTCAAGTAGCAATACCTATTTAACAGTTGATTTAGCTATTTTTTTGTTATTTATTTTGTTTCTTTACTGTCTTCAATAGATTGAGAAGGCATACTTTTCTTGTCCTTCATGGTTTCCAGTGGGTGCAGCTTTTAATGATCCAGAGGTTGGTACAGTGCTGAAAAGTTTATGGCATTTTAAGTCATATTTTTCATGTTTAATACTAATCTAAGTGTTGGTTCTACATTGCAAACTTTCCTATCCTTCATCCACAAATTGGCATGATGACAGTCTATTGTTGAATAGTGGTATGTTAAGAGAATTATTTTGTTCCAATACGGTTGCTTAGGAGTCTTGGACCAAAAAAAAAATGCATGGATGGTTTAAGGTTTATATCTCTCTTTATTCTGAAAGAATAATTTTGTTTTTAGCATTTCCATCAAAACAACTTACAGTGCTTATTACAGTGTCTTGATGATTCTATAGTGATTTCAACTAGAGGTATTTTGCCATCTGCTTTTTTTTTTATTGTATAAATGTTTGAGCTCTTAATTTTGCTTTCACTATGTATTTATGTTCTAATTATCTGGCTGCAATTCTCTCAGTTATATTTGAGACATTGCTTGATTTTTTATGAAAAGGACATCTTGATAGTAGGCTAATGAAAATTCCAAGTCGGTTTACTATGGTTTATTATCCATTCTAAAGACGAATCTAGTCTTTATAGTTAAGAGGGGTACCAATTAAATAACCTAGCTTTTCATTGAATTTTATATTCTCATAGATTTAATTAAACACAAATCTCAGAAACCATTTCTCTCTTTCTCTTTTGAAAGAAATATTTAAATACTTAATTTGCTTGTATTCAGTGATCAATGGAGTGGTACGCAAAAATACCTAAATACATAAATACACAGCTATCGCATTGCGTATATATATGGCAAAATGCATATCTTTAAATTCTAAAACTTTCACATTTTTTTTATATTAGGTCCTTATATTAAAAAGTTTCTATATATGAGGTCCTTTTATTTTCAATTTTAACCACATTAAGCCCCTATAATTTAATGGAATTGATGGTATTTTACTGAATACTCAATTAAAAGCATGTCAAATAATAGTTTTTAACTGAATATGGCTTCAATTATAATAGCTCGCAGAACTGAAGATCCTTTCGGTGCGTGGCTTCTGTGACGCTGTTGGTATGTATGTGTATACATTTAACCATTCTTCTAATTATTATTTTTCTTGTTTTTTAATTTTTCTTTTATTTGTAATGTTCTCTCATTAGACGGTACAAGGCTGCTGGGTTTACCATTTATTTTTATTAGTTTGGTAGGTACAGCTATAACCGAAGAAAGGACACAGACACCGCTGACTAATGACGTAAGATAATTAGATTATAGTATATATCCATAAGTATGGCATTTTTCTACAATAATTATATTCATTTAACCACAACAATTGCTTCTAGCCTGAGTGTTATTATCATCATTAATGCTGAAATGGTTCACTCAATTTTTAAAGTTAACGTTGAATAAAGAAACTTTATTTTAAAAACATTTCACGAACAAGTCATAAGTTTTTCATTAATTTTTCTAAATTCTTATGCCACTTGGCCATACAGAAATTTGAATTGCATTTCTAATTAATCAAGATTTAGAATTTAGACTAATACAACTACCAATTTGAAAAAATTATAAAGAACCGGGAGATCAAGTTGAGATAGAGTTTTCCTATATATTTTAAATGACGAATATATTGAAAGTTTATTATTCCACCTATGCTTTGTTGAGCCTACCAACTTCTCAATGACTTTCAAAGTCATTTGATAGCCACCGCTGACTGGCACTTTTCATTTTATTTTAAGAACTGTTGAGAATCAAAACCCAACTAACTCTTCCTGAATTTGGCTAAAGATCAAGTTAATAATTTATTCTAGTTTTTTTCTTTTAGGTTTAATCTTGTTATGAGAATTATCATTTGCACATTCAAAAAAAATGTATCTGCAGCGAAAGAACCAACACGTCAAGGGGAGGAAAGTTTCTTCACTGCATTACATCAAGTTGGCAAGGTACATTGTTCCTGTCAAAGTTTCTTTGGTGTAATTCTCTCTATCTCTGTCTCTCTCTCTCTCTCTGTATGTATGAATGCATGTGTAATATGTGTTGTGTATAAAGGTGAAATAGGTTGCTCTTAAGAAAGTGAATTGTTTAGTGGCATCTAAATTTGTAGAACATGATTTCTTATTTATTGATTTTAGTTTATTGAGAGTTGCCTATTGCCAGGGGCAGGAAAACCAATTTAGTCTTCATTTCATGGTATGTGAACATGTAGGATATTTGTTTCTGCTGTTATCTAATCATTTAAGCTGTGAACTGACCTTATCAATCTATAATAGTTATTTTGTCTGCAATAGTTTGAAATGCATATGATGCAGCTATTGGTGTTTAACACTTATAGATGTCTCAACAAGTTTCTTATTTGTTTATGTTTAACTAAATTGGACACAGAAACATAAATTGACAATTACTCTTAAGATGAATTATTAATAATTTGTAGAACATTCTTCTGTGTTGTATTTTTTTTTATTTATATTATTCTTCATATGTTATATTTTTGTTGTTAATTTTGTTTAACTAAATTGGACACAGAACCATAAATTGACAATTACTCTTAAGATGAATTATTAATAATTTATAGACCATTCTTCTTTATTGTATTGTTTTTCATTTATATTATTCTTCACATGCTATATTTTTGTTATTAATTTTTTTTATGTATTCTTATTTTTCTTTTTTTGTTGCTATTGTTAGGTTCTGCCTGGTGAATATCGGTTATCAGCTTTTGTTGCTAGTACTGAGATTTGTTATACATTCTTCTGAAGATTGTAGGTGAATAGAAAATAGTATAGATAAGGGTTATTTTTCTAAATAAACTTTTATATGACAAATAGAATGTTAAACAATTTCGAAATATCGATATATTTTGTAACTGTTATTTTGTAATTTATGAAAAGATTATTTATTATAATTTTGAATAATGTGTGTGAATGTTGTGTACAGTTAATATTTAAATAACATATTTTATTTATCTTGAAAATTTATTATTAATGACCAAATTTCCTTTCAACGAAAGAAAATCCGATTGCTAAAATGAATCTTTAACGGCTGAAATTTCTTTTTGTTAAAATAAAATACATACAGCGAAGGGAAAATTCAGTCACTAAAAGGTAATTTTAACGATCGGAAATCTTTTTGTTAAAAGTGAATACAATTAGCGAAGGGAAAATTCAGTCGTTAAAAAGTATTTTTAACGACCGGAAATCCCTTTCTTGAAAGTGAATACAGTTAATGAATGGAAAATTCGGTCGTTAAAAATCAATATTCAACGACCGGAAACGTTCCGGCCGTTAAAGAAATTAACGTCGTGATTCAATATCCGTTCGTTTATACCTTTAACGAAGGGGCTTTTACCGACGGGATTTTCCGGTCGTTATAAGTCTTTATCGATCGGATTTTGACTTTTAACGACCGGATTTCCCTTCGTTAAAAGGCATTTTTCTTGTAGTGAGAGGAGAAGCCGACCAATGTTGCAGGCGCGAGCGCGACAGCAGGAGGAGAGCCTTCTGTCGCGATCGCGACACCTGTCACGGTCGCGACAGAAGGGGCATCTAAGGAAAATTTTCCTAAGGCATTTCAACCTCGCCCACCGTTTCCTTAACGCCTAAAGAGACAAAACCAAGATAAGCAATTTCAATCTTTTATAGATAAATTGAAGCATTTGCACATCAATTTGAATTTTATTGAGGCCATAACACAAATTCCTAACTATGCAAAATTTCTTAAAGATTTAATATCTAAGAAAAAAAGTTGGGAGGATATATCCACCATTGCATTGACTGAGGCATGTAGTTCCATATTCTCAAATAATTTGCCTACAAAGCTTAAGGATAATGGTAGTTTCACTGTTCCATGTACCTTAGGGGATGTTGAGTTTCCTAAGTGTTTGTGTGATTTGGGGGCAAGTATTAATCTCATGCCTTTATCTATCTTTAAAAAGTTGGGTTTGGATTATGTTAAACCTACTTCCATGGTTTTGCAATTAGCTGATCAATCTATTAAAAAACCATATGGAATAGTGGAAGATGTGCTTGTAAAAGTGGATAAGTTTATATTGCTTGTTGATTTTGTCATCTTAGATTTTTCATATGATGAGAAATGCCCCTTGATAGTTGATGTCTATGAGGGCACATTAGTTTTAAGAGTAGGGGATGATAGTGTTGAGTATCAAATGGATAAGGCATTAAAATACCCCATGGATGAAAATGTGTGCATGAAAATAGATAGCATTGATGCATGTATTATGGAGGTATTAGAAAATGCAGGAGAAGAGGATGTTCAAATGGAAAATGAAGTTCATGAAGAGGTGGAGCAAGAAAGCTTAAGGCCAGAACCTCTTTATCGTAATGAAGCACCCTTGCCACCTTCAATTGTAAGTCGTCCAAATGTTGATCTTAAGGAACTACCAAATTATTTGAGGTACTCTTTTCTTGGTCCTAATCATACTTTGCCTATTATTATTTCCAACAAACTCAATAATGAACAAGATTATGCATTATTAGAAGTTGTAAGGAAAAGGATAAAAAAGCATTGGATGGCAAATATCTAATTTGAAAGGTATTAATCCTAATGTTGTCATGCATAGGATAAATATGGAAGATGTATGTCAACCCAAGGCTGATAGACAAAGGAGGCTTAACCCTAACATGAAAGAGGTAGTGAAAAAAGAAGTTATTAAGTTGCTAGATGCTGGGATTATTTATCCAATTTCGGATAGTGATTGGGTGAGTCTAATACATTGGGTTCCAAAGAAGGGGGGTATGATGGTAGTAAAAAATGAGAATGTTGATTTAATTCCAACTAGAACCACCACCGGTTGGAAGGTGTGTATAGATTATAGGAAGCTAAATTTGGCCACTAGAAAAGATCATTTTCCTTTACCATTTATTGACCAAATGTTAGAAAGAATTGCTGGCCATTCTCATTACTGTTTTCTTGATGGATATTCAGGGTATTTCCAAATCTTTATCTACCCTAGTGACCAAGAGAAGACCACATTTACTTGTCCTTATGGGACCTTTGCTTATCAGCGAATGCCTTTTGGGCTTTGTAATGCCCCAGCCACTTTTCAAAGATGTATGACTTCAATTTTTGGGGACATAATAGAAGATACAATGGAAGTATTTATGGATGACTTTTCTGTATATGGGGATTCGTTTGAGCTTTATTTACAAAATTTAGACAAAGTTTTGGCTAGATGTGAAGAAAATAATTTTGTTCTTAATTGGGAGAAATGCCATTTCATGGTTGATGAAGGATAGTCTTAGGGCACAAAATTTCAAGTAGGGGGATTGAGGTAGATAGAGCAAAAACATAATTAATTGAGAAGTTACCTCCACCCACTACACTAAAGGGGGTAAGATCTTTTCTTGGACATGCTGGTTTTTATAGAAGATTTATAAAAGATTTTTCTTTAATTGCTAGACCTCTAACTAACTTGTTAGTTAAAGATGTTCCTTCTGAATTTTCTAAAGAATGTATGCATGCTTTTGATACTTTGAAGAAGGCCCTTACTAGTGCACCTATTATTGCTTCTCCTAATTGGGAATTACCATTTGAGATTATGTGTGATGCAAGTGATCTTGCTGTGGGTTGCGTTTTAGGTCAAAGACATGGTAAGAATTTGCATGTAATTTACTATGCTAGTCATACTTTGTCATCTACTCAAATTAATTACACAACTACTGAAAAAGAAATGTTAGCTGTGGTTTATGCATGTAACAAGTTTAGATCTTACTTGTTAGGGTCTAAAGTCATAATCTATACCGATCATGCTGCATTGAGGTATTTATTCCCAAAGAAAGATGCTAAACCTAGGTTGATTCGTTGGGTATTGTTATTGCAAGAGTTTAACCTTGTCATTAAAGATAAAAAGGGAAGTGAAAATTTAGTTGCTGACCATTTATCAAGGTTAGAAAGCAATAACCAAACTTTAGGTGATGGCATTGAAATTAATGAATTGTTTTCGGATGAAGCATTAATGTCAATTGAGAATATGCATGTACCTTGGTATGCTGACTTTGCTAACTATCTTGCTGCTGGAATTGTACCAAATAATTTGACATGGCAACAAAAGAAGAAATTCTTTAGTGTAGTTAAAAATTATCTTTGGGAGGAGCCTTACTTATTTAAGATAGGTGGGGAGGGTATAATTCGTCGTTGTGTAAGTGAAGAGGATTATCAAAACATCTTGATGCATTGTCATGCTGCATTGTATTCGGGTCATAATGGTGCTAATAAAACTGCTTCTAGAGTGCTTGAATGTGGATTCTTTTGGCCAACTTTATTTCATGATGCAAGGATATATGTAGCCAAATGTGATAAATGTCAAAGGGCTGGTAATATTGGGAAAAGAGATAAGATGCCTTTGAATAACATATTGGAAGTTGAAGTATTTGATGTTTGGGGGATTAACTTCATGGGCCCTTTCCCTACTTTGTTTTGGTCAAAACTACATATTGGTTAGAGTTGATTATGTATCCAAATGGGTTGAAGCAAAAGCCACACCAACCAATGATTCAAAGGTGGTGATCAAATTTTTGAAGAAGCTTTTCTCAAGATTTGGAGTGCCTAGAGCCATCATAAGTGATGGAGGTAAGCATTTCATTAACCGTTCTTTTGATTCTTTATTTTATAAATATGGTGTGCATCATAGGGTAGCTACACCATATCGCCCACAAACAAGTGGTCAAGTAGAAGTGTCCAATAGGGAGCTTAAATGGATTCTAGAGAAAATAGTTTCTAATTCTAGGAAGGATTGGGCACATAAGTTAGATGATGCTTTATGGGCATATCGCATAGCATTTAAAGCACCAATTGGTATGACACCTTATAGGATGGTTTATGGAAAAGCGTGTCATTTACCTGTAGAGTTAGAGCACAAAGCATATTGGGCCATTAGGACTTTGAATTATGAACTTAAAGATGCAAGTGTCAAGAGATGTTTACAATTAAATGCGCTAGATGAATTAAGACTTCTTGCATATGAAAATGCTAAAATCTATAAAGAAAGGTCTAAAAAATGGCATGATGCACATATACGCATTAAACATTTCAATGTTGGGGACAAAGTTCTAGTGTATAATTCTAGATTGAAACTCTTTCCTGGAAAATTGAGATCTAGATGGAGTGGACCCTTTGAAGTCACCCAAGTCTTTGATCAAGGGTTTTTAGAGCTAAAAAATGAAAAAGGCGAGTTATTTAAAGCCAATGGTCAAAGATGTAAGGTGTATTTGGAGGAAACATTTCATGGAAGGAAGGTTTCATTTCTTTCTTTAAAAATTGTTTGAAGGTTACTTGGTATTATTTTTATTTTTAATTAATTGTTATATTATATGTGTGATATTTATATGTACTAATGTCATTCTTTTTGTTCCACAGATAATCCTAATTTGTAAGTTCATTTTATATGTCTAATTGTGATGTTTTTGGAAGGGAAAAAAATTTTATTTTTCAAATTCATTTCTATCGTGAGCGCGACAGAAAGGGGAAAGTGTATTAAAGATTTCATCACGACGGTGCGACGGTGGGTGTAATCGCGACAGTTTCTTTTTCATTTTTCATTTTTTCTTTCTATCGCGAGCGCGACTATGTCACGAGTTCGCGATGGAAAAGGGGTTTATTTGTCGCGATGTCGCAACGTATATCGCGATGCACTAATTTTTCAATTTGCTTCTGTCTCGATGTCGCGACAGAACGCAGGATTTGAATTTGTTGGTCAATCTAACCGTTGGGAACTCATTTAATTCCCCAACTTCCCTCTTTTCTACCCTAATAACTTCTTCTTCTTTCAATTTCTTTTGTCTCTTCGGTTTCTTTCCAAATACTTTCTCTCTTTTCTTTCAATCCTTAATCAAAATTTTCTCTAAATTCCTCACGCTGTATCTTCCTTTTTCTTTTACTTCTGCTTTCTTCTATTTCTTTTCATTTTAATTTATCTAGTTGTAAGTGATTTTACAATGGTGAGAACTAAGCACGTGGGAGACAAGAGCAAGGGGAAGAGGCCTATGGGGGAGTCAAGCAATCAGGAAGACGATTCTACTCCTGCTTCACTCATTTTTCAAAATAGGTATGATTGTCCTTTTCCAATTTTTTCTAATGAGGAAGGGGAGAAATTTCAATATTTTGCCAAGAAAACTTATGTTGGCATGTGGGCTTTGGACTCTGCTATTTTGAATACAATGGGATGAACTGATCAAATAAATCGTTTTCTTAAATATATGAAATGGGGAAAATTCATAACCTTATCTTTACCTGTGAGAAAAGACTGGGCTTTAGAGTTTTTTGTTACCTTGACTTATGTTGATAAACGTAAGATTTCAATGAAGTTTAGACATCAAGGAAGAGAGTATACCTTTAGCAATGATGATTTGAATACGTGGTTTGGTTTCCCTTTAAATGGAAAACGCTTTGATTCCCATCTTTTTCAACCCTCCCCTGTTTGGAATAGATTGTCTGGTTTAGAGCATTTCAATAATAAGAATTCAACTAATAGGCAAATCAAAGATGATGCATTGATGCTTTTTCATAAGTTTCTTTGCCATGCTATGTTTGGGAGGGTTGAAAGTACCAAAGTTCAAACCAAGGATTTATTTGTCTTAGACCTTTTGCAATCCCATAAAACCCCTGATTCAATTGATTTTGTTTTAGATGGTTTGTACCATGCTTCTATTGCAAGAAGTAAATCTGTGGGGATGTGCCATATGGTTACTGGTATTATTTTGGGATGTATGGGTGATTTAAACAATTTTGTCTTGGCTGACAATGAATCGATTCCATTGCTTGATGTTGTTTACTTGCGGCGCTCTAATATTTTAACCAAGGGAGCTTGGCCCCCAAAGTTTGTTGATCGTTTTGCAGGTACATCTAGTATGGCTGGTCCAAGTGTGCCACATGAAAGGGCACATGAATCAGCTTCAGCCGCTATTGCTCATGACTCCTCGGATGAGGACGAGGCGGCTGCTGGAGTTGATGCTGCTGGGGATGATGCTGCTGAGAGAGGGCCTGCTGGTGGGTCTTCTGTCGATTTGGAACCCGTCTTGCAACGATTGGATGGCATTGAGGCCACCAATCAAAGTCTGGCAGCACGAATGGATGTAATGGAGAATGATGTAAGGGCTGTGCTGAAGAATCAAAAGAGTTTGAGTCACAAACTCTTGAGTTTCTTTCGAAAGCAGCACGTGGACCTATCTCCTTTTCCACCTAGCTCCCCTAGTGGGAGTTTTTGAGTTTGTTTTCCTCCACTTTTCTTTATTTTCTTTATTTTGTTTGTTTTTGTGTTCTTTTGTATGTTTGTGTGTTCTTTTGCTTTTTAAGTGCATTTCTTTTCACACAATGGGGACATTGTAACACCCCAACTCATACGCAGGCGAACCCATCCGCAAGGGAGTAGGAAGCCGTACGAGTAGGTGTGTTACCGAACAGAACGATACAAATCGTATACAATTATGAAAGAATTAAAAACTTTTAAGGAGCAAACAGCTGAACATACATATTCATAAACACGCATATTTTAAACGGAAACATACACATTTACAATTTTACAATCATACAATAGGAGTCTGAAATATTACATCGTTCTCTTTACATTTTATTACATATACATATTTTACAGAATTACAAAATCCAAAATAAAGAAGCTGGACAAAAACAAAAACTCCTAGCTCCTATGTGGCCGACTCTGCAGATGTGCAACTCGAACTGAACCAGACCTGCCACCTGCACTGGGAAAAGAGCCCGTGCTAAGCGATAACGCTTAGTGGAGAAAACAAACATAATAATATGGACGGCCATTCACAATGGTCGTCGAGGCAAAATACATTCAAATGGCAATTGCGGATATTCAAAACACATATCTAAACAGACTTGCATAATAAAGGCATTCATTCGTAAACTCACACACATAATCATATCACTTCACATTTATCTTAAAACCATGCAGAAAGTACAATTACATCATATCTACTTACCCTCACAACCGATCTGATTCACATGCTTGTACACAATAAAACCATACTTAACTCATATACATAAATACATCGATCGAATCATTTCAAAGCATTCAGAAACTAATAACAAATCACATGCCAAGTACGAATAACCATGTTAACTGAAAAGTCATGTTTACTAAATACAGATTTACCATCTGAAGTCCGTAGTCATATACACATATTCTAATATACATGTTAATTTATCACATTGCTATACAGAAATGTAGTGTCAACATTATATGTCATACCGACTTCAATCACACATACTATATACAAGATCATTTACAGATAAGGACAAAAGTACAATATGCAGGTTAGAGTTACATTAAGCCCACTCGAAGATTTGTAAGCACATTCACATCACCCAACATCATACTGATTTCACATTCTTATACATTCGGATATCATATTCTCATGTTCATATCAGATAAAGCAAACGAAATACCTGCTGACTCAAAATAGTGGATAACGAGTACTGAGAGGGAGACCTCATGAGGAAACACATAGCCCGATCTCTGACCGGGTAACCCTCAGAGGGAACACATAATATAATGTACCATACAGGTACAAGTCAAAAGGTAACATTTCATTGAACAGGACCTTAAACAAGATCCATACACATACACATAATAGGGGTTCGCGAGGAACCATTCGGGGACCTGATCAGGGTCCAAATCGTTCAAAGGGGCGCTGCAGCTACACATACATAGACTCTATTAGGCATGCCTAACTATCCACTAGACTGACTCTCGCAGGTCATGCATCATACAAATCATATTTCACATCACATGATTTATATCATCATACATAATCAGCAATAGGTGAGACATATGAATAAAATCATAAAGTCAGTAATGCATCATACAATTTACACTTAAGCATGTCATAATAATCTTAGAGAAAGATCATAAATATAGATATGCATAATACATTCAATTATATTACCATACTTTAAAGAATACCCCTAAAGGCATCACAAGTTCGGAACTCAAACATTGGAATCACTGAAGAAAACTCATTCAACACAACACAACTGTCGCGCTCGCGATCCCTGTCGCACTCGCGACAGAGACCATAGTCTCTTCGCTGCGCGCGCGCGACAGGCTTCGCGATCGCGGGAAGGAGAGAAGGGCCCGGCTCTGTCGCGCTCGCGATATTGTCGCGGTCGCGACAGAGGGCAAGTATTGCTATCGCGGGGTCGCGACAAGTCGCGTGCTCGCGATAGCACAGGCCAACAATGTGCTCTGTCGCGATCGCGACGGGTGTCGCGCTCGCGACAGAGAGCAGACAAGCTATTGCTATCGCGGGCTCGCGACGGCATAGCATCGACATCACCGGTCTCTGTCGCGCTCGCGACAGTATCGCGATCGCGACAGAGTCCTGATTCCGAAAATCTGCAGAATTTTGCAAGATCTTTCCTTCCTCAAACTCACCCACAACGCACGAAACACATCCAAAAGTCTCTTACCTCATCTCCAGCCAGTCATACATCATTGACAACATAAATCCAACATTCGTATCAAGTATTTCAATAAAACATGCCATTATCAATATCCATATACACAATCTATAATAACAACGTTATTCGTCCATCATTTCAATCGCACCCACACTAACTGCATTCATACATATGGTACATCATGTTAAGGTTACTCATGAGACCATCACAATATAGCACTCATCAATAAACAAACCTTCATGGAGTTATATCTATTCTTAATTACTAGTTAAATCACCAATCTTAATCATATTCATAGGTTTTTCCCAACGATCATTACTTATATAGTCAATTAATTACCCTAGATATGCATAATAACTGATGGGAAAGATACGGGATTGATCCGGGTCAATCCTAGACTCAAAAATAGAGAAGAAAAAGCTCAAAACATACTTTTCTGTCGCGAGGTCGCGACCATTGTCGCGCTCGCGACAGAGGCTCGCCTCAGCTACCAAAACGGACTGCTTTTTACTATAAACTAGTATCTCGAAAACCGACCTCTAAACCTCGTTTTTAGGAAAAGTGGTCTTCTTAACAAATGTTATACTACGTTCTAGCTTTCAAATGAAACAAGTTTCACATCAATTGGACATCTACAACCCCAGATATGCACTCCACAACCCATACTGGTCAAACAACCCGACCTAACAGGGATACTACATTTGTAATCAATTTTTCGATGTCTTAGAGCGAGAATTTGTCCAAGGCTATTTCAGAGACATTTAAAGTAATGGAATTCGTGGTTCTAAGGGTCCAAGAATCGAATGATTTGGAGTTCTAAAACTCCCAATATAGCCTAATTACTGAAGAGAGGTCAAGTGCATTCCAACCCAGTTTCACCCAAGAACCTATTCACATGCACAAATGAGCAATTTAAACCAACACTCACTACCATCACCATCAATCATCAACCACACCATCAAGAACTTATATCATACACGAATATATAAACAGAAATTCATATATATAAAAATAAAGTTTCCCAAACCTCAAATGAAGCTTCAATCTTCTGTTTCAAACCTCCATCTACTCTTTGCCTTTACTTTGCTTTTTTTCTTATCACCAACCACTTGCACAAATGAAAACCAGAAAATTATCCTTAATCCATATCCTAGATCCCACATCAAAAGTAAATCTAGAAGGAAAATAAGATCAAAGCATAAATAACTAAACACTAACCACTTACCTCTTCAATCCTACTTCCCAAGCTCCACTAAATCACTTCCAATTTATTCAAAACCCAAAAGATTGAACAAAGAAAGGGAAGAAAAGGAAAAAGAAATGGAGATCGGGAAGATGAAAGGGCCAAACATAGACTCCTCTTTCTCTTTCACTTTGTCTTTCTTTTCACACTTAATGTACACCTACCAATGCCACTTGTCCACTTCCTATAAGTCCACATGTCATAATCTTCAATCCCACTTTGACTTACTCCTACATGCACCATACACTAAACACACACAAATAATTCTTGAATAAATATCTTCAATACACCAAACACCACTCACACCATATCATTTCTTAGCCCACTCACATCCTACTTCCATATACTTCAAGCATACTCTAACAATTCCTTATAAGCCACTTGTCATCATCCTACAAACCCAAGTGTCACAATCTTATCTAATCACTTCTTACATACCATACACATGTTCCACTAGATAATTCATTCACTAAACTTATTTAATTAATTTCTTAGCAATTAAATCCTTATTATCCATATTACTCATGCATAAAATTACCAAAATATCCTTCACGTAACTGACTTAGCTTTCCGATTCCGACTAGGCCCGATTTGGGGTGTTACAGACATTGTGTCCTTCAAGTGTGGGGAGAGCTTTGTGTTTTGTTTTTGTTTCAAATATGTGTATGTATGGATATATTTGTCATGTATGAGTAGTGCAGCTTGTGTTTTGCATGAATTGCTAGATTTAGGTATGTATTGTTATGATTGTAAGTTTGAGAGTGTTTTAGGATGTTTTAGACACATTGTGTTTTAGAGCTTCGTATTTGATAATTATTTGGGAATTAAAGCATGTATAGTTTCTTCTCTTTTTAACCTTAGCCTAGATAGTCAAACTTTTTGAACGTTATCATTATTTGTTTTACTTTGGCATTCTATTGTACATAGTGAAGGGTATGACTTAGCAAAATACTTTGGTGTAGGTTCTTTTTAAGTTAGGTATCTTTTCACATGTAAATAAAGATTGTTTTGCCAACTCATTGCTTATGATAGTTTAACTTATAGCCTATGTGAGCTTTTGAGCCTTGTACAATAACATTTTTCTTGTATGAGAGCCTTCTTATGCCATATCCTCTAGAACTTGTTTTTGGTAATTTTTGAGACTACATATTAGTATGGGATGTACACGGGATATGATAAGGTTCATTTAGAATAAACCATTTTTGGCTTGCTTTAAATTTCCTTACCTTTTGACTTTAGGAAGCCAAGTTTGAGCCTATATCCTGTTTTTCTTGATTAAGCACATAAATAGCCATATCTTTTTGCTTAAACAAGGCCCTATTTTTGTTGCTTACCTATATTGTGGAGGGTTTTAGGATTGATATAGCATTGGAGATGTTATTTTTTGTAAAGCATGAAGTTTCCCTTGTTTTGCAACTTGGTGTTAGATATGCTAGTCTCTATATATTGTTTATATATAAAAAAAAAGAAAAGAAAAAAAAAACAAGAAGAAAAAGAAAAATAAGTAGGAATAGCAAGATGTACATCCAAAATTGTTTAAGTGTGGGATGGAGCGTAAAACACACTCATGCTAATTTCTCTTGCGATCCTTAAAAAAATAATAAAAAAAATATAAAAAAAAGAAAAGAAATTAAGAGCTAGCAGAAAATGAGTTTAGTCAATAAGGGAATTAGCATAAAAGTATCATGCTTGATATGTTTTGTTTAAATCTCCTATGTTGTATTGATACTTTTTCTCTACACAATGTTAGCTACCTAAATCCAAAAGTTTCTTACCTTAACCTAAGCCACACTACATCCCTTTTAAGACCTTTTGATCCTCTTTACTACCTTATACTAGTAGTGGAGATTTTTACTAATTACAAGCTTATGGTATGTAATGGCATAATTAAGGAATGAGAGAAACACTAACCTATAAACACTTGAGTGATTGAGTGCTTAAAATAAGTGTTGAGAGAAAATTATCTTAGGCAATGTTTTGAGCGAAATAATCTATACATGTGTTAAGATATTTGATTTCTTGAGATCAAACATCATTGTGTTTTGCAATTTCATGGTTTTCCAATTGTGCATAGAGGTTAAAGTTTAATGAATATTGGTAATGTTTAAATAGTTGCATATGTAGGTTGGTGTGTTAGAAGGGTAAGTCTATGCATGGTATTTCCAAATGCTTGTCAAATATAAAGTAAGCTCTAAAATATTGTGTTTATTGAGTGTTGTGTGTTTATGTTGTTTAAGTGTTTCACTTGGGGACAAGCAAATGTTTAAGTGTGGGGGTTTGATATGAGCTTAAATAGCTCATTATTAATCCATATTTTATTGTTAAAAATAATATTTTAAGTGTTGTTATTTGTTAGTATTAGGTGTGTTTTATGTTTTTGTTTGAATTTTGTGTGTAGGAGGAAAATGGAGAAAAGATGGAGAAAGTGGAGAAAAATAGCCAAAATGAGCTAAGGAAGAGGAGTTTCTGTCGCGAGAGCAAAAGTGGCGCGATCGCGACAGAAAGCGCTAAGGAAATCCAAAGAAGAAGAGAGAAAAAAAGAAGAAAGAAGCATTGTCGCGACCAAGGGTGGCGTCGCGAGTTTGCTACGGGGCGCGGAGCAAGCGAATGCGAGAAAGGTGGAGCGATGAAAGAGGCGCACTCTGTCGCGAGCGCGATGATGTCGCGATCGCGATAGAGAGATCCGTTAGAGACAAAAGTGCAATTTTCACTTTGAAGAGTTATGCCTTTCCACCAACAATTGCAACCATTCTCAAGAGACATCTGAAGAGGCACAATTAGAACAGTATAAATATTATTATTAACTGTAATTTTAATATAGAACATTTTATTTTTAGAAAAAATTCTGTAAGTTAAGTTAGCTTTTTCATTCTTTTAGTTTAATTTTCTTAAGTAGAGTTCATGTATTGAAGAGAAGATAGTATACAAAGAAGAAGACTACTCTTGGTGATTTGAAAAGGGTTGAGAAATCTCCTTCTTCATTTCTTATCTTTTAATTCTTCTTTGTAACTTTTGTGATGTAAATTCTGAACTTGAATATCTAATATCAAATATTTTATTGTTCATATAAATTTATGTGTTCTTGCTTGTAGATATTCACGTTGGTATATTATTTGTGATCATTATAAGTTTGAGTTTGATTCAAAAATGAATTCATTCTTACATCTAATTGGAAATTCATCATTAAGATATAATTTGAGAAATCATAATATTGAAATGGTTGCTATAGGTTGAAACTTAACCTAAGATTTGCATGTCTAATTTTCTAGTTCATTAATGAAAGTTGTGAAATAGAATTATTTATGCATGTTTTAGGCAATCTTATTTATGTCGAGAGAGTAAGTAGGAAATTTATTCAACTTGGCTTGCATGACAAGAATACCATAATCATTAAGAACAATTAATTCAAGTTCCATTTTTATACTTAACATCATTAATCTTTCTATCTTCTTTGACTATCATTAACTAGGCTTAATTGGTTTATATGTTAGATTAGTTTAAAATCAACTTTACTATTAATTAATCATTGTAAACAAGATTAAAATTGGGTAGTAATAGTGAGTAAAACACGTTCCTCGTGGGATCGAAATCTAAAGTACTATTTCGGTACACCGTATACTTGCGGTATATAGCATATATAGAAAATGCTCGACAACTACCCTTTTGACTTTAGGTTGCCAACTTTAAGCCATTATCCATTTTCTTGTTTAATAAGCACATATTTAACTGCAATTCCTGTTTGAATGCTTAACTTTTCTTTTGGCACCCTATTAAGATTGGTTCTGTTTATGTCAATTGAGGTAAAAAAATTTTATTTATATGCGTGATACTAGTTTTAATCCCTTATAAAATATATGCCCTAGAAAAAGAAAAGTATATAAAAAGAGGGAAAAAGAAAAAAAAAAGAGAAAAACTATATAAAAGAAAGAAAGTTGTGGGCATGAATAAAAGGGAACTAAAGTGTCTTGAAAGAAAAAGAAAAGAAAGAAAAGAAGAGAAAGAAAAAGAAAAGAATGAAAAGAAGAAAAATAAAAATAAAAATTTAGACTTAGATATCATATGTATCATGATATGCTTTATAATTAGAAGTCTCATTTGATGTGGCAAGTGCTTTTCTTTTCACAATTTGAGCTACTTAACAAAACGTTATTCCCACCCTAACCTAAGCCAAGTTATAACCTTCATTAAGACCCTCTAATTTTGTGCATTTATTTGTCCTAGTAGTGGAGATTTTTACTTATTGACAAGCTTATGGCATTTAATAGTATATTGAGGGAAGGAGTGAAATATTAACCTAAAAAACACTTGAGTGATGGGAGAGAAAGTGTTTGCCTATAATGAGAGTTACTCTATGAAATGTGACATTGGCAATAATTAGTACCTATTGTAAGAAATTTGATTTTTTAAAGTTTCTATATTTTAGTGCTTGGCATTTTCACAGTTCTTTAGTTAGGTGGACATGCATTTTAAAGTTTGATGTTCCATGGTATTGCTTGGGAATTTGTTGACTAGCCTAGTGGATTTGTGAGATGGAAGTTGTTTCATTTGATACAAAAAAATTATAAGGTATAAGGTTTCATGTCATCATATTGTTGTGTTTTAGTTTTGTTATGTTGTTTTATGTTTATATTATTGTCTCTTGCATTTTAAGTTTTTCTTGAGGACAAGCAAAGGTTTAAGAGTGTGGGCTTGATATGATTGTATGACAAAATGGAGAAAACTTAACAAAAGGAGCAAATTAAGCAAAGAAAAATGGTCTCTATTGCGGGCACAACGATAGTTGCGAGCACAACCGAAGGAGGATGAAAGAAGGAAGGAAGAGCAGAAGGAAAGTGCAAAACAAGGATTGTTGCATTCTATCACGGGCGCAAAGTCTGACAATGCAAGGCAAAAGAAGGGAGTCAACGTAGCAAAAAAGTCAGCAAAAGAGGAAATGAGTGTTCTATCGCAGGCGTGATAGAGCGGGATAGAAAGAGCCATTGGAGTAGTTATTTTGAAGGGTCACTTGAAAAGTCAAGCCTTTTTACCAAGTTTTAGAACTCTTTTGAAGAGGCTTTTCAAGGGATATAAGCTTTGGAGGATATATATTTTAATTTCAGTTGTAAATATAGAATATAGCAAATTTAACTTAAGAATTTCTGTAAGTTTTAAGAAGAAAAGTTTATGTAGTTCTAGTTCTTAAGTTTATTTTTGATGTTTTGAGAAGAAGGAAACAAGCAAAGAAGAAGACTACATATTTTGTGAAGAGAAAAAGGGTTGAGAGATATCTGTCTTCTATCTTCTAACTTTTTCTTTTTTTTGTAAACTTTTAATGATGTTTTAGGGACTTGAAACTTTAATATTATATTTTATTGTTCATATCAATTTAGTAATCTTGTTTACAGAATTTTCTATTAGTATTTGATATATGATCATAATAAGTAAGAATTTAGTTAAGAGATAAATTCCTACTTAATACTAGTAAAATTTCATCATTAAAACATTACTTGATAGATCGAAACGTTAGATGATTGTTATAGGTTGATAATTAAACCTGCAATATGCATGTACAATTAACTAATTCATTAAAGAGAGTAAGGAGTTAGAATTATAAATGTTTGTTTTAGGCACTCTAATTCATGTTGATTGAATGAATTGGAATATTATTTTTGTGACACCCCGATTTTCACCCTAGTAGTTTTAAGCGTATATGTGGGGTCTTGGTGTGGTGTTTGTATGTGTGTCTTAGGATTTTATTGCATAATTTATAAAGTTTAAAGGGTAATTGCATATTAGTTATAATTGTGTGGCTTAAGTTTGTGTGCGGGGACAAAAGAAGGATTAGATTGGAAGTTTGCCAAATCCACCTTTGGAATTGGCACTTGGATGGTGGAGATGAGGAAAGAGAAGAAGAGAGTTGGCTTTTGTTGAGGATGAGAGAAAGAGAAAGGGAAAGCAGATTTTTGATCATTTCCCATTCTCTTCCCTAACTCAGCCTCCTCTTCTTCTCTCACTCATCTTCCTCCTCTAGTGGTTGTGCTTCACGTGTGTATTCGGCAAAGTTTCAGATTTCGGGTAAGTGGATGTGTTCTTCTTCTTCTTCTTTCTTCTTCCCGTTTTCCCTTTGTGATTGTGTTTGGGGTTTTGAGCTTTGGTGTGTTTGGGTTGTTTGATCAGAAATTCCTGGTAGAGATCCTATAGGGAAGGACATTATTGGTGGGAGTTCAACCAAGTGATTGTTGAGGAGCCAAAGGTTTAGGAATTGCTTGATTTTGCATGTTTTGTCTTTTGAATTTCTGTTATGATTTTTGGAAATTGAGAGTGGAAATGTGTATGTATGCTTAATTGAAGTGTATTTTGGATGATTGGTAGTGAAATTCTAGTATGGAAGTTAGAGATTAAATTTTTATAAGTGATTTTGTATAGATTGTCGGCTAATTTTCTAGGTTTCTTATCTTTTGTTCAAAATGTTCTTTTAATTTCTTGTTAGTTACTTCTAAGTAGAATAAAATTTGGGTTTTATGATGGGTAATATGTTTTAGAAGCTTGTTATTGATTGTGTGCAAGTTTGGTGGGTTAAGTGCATGATTTGGGACGGTTAGTGTGTGGAAAATTTTGTGCAGATCGGCCATAGGAGCTTGAAACTCAACTCTATCACGAGTACGATAGAGCCCGGTCATCGAGTTTCTGTGAAGATTGTCTCTGTCATGAGCGCGGCAGAGAGCTCGGGTAGCCGAGAAACTACCGGACTGATTGCTATCGCGAGTGCCCTTGTGCACGCAAGCGAGACAGTGGCCTCTCTGCCCTCTATCGCGAGCACAATAGAGGCCAATTAGCCTCTTCTGTCGTGAGCGCCCCTTTGTGTGCAAAATGCTTCTGTCGTGAGTGCGATGCTCCACTATTTTCAAATTTTTATTAATTTAAATTTCTTTTCATGGTTTCTCACTGGTGATTTATTATTGTACCAATGTATGAGTTATTACATGTCTCATTATGTGATCATTATTTTGAATTAATGCCTAGCCAGCAATAGTCAAGTAAGTGGATAGATAGGCATGCTTATAGAGTTCTGTAGCTGCAGCCCCAATGTATTCTGGACCCTAATTAGGTCACCATTTGGGTCCTCGCGATCCTTATAAGTTGGATCTTATTTAAGATCCCCCAATGTGAAAATGTTTTCGATTAAAATGAAAGAAGTTGCTTTTGTTTGTACCCACGGGTAAAAATGTGTTCACTCGTTATCCGCTACTCTGATTTTGCAGGCTTATTTATTAATCTGATATCGATCTGTAATAATGTGAATTGTTAATATTATACTATATGAAGTATATGATGTTTTTAAGTTATGATGCAAGACTATTATGCTCATATATGTATATATGTGTGTGCCATATGTATATGTTTTGCCTTAACGTTCACCGTGAGCAGTCATTCATTTTTTGGTTTTCCCTACTAAGCATTATCACTTAGCATGGATTTTTATCCGTGCAAGTGTGGAAGTGGTTGAGGTTTTTGGGAGGTTCTATCCGTAACATCCTAGGCCAACACAATTTGAGGGTTTTGTTAGTGGCTCAATTTCTTTTGTGTTTAGATACTCCTAATGTATAGTTTTTGGTTTATAACCACTTTTGTATTACGTAAGTTCTCAGTTTTGTACTTATGTAAAGTGATATTGTAAACAATATTGTAATGTAAGTTTTTGGATATATCAATGAATGAGATTTGACTAATTCTGTTGGGCTTATTTGTGTTTCCCTCTGAATGTATGATTATTTATATTTGTTCAATTTTATAGTTCCCGATGTTGTTATCGTGTTTGAATGTTTTGGATTATGTCTTGCATGCATCGTTCTATTTGGTGACAACCCTTATCTATGCGGGCACTCACTCCTCCATACGGGTGAGCTCGCCTACGTTAAGGTACGGGGTGTTACAATTTTATTTGTATTAGAGCATAGGTTTAGGCTTTTCTGGGAGACCGTAGAATAGAATCTTGTTTAGGATTGTGTTGGCCTCATGCGGATATCCTTATGTTTTGTAGATAGATGGAGTCTACGCGTGGATCATTCGAGGGGTCAGCTGAGAGTGCGAATCCCCAAGAGCAAGATCCGTCAATTGCTGGTCCTGCTCAGCCAACTAGGGTGCAGCCTAAGGATCCAGCCATACCTTTTATGTTGTGCTTAAGATATCTCAGGATATGGCTAGAGTCTTAGAGAGGCTGAGGCCACCGAGAGCTCCGATTGAGAGTATTAGGAAGTCCAGAGCTAAAGATTTTTATGGGACAAGTTTGGATGAGTCCGATAAGGTAGAGATTTGGGTTGAGAAAGTGAAGAGGGTTTTGGATGAGATTCACTGTCCTCCAGATAGGAAAGTTGATTGTGTGATTTTGCTTCTTTAAGGTTCGGCCTATGATTGGTGGAAATTGGTTTTGAGACAACCTCAGTTGCCCGACCCAGTCACATGGGTGTAACACCCTCGTACCCGTAAATGATGCGGATACCGGATATCACAACACTGCACTGCATTGTCAATCATTAATAATACACTCGATTGCTTTGATTTTTTTTTTAACATACATAACAATACATACACAGTAAACATAACAATACACTAACATATAACTTACCTACTTATACTATAATTTTACCCAACTACGATCGTATACATGCCTTGCAAATCCTTCGGTCCTTGCTGTTGCTCAATCTTCAATTGCTTCTATGTCTTCGGCCACGTCTAACTATTATAACCTGTGCGCATTTAACACACTACACGCTGAGTATTAAAATGCCCAGTGGTAGATACTTATCCTAAGTTTTCCATACTAATCCTATATAGTTGATCACTTAATTGTTTTATTATATTTAGGTTATGGGGTCAATTATTTCTAAATCTTTTAAATAGTTTATAGCATAGTTTTGTGGCTCTCACTATTTTTATCTTTATCACTATCACTATTATCACTAATCAATGTCTTTACCTTTAGCACTACACTATAATATATTAATCGCTATCATGCTATTGATAATTTCACTATCACTTACACTGTTAACCATTACAATTATCCATTTCTCTATCATTTACACCGTTAATCTTTAATGTTATCAATTTCACAATTATTTGTCAATTTTGGTGCTTTACCTTATTTATTGGTTCTATTCTTTTCATTACTATTACCACTAATTTTATCATGTGCACTAATGACTCTTGTCGCTTAACACTTTGTCCGGTTTGTCGTTTACGATCAATTTCACATGTATCTCTTTTAATACTTTCATCTTTGTAAATAACCTATTAGATTCCTTCCTTAATGAATGCTCAATTACAATTTAATTTCGGATTCTAAATTGTTTATCAACTTACTTAAAAATTTATCATTATTTCACTACTAGTAACACTGATCAAATACTATTACTTTCTTGGCGTTTCTAACATTTCCTTTACTCCTTTACACTACACTAACTCTCTTATGTTAATATCATTTACTATGCTAAATCTTCCAATAAATCATTTATTTAAATTAATTTCGATTGCATTTATTCTTGTGTGGTTATCACTATACTTTAATCACTATCTTATTTCTTCCTTTACTATTTCAATTCTACACTTATCAACCATTTTACTTTACAATATCACTTATCAATTTCATTTCACTTAAACTGTCACACCCCGTTTGCCCCTTAGTAGAATGAGCCTGTCTGTGTGAGCCTGCATGTGCATGTGTTCGGCATATCATAAGGGTATTTTGGTAAAATGCATGTTTTTGGGTTTTGTTAGTATGTGGGTGCATATAGGGTATTAGTGTGTGAATTATTTGGATAATAGTTGTGTGCACTTGAGCATATCATATTATGGTGTTTTAAGTTGGGATATGCTTGTGTGTGTATGTTCATACCATTGTAGGGTGTGCATTAGTTGGGACTGTATTAGGTGTGTGTAGTGCATGTTAATTTGGTGTGAGTGGTTAGCTTCACCAATAGGAAATGGACACATACTTAGGGCAAAGAAAAGAAAAAGGAAAAGGGAAGAAAGAAGGGAAAATGGCAGATTCACGTTTCCTTCTTCACTCACCTTCTTCTTCTTCATTTTCTTCATTCTAAGAATTGTGGTGTGGATTCAAGTTTGTATTGGTGGAGTTAATCATCTCTTTGCATCTTCTTCTGTAAGTAATTGTATTTTTCTCATCTTGTTTTCCATTTGTGTTCATCTTCTTTCCTTCTTTGGGTTTAGATTTTAACTTAGGGTTTGCATTATTGGGTGTTCTTTGATTTGTTGTGTTTAGCTGAGGCCCCTCGCGATCCCAAGGGCAAGGAGGTTGCTGGGACGAGTGGAGCTAAGTGATTGAAGCTTAGAATCTCAGGTTTGGGATTTTTACTTGTGGATTGTGTTTGGTTTGAACTTACTGTAATTTCTAGGGTTTATGTTCTTGAATGTGGTTATGTATGATTTTGGTTGTGATGAGTGTTGAATTAAGTTGTTATATGCTATTGTGATGCTTGAATGATCTTCTGGAAGGTAAGAATTGATTTGTGTGATTTTGATTCAAGTTTGGAGTTGATTTCTGTGTTCTGGGAAAATTCTGGAAAACTGAAAAATCGTGTTACTCTAGAAAATTCCCGTTTTTGCTGTGTCTGTCGCGTGACTACCCAAAAGAGGCAAGTCACGACTCGTGACCTGCCAGAAAGAAGCTAGTCACGAGTTGTGACTGCCTGTCACAACTCGTGACAAGCCAAGAGGAAGGCAGCCACGAGGCGTGACTCCCAATCACGACTCGTGACCGGCCTGAGACAATCACGCGTGACCAGCCCTAAAGAAGCCAGTCACGAGACGTGACACCTAGTCAGGACTCGTGACCAGCGAGAGAGAAGGGACAAGTCACGTCGTGTGACCAGCGAAGGAAGAGAGCCAGTCACGACTCATGACCGGCTTGTGAAGGAGGCCAGTCACGAGTTGTGATGCCAGTCACGACCCGTGATCGGCCAACCTTGTTGGTCAATTCCGTTTGGCCTATTTTCTGAAATTTCCCGGTTTTAACTCAACAATGAATTCCGTAATTCTTTCGAATGGATTTATACTGCTGTATCATGCATGTTATATTTTTATATGCTTTGATATGAGTGATACCATGATTCTTCAGATGAATTATATGTTATCTTCTGAAATATGGTTTGAATGACGCATAACCTGCTAGAGTCAAGTAAGTGGATAGTTAGGCATGCCTAATAGAGTCTTTTAGCTGCAGCCCTTTGTTTCGTTTGGACCCCGATCAGGTCCCCGTTTGGTTCCTCGCGAACCCTTTATGTGTAAGGATCTTATTTAAGGTCCCTTTTGAAAATGATTTGTAAAAGTTAAAAGTAAAATGGTTTTCTCGATTCGTACCCGTAAGGTACTGTCTGTAATCGGCTCGTACCCGTAAAGTACTATCTGTACACTCGTTATCCACTACCCAGAGTCAGCAGGTGTTCTTTTGGTGTTCGATTGGTTTGCTCTACTCTTATGACTATATACATGTCATATCTGTATGAGTATATTGATGAAATGTATGTTCAACTAATCTGGAAATGTATATGGATTTGAGATACAGAATGTATGGCTTTAATTTGTGAGCATGTTCTTATGAATTATGTTATGAACTATTGCATTTTGCCATTGTGAATGTGTTATGCCTTGACGACCATTGTGAATGGTCGTTCATATTTTATGTGTGTTTCCCCACTAAGCGTTTATCGCTTAGCACGGTGTTTTTACCCGTGCAGGTGCGGAAGGAGTTTTGCTTTGTGAGAGAGTCGCCGCCGTCAAGCCAACACAGAAGGTTTAGTGTAGGGCTCAGTTTTGTAATATTTGATGATTCTTTTTGGTAAAGAACTCTCCTGTATCAGATTTGTGGTAGCTTCCACTATTGTACTTATATTTTGGATATGTAATATCTTTTGTTTCAGCTAGTTGATCAAAACATTATTGTAATGGTTTTGTTATATTAATGTATGATCAGCTCTTGCTTTCTTTTCCTTTTAAAGTTTTTAATTATCCTGTATTTCAGTATGTATGTTATGAATGAATGTATGATTTGCTTTGTATCTGTTTGGTGACACCTTTACTCATACGGCGTCTCACTCCTTATCGGATGGGATTGCTTACGTATGGGTAGGGGGGTGTTACAGTTTTTGGTATCCGAGCCAGGTTTAGGCGTTTCTGGGTGTTATTTGCTTTGTTGATGTGTTGAAGTGTGTAGATGAGTATGTGTCTAGATCTGTGTTGGCTAATGCGATTGTCCTCTTGTTTGTTAGATGGATTCTGATTCTGCTCATGGTGCGCTTGAGGAGTCCGCCGAGAGTGTGAATCCTCCAGCTGTAGATCCGTCTATTTCTGTTACTGTGTCGGCTTAGCATGCTAGGGTCCAGCCCGAGGCCATAGCCATGCCTTTTGAGGCTATGTTTAGATTGCATCAGGACATGGCTAGGGTTTTGGAGAGAGTGACTGCTCCTAGAGCCCCTATTGAGAGTTTGAGAAGAGCTGGTGTTGAGGATTTTTATGGGACTGGGCTAGATGAGTCTGAGTTAGCTGAGAAGTGGCTTGATAAGGTAAAGAGAGCTTTAAAAGAAGTCAGGTGTCCTCCCGATCAGCAAGCTGAGTGTGCTGTGGCATTGCTTCAGGGGTCAGCTTATGAATGGTGGGAATTGGTTAGTAGGCAACCTCATATGCCTGATCCGGTTACTTGGGATTTCTTCAGTGAGGAGTTTACTAGGAAGTTTGTGACTCAAGCTTATAGGGATGCAAGATGGGCATAGTTTTTGAGTTTGAGGCAGAGGACTTTGTCAGTTTTGGATTATGAGAAAGAGTTCAACCGGTTATCTCGCTATGCTCCACGCGGGGTTATGACAGATGATTTCAGATGCAAGCACTTTGAAGCCGGGTTGAATGAGTCATTGAAGATTGCCTTGATTTCTTTGATGTGTATGCCTGGGGTAAGTTATTATCAGATTGCAGAGGCCGCCATGAGGGCAGAGAAGTCGGAATCATTGCTTAGGGAAAGAGCTCAGCGAAGGAATTCAGCTAGAGGTGGTTCTTCTTCATCTTCGGGTAAGAGATCTAGGAACCCGCAAGATGAGCCAGCAGCTGGTTCAGCTTCTAGAGGTAGAAGACAAGGTTCTGCAGCAGTATCTGGTTCTGGCAGAGGTGGTAGGTCTGATGTTGTACCTATTTGTGCGAATTGCAGCAAGGCTCACCGGGGTGAGTGTAGGTGGCTCACTGGTGGATGTTTTAGATGTGGGAGCACCGAGCACCGTGTGGCTAGTTGTCCCCAGATGAGTGAGGATTCAGGACCTCAGGGAGGAGCTAGCAGAGTTGGATCGAATGCTTCTCAGGCTGCTAGAGGTAGAGGTCGAGGCGGTCGGCCTAGAGATGGAGCTGCTTCTGAGACTGTTGAGCGTCCTCCTCAGGTTGTCACACCCCAAAAAGGGCCTAGTCGGAATTTTGCGCGATAAGTCGGGGTATTAAGGGTATTTCCGTAATTTGTGTAAGAGGAAAATTTGGATATTAAGGATTTAGTGCAAGGAAATTAATTAAGTAGGTTAAGAGGATAAATATTAAGGTGTGCAGGTGGTGTATGGATGTAGGGTATGTTATTTGGGATTAATCTAGTATGTGCTTGTAATGTATGGGAGTAGGATGTAAGTGAATTTTTAAGAAAAGTTATAGTGTGAGTTGAGTATGGTACCTTGGAGATATTATTGTAAGAGATTGTTAATGTGTGGATGGTGTATGGTGCAAGGAGGAATAAGTCAAAAGTGGGAATTGTGGTCCAATAGGAGCATGCCATGTGGCATTGGTTGGTGGGCATTGATGAGTAAGTAAGAAAAGAAGGGAAAGAGAGAGAGAGAACACAGAAAATTCACATTTCCCGTTGCCCTCCCTCTCTCATTTCCTCTTCTTCTCTTTTAGCTTGGATTGTGCTTTGCTTAAGGTGATTTTGGTTGGGTTTGGAGCTACATTGAAGAGGTAAGTTAGGGTTCTTGTATTTGGATTTTTGTTTCCTCTTCTTCTTTGGTTTATTTAAGTTGGGGTTTTTGGAAAGGTAATTTGTGGGTTTTGGTTTTGTGCAAGCTTTGAGTATCAAGAGTAAGATTAAAGGAAAAGAGAAAGTGGGCTCTAGATGGTTGAAGATTGCATCGGCAATTTGAGGTTTGGGAGCTTTGATTTTTTTCATTTGAGTTTTGAGTTGTGTTTGCCTATTCTCCTTGGATCATGAGTTTGTATTGTTGTTTGTTTCCGAAAATTTGAGTGTTTGATATGAGTTTATGCATGAACTAATTTGGGTAAATGTGTTAGTAATCCATGTATTTGATTGAGATAAATGTATATGTGGGTTGGCATTGAAATGCATGAGTTTGGGGATTTCTTTGATTTTGATGTTTTATGGTGATTTTAGTAATCCTGTTCAGTTCTCTTTTGACCTCTGTGCATTGTTTTTGTCATAACTGTAGTTTTAGACACAATCGTGTGATTCTTGAACCCTTAGAACCACGGCTTCCATGTCTTTAAAAGTCCTAGAAATAGCCTTGGGCAAATTCTTGCTCTAAGATCCTGAAGTTTGCATAAAACCGTAGTGTCTCTATTTGTGTTGGGTTGTCTGACCAGTATGGGTTGTGGAGATCATATCTAGAGTTCTAGATGTTATTTTGATCTGAAATTTGTTGACTTTGAACAATAACATCCTAGGGAACATTTGTTAAGGAGGAAGTTGTGGCTAAAAATGAGGTTTAGAGCTTCGTTTAGGCAATGCAAATCTGGGTCGTTAAGCAGTCTTTTGGGGGATCTGAGATGAGCCTCTGTCGCGAGCGCCACAAGTGTCGCGACCTCGCGACAGAAAAACTTGCATTAGCCTTTATTTCTTCATTTTTGAGCCCTGTGTTGACCCGGATCAATCCCGTACCTTCCCCTCAGTTTATTGTGCATCTTTAGGGTAATCAAATGACTATATAAGTAGTTGTCTTTGGTAAAACTCATGAGTATGATTAAGAATTGGTGATTTATCAAGTGAATAATAATAGATATAACTCCGTGAAGGTTGGGTTATGGATGAGTGTGGATATGTGTTGATCTCATGAGTAACCTAGGCATGTTGTACCGTATATATGAATGCATAACATGGGTGCGTTTGTGAAGAATGGCGAATAGTGTTGATATTATAGATTGTATAAATGGATATTGTTAGTGGCATGTTTTATCGGAATTCGTGATACGAATGTTGTGTTTAAGTTGTCAATGATGTGTGGCTTGCTGGGGATGAGGTAAGTTGATGTTTCGACGTTGGTTGAGTTTGGGGGTTGTGAAGAGGGAATTTTCTACAGATTTCTTGTGTAAGGGTTGGAATTCCCGACTCTGTCGCGAGCGCGACAGAGCCCGGTGAAAGCAGCCCTCGCATGCGTCCGAGCTCTCCGTCGAGCTGTGCAGCAAAGCCTCTGTCGCGAGCGCGACAGAGAGATCGGTTGCCAAATTATTTGGATTGGCAGTTCACTGTCACGAGCGAGATGAATGTTGCGAGCGCGATAGTGAGATGTCCTAGTTCCCTCGCGAGATCGGGAAGGTTGCCGTGATCGCGACATGGGCAAGTAGCCTCTGTCGCGAGCGCAACATCCGTCGCGATCGTGACACTCCCTGTTTTCCAAATTGAGCTTTCTTTTGTGATACCAATGTGTGAATTCCGAACTTGTGATACCTTTAGGTTTATGCTTGGACTATTTTATGAAGTATGTTAACACAAGTGGATGTATTATGCATGGGCAATGTTATGAATTATATGTGCGTGAATCCATGATATGAATATGCTTATACGAATGTATATATATATATATATATATGTGTGTGTGTATTTTGAGATAACATGAAATGAATTGAATGGATTATGCTTAACCTGCTAGAGTTAGTTCAGTGGATAGTTAGGCATGCCTAATAGAGTCTTTCTGCTGCAGCTTCCATTTTCGTTTGGACCCCGATCAGGTCCCCGTTTGGTTCCTCGCGAACCTTCTGTAATGTGGTTGGATCTTGTTTAAGATCCCCCATAAAAATGTTTGAGAATGAAAAGTAAAATAGTTTGCGATTTGTACCCGTAAGGTACTTTCTGTAATCTGCTTGTACCCGTAAAGTACTTTCTGTATACTCGTTATCCACTATTTTGAGTCAGCAGGTATTCTATCTGTTTTGCCTAATGTGAACAAGAGAATGTGATATTCGATTAAGCATGATTCTGGACATGTGAATTGATTATGTATCCGAATGTGATTATGAATCTCTGAATGGGTTAAATGTGACCTAAACATGTGAATTAGACATATTTATCTGCGTATATGGGTATATGCATAACATGTTGTGAATGTATGGTATGCCAACGGTTGTGAATATAGGTACGGGAATTCAGATGTGTGTAACTGTGACCATGATCTTTTGAATGCCATGAGTTCGATTAGTTATGTCTATTTTGAATGCTATGATTAGTAAGTATGTGCACAAACGTGATTTTGTACTTTTGGCGGTTATAGTGAATTATATGAATCAAGATACGTAACAAATGTGCTCTTGACCTTGGAATGTATATATATTGTGTTATGTTACGTGCCTCCTCTCTCTAGTTTTCCTATTGTTGTGATTTCAGCGTGTGGGCATGTATTTACATTTCAAGGCATGATAGAAGTATATTTAGTTAACTAGCGTTCTCGGCATGATAATTGGGTGTGTATTTGCCTGATAATTGTATTGCATATGAATGGGTTTTCCGTTAAATGCATGAGTCCTTGGCATGATAGTCGTATGTGTATATGAACTTCCGAATGCATGGCTTTCCTATGCAGGCTTATTTATCCATCTATTGTGATTATTTGTATATGCCATTTGTGTATGTAATTTGTTCTGGCGACCATTGTGAATGGCCGTCCATCTTGCTTGTGTGTTCTCCCCACTAAGCGTTTATCGCTTAGCACAGACTCTTTTCCCGTGCAGGTGGCAGGTTTGGTTCGGTTCGAGTCGCGCGTCTGCAGGGTCGGCCACATAGGAGTTAGAAGTGTTATGTTATTCTGTTCAGCTTCTGTATTTTGATTTCTGTAATTTGTAGCCTTTGATTATGTAAGGATCTTATTGTAATTAAGTTTCAGTTATTTCTCCGCTTTATGCTTCCGCTGAGTGATCATATGTTTGCATGTGTATATGTTTCTGCTTAGTGTCTGCGTGTGTGTGAGTTAATGTATGTCTAGTTTTGCTTCTCAAGGTAAGTTTTTAATTTCCCGTGTTTTTGCATGAACGTATGCTTTCGCTTAGCGTATGTGTGCATGTGTGTGAGTGAGCGTCGGTAGCGTACCCGCGTCCTTCCAACAGGGACGTAGGGGGTGTTACACAGGTTGCCACTAGAGCTTATGCTGTGAGAGCCAGAGAGGAGCAGGATGCACCTGATGTTATTGCTGGTAAGTTCCTACTCCATGACACTGAATTATATGCTCTAATTGACCCTGGTTCCACACACTCATACTTGTGCACAGATAAAATTGTTGATAAGTTGCATGTGGTTGATCAGTTAGATTTTGAGATTTGTGTGACCAGTCCATTAGGGCATAGTGTCAGTGTGAGTAAAGTCTTTAGGAGTTGTCCTTTGATGGTTGAGGGAGTTGTGCTTCCAGCAGATTTGATTGAGTTGCCTTTCAGAGAGTTTGATCTGATTCTGGGTATGGACTGGTTGGGTAAGCATCGGGCTATAGTTGATTGCCATAGGAAGATAGTTGTTCTTCGGGATAGATGTCAGTCTCCTGTGTTTATGAAGGGTTTGGGTGCTAGTTCTTTGCATAATGTAATTTCTGTGATGCAAGCCAAGAGGTTTATCAGAAAAGGGTTGAGGCTTTTCTAGCAGTTGTGTTGGATTCCAAGAGAGATCAAGTTCAGATTGAGGATATTCCTGTAGTGTGGGAGTTTAGTGATGTGTTCCCGAGCGAGTTGCCTGGTTTGCCTCCTGAGAGAGAGGTTGAGTTGTCCATTGAGATTATGCCAGGTACCACTCCTATTTCGAAAGCACCTTATCGGATGGCTCCTGTAGAGTTGAGGGAACTTAAGACTCAACTACAAGAGCTATTGGATAAGGGGTTTATTCGACCTAGCATATCTCCTTGGGGAGCTCCAGTTCTGTTTGTCAAGAAGAAAGATGGATCTCTGCGGATGTGTATCGACTATAGGCAGATAAATAAGGTCACAGTGAAGAATAAGTATCCATTGCCTAGGATTGAAGATTTGTTTGATCAGCTTCGAGGTGCAGGTGTTTTCTCCAAGATAGATCTTCGATCAGGGTACTATCAGCTTTGAGTTCAGGATGCAGATGTGGTTAAGACTGCATTTCGGACTAGGTGTGGCCACTATGAGTTTCTTGTGATGCCGTTTGGTTTGACTAATGCTCCAGCGGCTTTTATGGATTTGATGAACCGTGTGTTTAGGCCATACTTAGATCGATTTGTAGTAGTGTTCATTGATGATATCTTGGTGTATTCCAAGGATGAGAGTGAGCATGAGGAGCATCTCCGATTGGTTTTGCAGATGTTGAGAGAGCACTAGTTGTTTGCCAAGCTTAGCAA
This sequence comes from Excoecaria cochinchinensis, assembly GCA_947683425.1. NCBI lineage: Eukaryota > Viridiplantae > Streptophyta > Magnoliopsida > Malpighiales > Euphorbiaceae > Excoecaria > Excoecaria cochinchinensis. The sequence continues at coordinate 4,510,033 of CANTUQ010000119.1, read as the reverse complement.
GTGTGATTTCTAGCTTCGAGAAGTGTCATTCTTGGGTCACATTGTTTCAGCTAGGGGTATTCAGGTTGATCCGGCCAAGATTGAGGCGATTGTTGATTGGAAAGCGCCTAGAAATGTTCAGGAAGTGAGGAGTTTCCTTGGTTTGGCAGGTTACTACCATCGGTTTGTTAAGGGCTTTTCTGTGATTGCCGCTCCGATGACTAGATTGTTGAGGAAAGGGGTCAGATTTGAGTGGTCAGGTAGATGCCAGGCTTGTTTTGATCAGTTGAAGCAGTTGCTTGTTGAGGCTCCTATTCTTACTCAACCCATCTCGGGTAAAGAGTTTGTCATTTATAGTGATGCTTCAGGTGTTGGCCTTGGATGTGTTTTGATGCAAGAAGGTAAGTTTGTCGCTTATGCTTCTCGACAGTTAAAGCCACACGAGAAGAACTATCTGATGCATGATTTAGAGTTAGCAGCTGTGATCTTTGCCTTGAAGATTTGGCGTCATTATCTGTATGGAGAAAAGTGTAGGATCTTTTCGGACCACAAGAGCTTGAAGTACTTCCTCATACAGAAAGAGTTGAACATTAGACAGCGCCGTTGGCTTGAGTTGTTTAAGGACTACGACTGCATTGTGGATTACCATCCTGGTAAGGCCAATGTAGTCGCTGATGCTTTGAGTCGGAAGTCAGTTTCAGCCTTGATCTTGAGACGGTTCGGATGGAGATTTGATTCAGATGGGGCTTTGATTGCTCAGTTGCGTGTGAAGCCTACTTTGAGACAGAGGATTGTTGATGCTCAGAGGGATGATGTGAGACTTCAGCGGATTGTGCAAGAGGTCAGATCAGGTAAGCAGTCAGAGTTCTCAGTTCAGGATGAGGTGCTTATGTTCAGAGATCGCTTGTGTGTGCCAAAGTCTGAGGATTTGAGGAGACAACTTATGAGTGAGGCGCATAGTATAGTTTTTACTATGCATCCGGGCAGTGAGAAGATGTATCGGGACATGAGACAGTTTTATTGGTGGTCTGGTATGAAGCGTGATATAGTGGATTTTGTGTCAAAGTGTTTGACTTGTCAGCAGGTAAAGGCCGAGCATCAGGTTCCTTCAGGATTGCTTACGCCTTTATCCATTCCTGAGTGGAAGTGGGATGATATCGCCATGGACTTTGTTTCTGGTTTGCCTTTGACTCAGAAGAAGCATGACTCAGTTTGGGTAATTGTGGATCGGCTTACGAAGTCAGCTCATTTTCTACCAGTTAGAGTGGACTACTTGATGGATAGATTGGCTAGTATCTATGTAGATGAGATAGTTCGGTTGCATGGGCTGCCTTTATCCATAGTTTCAGATCGGGATCTGAGATTCACTTCCAAGTTTTGGAAGGAGTTGCAGAGAGCTTTGGGCACTACGTTGAACTTCAGTACAGCGTTTCACCCTCAGACAGATGGTCAGTCAGAGCGGGTTATTCAGATCTTAGAGGATATGATGAGGGCTTGTGCTTTGGATTTTCCGGGTAGTTGGGATAGATATGTGTCGCTTATGGAGTTTGCCTACAACAATAGCTTTCAGTCGAGTATCGGTATGTCACCATATGAGGCTTTGTATGGTCGTCAGTGTAGGACTCCGGTTTGTTGGACCGAGCTATCCGAGAGATCAGTGATTGGCCCAGAGTTAGTTAGAGATACTGAAGAGAATATCAGAGTTGTGCAGCGGAATTTGAAGGCATCCAAGGATCGACAAAAGTCTTATGCCAATTTGAAGAGGAAAGACGTGCAATTTGAGACCGGGGATAAGGTTTTCCTTAAAGTTTCACCTTGGAGGAAAGTACTTCGATTTGGAAAGAAAAGTAAGCTTAGTCCTCGTTTCATTGGTCCTTATGAGATTTTGGCTAAGGTAGGACCTGTAGCCTATAGATTGGCATTACCGATGGAGTTAGCAAAGTTGCACGATGTGTTCCACGTTTCGATGCTTCGTCAGTACAGATCAGATCCCTTGCATGTTCTTTCAGTTCAGGATATTCAGGTCCAGCCAGATTTTTCCTATGATGAGGAACCGCGAGCCATTCTAGCCCGAGAGGTAAGACAATTAAGAAGTAAGCAGATCCCTTTGGTAAAAGTATTGTGGATTCATCATGGAGTCAAGGAAGCGACTTGGGAACCAGAGGAATCGATGAGAGCTCAGTATCCGCACTTGTTCAGTTTAGGTGAGAATTTCGAGGACAAAATTCTTATTAGTAGGGGAGAGTTGTCACAACCCGTTTGCCCCCTAGTAGAATGAGCCTGTCTGTGTGAGCCTGCATGTGCATGTGTTCGGCATATCATAAGGGTATTTTGGTAAAATGCATGTTTTTGGGTTTTGTTAGTATGTGGGTGCATATAGGGTATTAGTGTGTGAATTATTTGGATAATAGTTATGTGCACTTGAGCATATCATATTATGGTGTTTTAAGTTGGGAAATGCTTGTGTGTGTATGTTCATACCATTGTAGGGTGTGCATTAGTTGGGAGTGTATTAGGTGTGTGTAGTGCATGTTAATTTGGTGTGAGTGGTTAGCTTCACCAATAGGAAATGGATACATACTTAGGGCAAAGAAAAGAAAAAGAAAAAGGGAAGAAAGAAGGGAAAATGGCAGATTCACGTTTCCTTCTTCACTCACCTTCTTCTTCTTCATTTTCTTCATTCTAAGAATTATGGTGTGGATTCTAGTTTGTATTGGTGGAGTTAATCATCTCTTTGCATCTTCTTTGGTAAGTAATTGTATTTTTCTCATCTTGTTTTCCATTTGTGTTCATCTTCTTTCCTTCTTTGGGCTTAGATTTTAACTTAGGGTTTGCATTATTGGGTGTTCTTTGATTTGTTGTGTTTAGCTGAGGCCCCTCGCGATCCCAAGGGCAAGGAGGTTGCCGGGACGAGTGGAGCTAAGTGATTGAAGCTTAGAATCTCAGGTTTGGGATTTTTACTTGTGGATTGCTTTTGGTTTGAACTTACTGTAATTTCTAGGGTTTATGTTCTTGAATGTGGTTATGTATGATTTTGGTTGTGATGAGTGTTGAATTAAGTTGTTATATGCTATTGTGATGCTTGAATGATCTTCTGGAAGGTAAGAATTGATTTGTGTGATTTTGATTCAAGTTTGGAGTTGATTTCTGTGTTCTGGGAAAATTCTGGAAAACTGGAAAATCGTGTTACTGTAGAAAATTCCCGTTTTTGCTGTGTTTGTCGCGTGACTACCCAAGAGAGGCAAGTCACGAGACGTGACTTCCAGTCACGACTCGTGACCTGCCAGAAAGAAGCTAGTCACGAGTTGTGACTGCCTGTCACAACTCGTGACCAGCCAAGAGGAAGGCAGTCATGAGGCGTGACTCCCAGTCACGACTCGTGACCGGCCTAAGACAGTCACGCGTGACCAGCCCTAAAGAAGCCAGTCACGAGACGTGACACCCAGTCACGACTCGTGACCATCGAGAGAGAAGGGACAAGTCACGTCGCGTGACCAGCGAAGGAAGAGAGCCAGTCACAAGACGTGACTCCTAGTCACGACTCATGACCGGCTTGTGAAGGAGGCCAGTCACGAGTTGTGATGCCAGTCACGACCTGTGACCGGCCAACCTTGTTGGTCACTTCCGTTTGGCCTATTTTATGAAATTTCCCGGTTTTAACTCAACAATGAATTTCGTAATTCTTCCGAATGGATTTATACTGCTGTATCATGCATGTTATATTTTTATATGCTTTGATATGAGTGATACCATGATTCTTCAGATGAATTATATGTTATCTTCTGAAATATGGTTTGAATGACGCATAACCTGCTAGAGTCAAGTAAGTGGATAGTTAGGCATGCCTAATAGAGTCTTTTAGCTGCAGCCCTTTGTTTCGTTTGGACCCCGATCAGGTCCCCGTTTGGTTCCTCGCGAACCCTTTATGTGTAAGGATCTTGTTTAAGGTCCCTTTTGAAAATGGTTTGTAAAAGTTAAAAGTAAAATGGTTTTCTCGATTCGTACCCGTAAGGTACTGTCTGTAATCGGCTCGTACCTGTAAAGTACTGTCTGTACACTCGTTATCCACTACCCAGAGTCAGCAGGTGTTCTTTTGGTGTTCGATTGGTTTGCTCTACTCTTATGACTATATACATGTGATATCTGTATGAGTATATTGATGAAATGTATGTTCAACTAATCTGGAAATGGATATGGATTTGAGATACAGAATGTATGGCTTTAATTTGTGAGGATGTTCTTATGAATTATGTTATGAACTATTGCATTTTGCCATTGTGAATGTGTTATGCCTTGACGACCATTGTGAATGGCCGTTCATATTTTATGTGTGTTTCCCCACTAAGCGTTTATCGCTTAGCACGGTGTTTTTACCCGTGCAGGTGCGGAAGGAGTTTTGCTTTGTGAGAGAGTCGCCGCCGTCAAGCCAACACAGAAGGTTTAGTGTAGGGCTCAGTTTTGTAATCTTTGATGATTCTTTTTGGTAAAGAACTCTCCTGTATCAGTTTTGTGGTAGCTTCCGCTATTGTACTTATATTTTGGATATGTAATATCTTTTGTTTCAGCTAGTTGATCAGAACATTATTGTAATGGTTTTGTTATATTAATGTATGATCAGCTATTGCTTTCTTTTCCTTTTAAAGTTTTTAATTATCCTGTATTTCAGTATGTATGTTATGAATGAATGTATGATTTGCTTTGTATCTGTTTGGTGACACCTTTACTCATACGGCGTCTCACTCCTTATCGGATGGGATTGCTTACGTATGGGTAGGGGGGTGTTACATAAACACTCATTTTGTTTAACAATTTTCACTTATCACTTAACAATCGATTGACCTATAACTATCTCTTTTTACTATTCATTTTGTCCACATATATGTCATTATAAATTTCATTACTAATATGTTATTTCTTATTTGATCTTGGTCACTTATATTATTATTCACAATAATGATCTGTCTATTTTCTTTTATCTTAACACTATTTATTAATCATTCTATCCTTTATCACTTTTATTATGATAATTTTTATTTCCCAATATACTCAATTACACACTTATAATATTCTAATTATTTTGGCTACACTTAATTTGCCAATCCTACTTATTACCTTTATTAAATTAATTTACACTGTTCTTTTATCCACTATAGCCTCTTAATAATTAACTTTACAATTAAATCTCTCTATGTTTCTTACAATTTAAACACTATCTTTCCATTTCACTTGATTTATATTTTCATCATTATCCACCTTATTATTTATTTATTTTCAAATATCATCTCTTAATTTACATATACATAAAACCAATTTATTCATTACTTAGTAGTCTATTTCTTTTCCATTTACACTTAAATTTTATTGCTAGCATTGTTATAATCAATTACGTTTAAGTCCAATAAATTTCACTTACTTACAATAATGCCACTAATGTACCTATTTACCCTTCATTGTCACTAGCATAGTAATTAAATCATAATTAAATTAATCCCTTATTCACTTAATATTCAATCAAATAATGTTATTCTAAATTTCTTAATTATTCGCTCACTAATTACAGGCACGCATTTATTATCTCTCTTATTGCACAATTACATTTTAATCCCTTCCTTAGCCTTATTATCGTCAATTTGCAACTTAGTCCCTTACTTTATGCTAAATTAGAATTTAGCCTTTAATTATCTTATATTTACGAAATTGCAACTACTTAATTTTATTATTACATTACTTTATTATTTAGCTTACAAATTTCCATCTAGTCACCACTATAATGTTCTCTTTACATTACACTATAGTCCCCACATTGTTCATAAATTCCAATATTACCACCTTAATCCACTATAATTACAATCATACCACTAGTTATAATTAATCTCACTATTTATATTATTATTAACTCACAAATTACATTTTAATCCTTAAATCACTCATTCAAATCATTCATTCACTTATGCATAAATTTTCACTACTATTATATAAATAATTAAATATAATAATTTATCCAATTATTTTCTCAATGTAATAATCCACTTAAATTCACCAAGTAATTACTTATACCATTATTTTGCCAATTAACATATTTTTACACTAATTCATTAATTAATCTTATTTCAATCATATTATTTATTAAATCACTTTAATTACATTAAATATATATATATATATATTCCATAATTATTTCACCAATCATAATTACTTACACTTAAGTCCTTAATCTTTTCACTTAATTCCACATACGTCCCTAGCTTTTCCATTAATTACATCTATATCCCATCTTTTATATCAATTACATTCATGTCCTCACTTTTTCCATAATACCATCCATATCCTTTCTTTTTCACTGATTCCCTTTATGTCCTCATTTTTCACCGAATTACCATTTTGCCCTCACTTATTCAATAATTACCCTTTTTAACCTCACTTATTTTCCAATTTACACTTTTACCCTTATTCACTTATTTAATTACTATTTTACCCTTTTTACACTTGAATACCACTTTTAACCTTATATTTTTACTAAATTACATTTAGGTCCTTGTTTTATCACTTTTCCACTAATTTACTATTTTAACCTCACATTTTACTAAAATTACAATTTTACCCTTCCACTTACACTTTTTACTTAACTTGCTCACTTTTTATCAACTTTTTGTAAAATTACCGTTTTACCCCTAAACTTTCTATTTACTTCATTTTAGTCCCGTTTTCACTCATTTTCACTTGTATCACTATTTTAATCACTTTTATCACATAATTATCAGAATGCCCCTAGTATACACCCGGTAGAAAATCTACTGATCGGGTATGCGGGACGTGGATCCCACAGATGCACTAAACTATGAAATGATCCCAATAGGACCATTTCTCACTGCATGCACTACACTGATCACTGAAGTCACTGGATACATTATAAACACTTAACACTGCACTGAAATAGACCGTCATTAGTCTATCAATAGCGAGTCGCCATGACTCGTACCGCGTTGTGGAATCCCTATAGCTAGCCAATTATATCCTGGATTAGATTTTCCTACCAGACAACAACTAAGGGCAATATTTCATCAATATTCATATAAACATCACATTATGCCATCACACTTATTTTGTCATACACTTCATTTTCACTTACCACTTTACATACACACTCATTAATCATCACTTAATCATATTATGCTATTACATTACATTAATTATAAAAATACACACTTTATTCCTTATAAATACCATTCGGCCAATGAATCACTTTTTCACATCATGCACTTTAATTTTATTTAATCACTCACTCATACTCCTTACATATTAAACATGCTATAAATATTATTTATATGGCACAATTCATCATATATTTTAATTAAACCCTTTATATACCATTCGGCCACTACTTTACCATTTCATTATAATTTCTTTTAATTCTTTTAATCACTCTATTATGCTTTAAACATATTATATACACTATATCCATGATTTATATACCATAATCATCATTAGATCTTGAGGAAATCCTTTAATAACCATTCGACCTACACTAGAGTTTTCATTCCAATATGTTTTAATTTCATCTAATCATATTTATACACTATATTAAGTCCATAGATTATGAATATCACATTAGATTTAATTAACCATTCCTAAATCTCATTTTTACACTTAAATATAACCTAAAATTCACACATAATCAATAGAAAAGGAAGGATAATGTATCCACTCACCTTAGATTCTTGTTCTTAACATAATAAACATGCTTCCCATGCCATAACTCCTTAAAACTCCATCATTCCCTTTTATTCCCTAAGGTGGCCGAATTCAAAAATCAACATAACTTTAAAACCAAACTTTTAATTTGAAATATAACATCATAAATGTGTTCTACACCCTCAAAAACCCCCATAGGGACCAATAAACTAAATTAAAAACCCTTAAATCTCTTACCTCAAATTTAGGGCATAACCTTTTCTTCACTTTTAATGCTCCAAATGGACTCCACTTGCTGTGTTTATGTTATAGAGGGATACAGATTTGTTTGGGAGGCTATGATTTGGAGAAATATTGAAGAAAGAATGAAGAAAAATGGAGGAAAGTATGAAAAATAACATATGGTTTTGAAAGAAGAAGGAGGAGGTCGGTTTTGGCTAGATTTTTCTAGAGAAATCTGGCCTCTGCTTCCTTTATATAGTCTATAAATGAACCAAACCGGTCCAGCCAATTTGAACTAAACTTTCAGTTTTTCAGTTTAATTGCACTTTTCCAAAGCATCTATATGTTCCTCTCATTATTTTCACTTATAACGAATTCCATTGATCTTAAAACATAAAAAATAGGCTCTCTACAAATTTTCAACTCAATTAGAGTCCATTTGAGCCTCAATTCACCTAAACCGGTCTGATTCGATCAATTTTTCTTCTACCGTAAAATACAACTCTAAAGCTGTCAAAATTCACAGATAACACTTCTATTGTCTTATTCTACACACTCAACTTCGATTAGGCCTTATTTACTATTCATAACCCCTTGGTCAAGCCCCAGTTCAAATTGAACCGAACCGGAGGCCAACTTCATAATGACTTTCGGAGGTCAATTTAACTCCGTTTTCACCACTAGACTCCTTACGGCCCACAGATCATTTTTGCAAAAATAAAATTTTTTGGGCATCGGACAGCCGGGTTTGCTGTATAGCCACCCCGGTGACGCCCATCCCGAAATCACTATACTTCTAACCTACTTATCACTAAACTTTGACACTAGCAAACTCACTCCCTGCACTGTTCGACGCTGCGATCATCATAATAACACTGAAATTATTCACTGACACTTTCAGACCGGTATTTGGGCCATTACAATTCTCCCCCACTTATAAAAATTTCACCCTCGAAATTTTCTTCATGCATCACTTCCACATTTCAATATCACTATATGATGAGGTCATTCAGTTCAGACGACTCATTCACTTACATCAACTATCATACCTTACACTTCCTTACGATTCTGTAAACTTATAATATCCTTATGTTTCCTTCATCACCTTCACTCACTTCTGCTATTAATACCCATTCATGGCATGTATACGTATCACTTCATCATTATTACACTAACTCCGATCTTAGGAACGCCTAAACCTTTGCTCTGATACCAAAATAAATGTAACACTCTTGTACCCGTAAATAATGCAGATACCGGATATCACAACACAGCACTGCATTGTCAATCATTGATAATACACTCGATTGCTTTGAATTTTTTTTTTTAACATACACAACAATATATACACAGTAAACATAACAATACACTAACATATAACTTACCTACTTATACCATAATTTTACCCAACTACAATCGTATACAAGCCTTGCAAATCTTTCGATCCTTGCTGTTGCTCAATCTTCAATTGCTTCTATGTCTTCGGCCACGTCTAACTATTATAACCAGCGCGCATTTAACACACTACGCGCTGAGCATTAAAATGCCAAGTGGTGGATACTTATCCTAAATTTTCCATACTAATCCTATATACCTTATCACTTAATTGTTATATTATATTTAGGTTATGGGGTCAATTATTTCTAAATCTTTTAAATAATTTATAGCATACTTTTGTGACTCTCACTATTTTTATCTTTATCACTGTCACTATTATCACTAATCAATGTCTTTACCTTTAGCACTACACTATAATATATTAATCACTATCATGCTATTGATAATTTCACTATCACTTACATTGTTAACCATTACACTTATCGATTTCACTATCATTTACACTATTAATCTTTAATGTTATCAATTTCACAATTATTTGTCAATTTCGGTGCTTTACCTTATTTATTGGTTCTATTCTTTTCATTACTATTACCACTAGCTTTATCATGTGCACTAATGACTCTTGTCGCTTAACACTTTGTTCGGTTTGTCATTTATGATGAATTTCACATGTATCTCTTTTAATACTTTCATCTTTGTAAATAGCCTATTAGATTCCTTCCTTAATGAATGCTCAATTACAATTTAATTTCGGATTCTAAATTGTTTATCAACTTACTTAAAAATTTATCATTATTTCACTACTAGTAACACTGATCAAATACTATTACTTTCTTGGCATTTCTAACATTTCCTTTACTCTTTTACACTACACTAACTCTCTTATGTTAATATCATTTACTATGCTAAATCTTCCAATAAATCATTTACTTAAATTAATTTCGATTGCATTTATTTTTGTGTGGTTATCACTATACTTTAATCACTATCTTATTTCTTCCTTTACTATTTTGATTCTACACTTATCAACCATTTTTGTCACACCCCAAAATGGCCCTAGTCGGAATGTGCATGCTAAGTTGGGATTAGTGAGGATATTTTGGTAATGTGTGCATGTGGAATTGGAGTATTAAGGACCTAATTGAAAAGATAATTAAAGTTTGTAAGGAAAGAATTGTGCTAGTGAGTAAAGTGCAAGTTTGTCAAAGGATTAAAGAGTAATAAGACAAGATATTTTGATTTGAGCCTTTAGGAGTTTGCCATGTGGACTTGTTAGGTATGTGCATTAAATGAGAAGAATTAAAAGGGGAAAAGAAAAGCGAGAGAACGCAGGAAAGGGGTTGCTTCCCGTTCCCCTCTCTTCTTCAGCTATTCCTTCTCTTTTCTTCTCTATTTTCTGCCCTTCCTCCTTGTCATTCTTGTGGTTGATGTTTATTGGTGACTTGATTGAGTTTTGAGTCAGCTTTGAAGAGGTATGTGTTTGGGTTTTGGGGTTTCCTGCATTTGGGTTTCTTCTTCTTGTTTTGCTTGATTTAAGTTAGGGTTTGGATTAAGAATTGTGGGTTTTATTTGTGCAAGTAATTGGTGATAAGAAGAAGAAAAGTAAAGGAAAAGCGAAGATTAAAGATTGAAGCTTGAAGAGAGAAGCTGATTGTGCAACAAGAGGTTTGGGAGTTTGATTTCTACATTAGAGTTTTAATTTGTCTCTGCCCTAATCTTCTTGGATCATGAATGTGTAATTGTGTGTGATTTCCAGAAATTTAAGTGTTGATATGAGTTTATGCATGATTTGTTTGGGAATAATTTGTGTATTTATGATTTTATATGTTAATAAAATTCTGGAAATTTACATGTTGTTTGAATGCTTAAAGATGGTTGTGTGGCTTGAGGTTGGGTTTTATGAGTTTAGAATTTGCTTTATGGGACTAAGATTGTGATTTTGTGAGTTATGATTAAGTAAGATTGTTAGATTATGTATGTTCACTTGATGGAATTAAGTTAATGATTGAAATGTAAAATTGCATGTTGGTTGTGAATGGCAAGCAAAGAAGGTGAGTTTTTGGTTTATTAGCATGGTATAGATGTGTAATTTTGGTGTTGTGTTGTTTGGGTTTCGAATTGGAGTGATTTTTTGCAATTTCTAGAATTTCCAGAAGTCATACGGCGGTAAGGAATTGGCTCACCGCCGTGTGAATCGAGGAAATTTCTCAGAAAATGCAAGGCTATGGTTTTACACGGCGGTAAGGATATAGCAATACCGCCGTGTAAAACGTTATTGCCTAGGTATGTCTGTACTGGGAGTTTTACACGGCGGTAAGGGTTTCCCTTACAGCCGTGTAAAATGCCTCTATCCAGCACCATGTTGGACATGTTACACGGTTGTATGGGTTACGCCATACCCCCGTGTAAGTTTCTTACACGGCGGTATGGATTTGTTATACCGCCGTGTAAAACGCTACTGTCCCCCAAATTTGCAGATTTTTTATCGTCTTCTTTTTCACTCCTTCTTTACTTATGTTTTGTTTTAAATATTATTTAGTGTCATTTTACATATCTCACACCATTTAATGGTATGTTTTGTTATGCTAAATTTAGGGAATGCTTTAATTGATTTTGGAATAAGTTATTTATGCTTTAAGTTATGAACTCAGCATGTGTTAGTATTGTGCTATGCCAAATTTATTTGAATACTATGGTTGATGTCTTAATGCATTATTATGCTTTAGCAGTTGAACTTAATGTGTTATGCTTAAATGTAATTTGGATTATGCATGGGTTATATTTAGTTATCCTCATCTATTGCATGATTAGGATTTTGTATCGATAAGCACTGGCATGATAGTGTTTTTATACTTGACTCTGATATGCTTAGCAATGAGACCTCTGTTAGACCATTGTTTTGTTTAAACTGTATGATTTTGCTTATCTATGTTAATTATTGTGGTTCGTATCATGTGATGCATATTGAATACAAGTGGGTTGAATGCCATGTTCATGGTTACTATTTTTTTTATGAGATTATTATATTAAAATGTGATAGGTGTTATGCATACATTTACTCATGAACTTCCTCTCAAAATAATATGCTATGTTTAAGTGTAAATTGTATCATTGCATGGTTAAGATGATGTATTGTTAATAGTTGGCAGAATATTGTCTTATGTTTGACTCTGGTATGTTTTAGAATTCTGAATAGTGCTAAAGTGTATTGATCGAATTATATTGTATGTTGCATCATACGATTTGTGCGGGGTATGACTGACATTATGAATATATGTATACCTCTCCTATACTCTGGATTATGTTTGATGATATATATATATATGTATTATGTGATTCGAAACATGATTTGTTTTATGCATGACCCGCGAGAGTCAGTCTAGTGGATAGTTAGGCATGCCTAATAGAGTCTCTTTAGCTGCAGCACCTTTGGACATTTGGACCCTGATCAGGTCCCCGTTTGGTTCCTCGCGAACCCTTTTTATGTGTTTGGATCCTCGCGATCCTTTTCAATGTGTTTGGATCTTGTTTAAGATCTCCCTCAGTAAAATGTTTTAAATGTGATAAAATAAAATGGTTTTCGATTCGTACCCGTAAGGTACGCAATGCGTTCGATTCGTGCCCGTAAGGTATGCTATGCATTTACTCGTTATCCACTATTTTGAGTAAGCAGGTATTCTGTTTGCTTTGTCTGATATGAATATGAGAATGAGCATGATTTTGGATATGTGAATCGGTTATTTATCTGAATGTGATTATGAATCTTTAAATGGGCTAAATGTGATTCAAGCATGTATATTGTGTATCCCCTGCTTTATATGTAAATGACCTCATTTATGGTATGGGTATATTGTATATATGCGTTTCATTATATGTATACTGCCTTTCCGTATGACGATGAGATAAATTAATATGTATATGAATGCGAGCTAGAATTACTAAATGCCATGGTTAATTTGTATGTATATCAATGTGATTCGGTACTGCTAACTGTTATGGTTAAGTATGTGAATTAGTATGCATATGAACGTGATCTTGAGCTAGGCTTGAGGCGGTTCTGATATCTGATACCTCGGTAAGTATATGTACATGAGATTGTATGCATTTCTACAGGATTGTACTTGTACCTTGCATGGTATTTTGTCGGCTTTGGTTCGTTCGACATGAGTTTATGAATGTAGATATGATCTTCTAAATGCATGGCTCTTATGTGCAAGCATACTATATATATATGTGTTATGAATTTTCGCATATGCCATTTGCATGTGTTATGCCTTGACGACCATTGTGAATGGCCGTCCATATTGCTTGTGTGTTCTCCCCACGAAGCATTTATCGCTTAGCGGTGGCAGGTTTGGTTCTATTCAAGTCGCGCATCTGCAAGGTCGGCCACATAGGAGTTAGAAGTTTTGTATTTTGTTCAGCTTCTGTATTTTGGATCTTGCATTTCTATAGCCTTTTGTATATGTAATTATTATGCAATCATCTTGATGTAATATTTTTGATGATGTAAGCGTCAAAAATGCTTATGTATTAAGTTATTCCTCAGTTTTATTATTGGCCTTATGCTTCCGCTGATTGAAAGAGTGTATGTGTGTGTGCATGTGTATATGCTTCCGCTTTTGCTCGCAACGTAAGTTTTTAATTATCCCATATTTATGCATGTATGTGGGTGAGCGTCGGTAGCGCTCTCCGGATCTGTGTGGTGACACCCTGACTCATACGGCATCTCACTCCGATTCGGATGGGATCGCCTACGTATGGGTAGGGGGTGTTACAATTTTACTTTACAATATCACTTATCAATTTCATTTCACTTAAACATTCATTTTGTATAACAATTTTCACTTATCACTTAACTATCGATTGACCTATAACTGTCTCTTTTTACTATTCATTTGGTCCACATATATGTCATTATAAATTTCCTTACTAATATGTTATTTCTTATTTGATTTTGGTCACTTATATTATTATTCACAATAATGACCTGTCTATTTTCTTTTATCTTAACACTATTTATTAATCGTTCTATCCTTTATCACTTTTATTATGATAATTTTTATTTCCCAATATACTCAATTACACACTTATAACATTCTAATTATTTTGGCTACACTTAATTTGCCAATCCTACTTATTACTTTTATTCAATTAATTTACACTGTTCTTTTATCCACTATAGCCTCTTAATAATTAACTTTACAATTAAATCTCTCTATGTTTCTTACAATTTAAACACTATCTTTCCATTTCACTTGATTTATATTTTCATCATTATCCACCTTATTATTTATTTATTTTCAAATATCATCTCTTAATTTACATATACATAAAACCAATTTATTCATTACTTAGTAGTCGATTTCTTTTCCATTTACACTTAAATATTATTACTAGCATTGTTATAATCAATTAAGTTTAAGTCCAATAAATTTCACTTATTTACAATAACGCCACTAATGTACCTATTTACCCCTCATTGTCAATAGCATAGTAGTTAAATCATAATTAATTTAATCTCTTATTCACTTAATATTCAATCAAATAATGTTATTCTAAAATTCTTAATTGTTCGCTCACTAATTACAGACACGCATTTATTATCTCTCTTATTGCATAATTACATTTTAATCCCTTCCTTAGCCTTATTATCATCAATTTGCAACTTAGTCCCTTACTTTATGCTAAATTAGAATTTAGCCTTTAATTATCTTATATTTACGAAATTGCGACTACTTAATTTAATTATTACATTACTTTATTATTTAGCATACAAATTTCCATCTAGTCACTACTATAATGTTCTCTTTACATTACACTATAGTCCCCACATTGTTCATAAATTCAAATATTACCACCTTAATCCACTATAATTACAATCATACCACTAGTTATAATTAATCTCACTATTTATATTATTATTAACTCACAAATTACATTTTAATCCTTAAATCACTCATTTAAATCATTCATTCACTTATGCATAAATTTTCACTACTACAATATAATTAATTAAATATAATAATTTATCCAATTATTTCCACAATGTAATAATCCACTAAAATTCACCAATTAATTAATTATACCATTATTTTGCCAATTAACATATTTTTACACTAATTCATTAATTAATCTTATTTCAATCATATTATTTATTAAATCACTTTAATTACATTAAATATATACATATTCCATAATTACTTCACCAATCATAATTACTTACACTTAAGTCCTTAATCTTTTCACTTAATTCCACATACGTCCCTAGCTTTTGCATTAATTACATCTATGTCCCATCTTTTATATCAATTACATTCATGTCCTCACTTTTGCCATAATACCACCCATATCCTTTCTTTTTCACCGATTCCCTTTATGTCTTTTTTTTTCACTGAATTACCATTTTGCCCTCACTTATTCAATAATTACCCTTTTTAACCTCACTTATTTTCCAATTTGAACATTTACCCTTATTCACTTATTTAATTACTATTTTACCTTTTTTACACTTGAATACCACTTTTAACCTTATATTTTCACTAAATTACATTTAGGTCCTTGTTTTATCACTTTTCCACTAATTTACTATTTTAACCTCACATTTTACCAAAATTACAATTTTACCCTTCCATTTATACTTTTCACCTAACTTGCTCACTTTTTACGAACTTTTTGTAAAATTACCGTTTTATCCCTAAACTTTCTATGTACTTTATTTTAGTCCCGTTTTCACTCATTTTCACTTTTATCACTATTTTAATCACTTTTATCACATAATTATCAGAATGCCCCTAGTATACACATAGTAGAAAATATACTAACCAGATATGCGAGACGTGGATCCCACAGATCCACTACACTATGAAATGATCCCAATAGGACCATTTCTCACTGCACTGCACTACACTGATCACTGAAGTCACTGGATACACTATAAACACTTAACACTGCACTGAAATAGACCGTCATTAGTCTATCAATTGTGACTCGCCATGACTCGTACCGCGGTGTGAAATCCCTATGGCTAGCCAATTATATCATGGACTAGATTTTCCTACTAGATAACTACTAAAGGCAATATTTCATCAATATTCATATAAACATCACATTATGCCATCACACTTATTTTGTCATACACTTCATTTTCACTTACCACTTTACATACACACTCATTAATCTTCACTTAATCATATTATGCTATTACATTACATTAATTATCAAAATACACACTTTATTCCTTATAAATACCATTCGGCCAATGAATCACTTTTTCACATCATGCACTTTAACTTTATTTAATCACTCATTCATACTCCTTACATATTAAACATGCTATAAATATTATTTATATGGCACAATTCATCACATATTTTAATTAAACCCTTTATATACCATTCGGCCACTACTTTTCCATTTCATTATAATTTCTTTTAATTCTTTTAATCACTCTATTATGCTTTAAACATATTATATACACTATATCCATCATTTATATACCATAATCATCATTAGATCTTGAGGAAATCCTTTAATAACCATTTGGCCTACACTAGAGTTTTCATTCCAATATGTTTTAATTTCATCTAATCATATTTATACATTATATTAAGTCCATAGATTATGAATATCACATTAGATTTAATTAACCATGCCTAAATTTCATTTTCACACTTAAATATAACATAAAATTCACACATTATCAATAGAAAAGGAAGGATAATGTATCCACTTACCTTAGATTCTTTTTCTCCACATCATAAACATGCTTCCCATGCTATAACTCCTTAAAACTCCATCATTCCCTTTTATTCCCTAAGGTGGCCGAATTCAAAAATCCACATAACTTTAAAACCAAACTTCCAATTTGAAATATAACATCATAAATGTGTTCTATACCCTCCAAATCCCCATAGGGACCAATAAACTAAATTAAAAACCCTTAAATCTCTTACCTCAAATTTAGGGCATAACCTTGAATACTTAGTTTTCTTCACTTTCAATGCTCCAAATGGACTCCACTTGCTGTGTTTATGTTATAGAGGGACATAGATGTTTTTGGGAGGCTAGTATTTGGAGAAATATTGAAGAAAGAATGAAGAAAAATGGAGGAAAGTATGAAAAATAACATACGGTTTTGAAAGAAGAAGGAGGAGATCGATTTTGGCTGGATTTTTTTAGAGAAATCTGGCCTCTCCTTCCTTTATATAGTCCATAAATGAACCAAACCGGTCCAACCAAGGTGGTCCAACCGATTTGAACTAAAATATCGATTTTTCGGTTCAATTGCACTTTTCCAAAGCATTTATATGTTCCTCTCATTATTTTCACTTATAACGAATTCCATTGATCTTAAAACATAAAAAATAGGCTCTCTGCAAATTTTCAACTCAATCAGAGTCCATTTGAGCCTCAATTCACCTAAACCGGTCTGATTCGATCAATTTTTCTTCTACCATAAAATACAACTCTAAAGCTGTCAAAATTCACAGATAACACTTCTATTGTCTTATTCTACACACTCAACTTCCATTAGGCCTTATTTACTATTCATAACCCCTCGGTCAAATCCCGGTTCAAATTGAACCGAACTGGAGGCCAACTTCATAATGAATTTCGGAGGTCAATTTAACTCCATTTTCAGTTCCGATTCCACCACTAGACTCCTTACGGCCCACAGATCATTTTATGAAATTAAAATTTTTTGGGCGTCGGACTGCCAGGTTTACTGTATAGCCACCCCGGTGTCACCCGTCTCGAAATCACTATACTTCTAACCCACTTATCACTAAACTTTGACACTAGAAAACTCACTCCCTGCACTGTTCGACACTGCGATCATCATAATAATACTGAAATTATTCACTGACACTTCCAGACCGGTATTTAGGCCATTACAAAGGGAGTTCTTTGAGCAGGAGTTATATAATAAGTATGTGACTAGGACATACAAGGAGGCTAGATGGGCTCAGTTTTTGAGTTTTAAGCAAAGGGCTTTGTCGGTAGCAGACTATAAGAAGGAGTTTAATCGGCTTAGCAAGTATGCTCCACCGAGTATCCTCACAGAAGATTTTCGTTGCTGGCATTTTGAGGTAGGTCTAAATGAGATCCTTAGAGTGATGTTGATTTCTTTGATGAGTTCTCTAGTTGTTAACTATTACCAGATTGTGCAAGTGGCTTTACGAGCGGAACGCTCGGGGACTGTTTTGAGGGAAAGAGCTTAGGGAAGGAATCCCCCTTGTGGAGGCTCATCTTCGGGTAAGAGGTCAAGGAATCCTCAAGGGAATTCCCCGGATGAGTCTTCCAACAGTCTTGCTACAAGGGGAAGGAGATAGGGATCTTCTCATGTATCGGGTACTAGTAGAGGTGGTTCAGGTGCTAGGAATGAGGATGTGCCAGAATGTTCACACTGCCATAAGTGCCATAAGGGCGAGTGTCGATGGTTAACTAGAGGTTGTTTCCGATGTTATAGCACGGACCATTTTTTGACTAGTTGCCCAAGGTTGAGTGAGAACACTCGAGATTAATAGGAGGCCAGTCGATTGGGATCTAATGCCTTATAGGCCAACCAGGGTAGAGGTAGAGGATAAGGTCGTGGTTGACGGCCTAGAGATGGAGCTTCATCTGAGTCAGTGGATCGTCCTCAAGTGGCACCAGTGAGAGCTTATGCTATGAGAGCTCGGGAAGAGCAAGACGCACCTAAAGTGATTGCTGGTAAGTTTCTACCCCTTCACACTAAATTGCATGCTCTAATAGACACTGGGCCCACACACTCATATTGGTATTCTGATAAGTTGAGGGCATAGTGTCAATGTGAGTAGAGTGTATAGAAATTGTCCCTTAGTGGTTCAGGTGTGACGCGCGCTGGACCCCATCTGTTCCCGGAAACCCGATTTTAAGGCCCGAGAGGGGTTTGTGTCTTTTGATCTTGGGAAATCATGAGATATTTTGGACACCTCCTTCCAATAGAACATTCGAAAGATCATCTAATCCCATGATGTCTTTAGGCACGTTTTAGGTATTTTGGAGTCGCCACCCAATTTACAAGAAATTGGGAAAGTTCATCTAACCTCGAGGTCTAAACCAGAGAAAGATTCAGAACTTTACTCTTATTAATCCCTTGGTTAATTATAAATGGGTTTTTAATTCTAAAAATTTCATCTCTCTTCTCACACGGTTATGAATTAAAAATAAAGCGCAAATCAATCAATAAAAAAAGCAATAAAAGAATAAAGCAAACTAAAGAAAGATAAAAGAATGGGACAAAATACAATCCCCCAAAATAAAAAAAAGTATTAAAATTTGGGACAAAAATACAATCTCCCAAAATAAAATCAAGCAAAACATAAATAAATTAATTAATAAACCAAATGAATAAAATAAACATTCATAAATCAGGATATTATTTAAAATAGGAACATTGATTCCTTCATGTTCACTTTAGAAAATCGAAAAGTTAATTTTGGTATACTTTGGAAAAATCGGCATGAGTGATCCCAATTTGAGAAAGTTAACTCTTCTTTTTAAATGTGAGCTTTAATGGATTAAAATTAGGACATTCCCATTTTATTAGAAAAAGATCCCAATTTATTAATATAAAACTTTTTGTGACTTTTAATTAACGTGTATAAAAATAAATAAATTTATTACAAATTACATAATAAAAACAAATAAAAGCAAATTAATGGGAAATAATAAAAATACTAAAATATGACAAATCCCACCAAAATGGTGTCTTCAAGTCTCCATGCGCTCCCATTTGCCATTGAAAAAGCTCACACACAAAAATAAGTATTGAAATAAAAAAACACAAATAAAAGTGATGTTAGTAATAAAAATGAATTTAAACATGTAACATATGAATTAAAATAAATAAAATAAAATGCATCATGTATGATAAATCAATTAAATGACATAATAAAAATAAGTAACTTAACATATTAACAATTCAACATGCATAAAAACGTAAATAATAATAATAGTGATGATAAAAATAATAAATAATAATGACATTAAACAAGAATAATAAAAGTAGTAATAATAATAATGATAGTAGTAATAATAGATAATAATAATAAGAGTAACGATAAAGGTAATGATAATAATAATAATAACAATGATGATGATGATAATAATAATAATAATAATAATAATAATAATAATAATAATAATAATAATAATAATAATAATAATAATAATAATAAAACACCATAATAACAAAGAAGATGAACAATCAAGCAAGTACAAATAAAAAGAAAAAAGCAAAACATGTTAAAGCATGTTAAATAATAATAATAATAATAATAATAATAATAATAATAATAATGATGATGATGATGATGATGATGATGATGATGAAGATGAACAATCAAACAAGAACACAAGAATAAGACATAAAAATATGTTAAGAAAAAAATATTAAATCTATGACTACATCACATAAAACACAAAAAAATAATATATCTAAAAGAATATACATGGTTGCTAATTAATTAAAAAAAATAATAAAAAAAAATAAAATCAAGCCCAGGATGTTTACCCTCAGATTTGATTTGATGAATGAAGATAGATGATCAAATTCATTGTCTTTATTTGCAAAAAATAATATCAGAAAAATAAAATATGTAGGATAAAATTTATCCCAAGAACAAAAAATTATTTTCTTTGTCTCAAGAAGAAAATTGTTAAAAAGGAAGAAGAAAATTCCAAAAAACAAAGAATTGCTATCTTTATCTCAAGTATTAACTTAAAAACTAAAATTAGAATGTTTTGAGATTTTGTTCTTGAAGAAGAAGAAAATATATTTTTTCTAAGAAAATTCCCCCCTTTTTTCTTCTAAAAAAACTCATTTTATACCCCAAAAAAAACAGATTTAATGAAAAAATTAAAACAATTTGATTCCCATTAACACAAACAAATTGAATAATTTGAAAGGTTAGAAGACAAAAGGGTTTAAAAATTAAATTCTACAAAAAAATGAAGAAAAACATGAATTTTGGGCCAAAAATGCCCAAGGGGTTGTTGGAGGGGCGACGGGCGCAAGGCAGGGGCGACCGACGCTTGTCGCCGCGCGCAGCGCACGCTTGCTGGGTGACAACCAACGCGCCGCTCACATGGACCTTGCTTAGCATAGCGCGCGGGCGAGCGTGCTGGGAGCTACCGATGCCCCCCGACGGCCGATTTCAACGATTTTGTTTTTAATTTTTGCTAAAACACTATAATTTCAAAACTCATTTTTTTATCTTAAAATAAACTTTTAAAATATTTTTAAAACACATTTTTAATTTATTTTTAGTAAATCAATTTTGTCAAGGAAACTATCACTTCCAACTTTCATTTTCGCTTATAAACACGCACAATTAATTTAATCATTGGGTAATCCTGATCTGGATTGCCTCGGGACCCAGTGTCTACCGCAGGGTGTAGAGCTTCCTATGGATTTGACTAGTTTACCTTTCCACGATTATGACCTAATTTTAGGTATGGACTGGCTGTGAAAGCACCGGGCTGTGGTTGATTGTCATAGGAAGACCTTTATGCTTAAAAATGGTAATCAGTCTGCAATGGTTATGAGAGGTTTGGGTTCAGATTCCTTGCATAATGTGATATCGGCCATACAAGTGAGGAGGTTTATGAGAAAAGGATGTCAGGCGTATTTGGCTTTGGTTTTGGATTTTAGTCAGAGTCAATTGGAAATTCAGGATATTCCAGCAATAAGGAAGTTTAAGGATGTGTTTCAAGAAGAGTTGCTAGGTTTGCCTCCTAAGAGGGAAGTGGAGCTATCCATAGAGATTTTGCCGGGTACTACTCCCATTTCTAAAGCTCCTTATCGAATGGCTCCTATAGAATTGAAAGAGTTAAAAAGTCAATTACAGGGGCTATTGGATAAAGGCTTTATCAGACCCAGCGTTTCTCCATGGGTTCTCTGGTATTATTTGTTAAGAAGAAGGATGGCACCTTAAGGATGTGAATCGACTATAGATAGATTAATAAAGTCACTGTGAAGAACATGTATCCATTGCCTAGAATTGAGGACTTACTTGATCATTTGAGGGGTGCTGGAGTGTCTTCTAAGATTGATTTGAGATCGGGTTATTATCAGTTACGAGTTAAGGACGTGAATTTTGCTAAGACTACTTTTCGGATGCGATATGGCCATTATGAGTTCTTAGTGATGCCATTTGGATTGATGAATGCACCAGTGGCTTTTCTGGATCTGATGAACAGGGTGTTCAAGCAATATCTCAATCAATTTGTTGTTGTATTCATCGACGACATTTTGGAGTATTCGAAGGATGAGAGTGAGCATGAAGAGAATTTGTGGATTGTGCTTTAGGTTTTGAGGGATCATCAATTGTTTGCGAAGCTTAGTAAGTGAGATTTTTGGTTGAAAGAGGTGTCTTTCTTAGTACATATCGTTTCTTCTGAGGGTATTCAGGTTGATTCGTCTAAAGTTGAGGCAATTGTGAATTGAATACCACCTAGGAATGTGCTAGAGGTGAGGAGTTTTCTTAGATTAGCTGGTTATTATGGGCAGTTTGTAAAGGGGTTTTTGGTTATTGCTTCACCATAACCAGACTTCTTCGGAAAGGAGTTAAGTTCGAGTGGTCTAACCGGTGTCAAGCGAGTTTTGATCAGTTGAAGAGTATGTTAGTTGAGGCTCCTGTACCTACTCAACCCATCTCGGCTAAAGAGTATGCTATGTACAGTGACACTTCAAGTATTAGACTTGGTTGCATTCTGATGCAGGAGGGTAAGGTGATAGCGTATGCATCCAGACAATTAAAGTCCTATAATAGAAATTATCCGTCGCATGACTTGGAATTAGCTGCAGTGGCTTTTGCTCTTAAGATTTGGTGTCATTATCTGTATAGGGAGACATGTAAGATCTTTACCAATAATAAGAGTTTGAAGTACCTGCTCACACAGAAAGAGCTGAATTTGAGGTAGCGTCGGTGGTTAAAACTATTTAAAGATTATGATTATATTGTGGACTATCATCAGGGCAAAATGAATGTGGTCGCTAATGCTTTGAGTAGGAAGTCGATTTCGGCTCTAGCATTACAGTTTGGCATTTGGAGATTTGATTTCGATGGAGCTTTGATTGCCCAGCTGAAAGGTAGGCCAAGTCTGAAGCAGCTGATTGTTGATGCTCATATGAGTGATCCTAAGTTGCAGCATGCTTTACAAGTGGTTAAAAATGGAGGTCTGACTGAGTACTCTGTAGACAGTGAGGGAGTGCTAAGCTTTAGAAATCATTTGTGTATGCCTAATGACGGAGAACTAAAGAGAAAGCTTTTGCAGGAGGCACACACTATAGTTTTTACTATGCATCCAGGAGGTGAAAAGATGTATAGAAATCTCTAGCCATTCTATTAGTGGCTAGGTATGAAGAGGGATATTGTAGACTTTCTTTCCAAGTGCCTAACCTGTCAGCAGGTAAAGGCCGAGCATCAAGTTCCGTCTAGGTTGCTCACTCCTTTTCTTATCCCTCAGTGGAAGTGGGATAATATCACGATGGATTTTGTATCGAGTTTTCCCATGACTCAAAGAAAACATGATTATGTATGGGTAATAGTCACTTAGATTACCAAGTCGGCTCACTTCTTACCGGTTCGACTCGATTACCCTATGGATTCGTTAACAGAGATTTATGTGAATGAGGTAGTTCGGTTGCATAGAGCTCCTCTATCGATTGTGTTAGATCAAGATCCAAGATTTACATCAAAGTTTTTGAAAGAGTTATAGTCAGCTTTGGGTACTCGATTGAATTTCAGCACTGCCTTCCATCCTCAAACCGACGGTCAGTCAGAGAGGGTTATTCAAATTCTTGAAGATATGCTTCGGAGTTGTGCGTTAGATTTCTCAGGCAGTTGGGACACATATGTATCTTTAATAGAGTTCGCATATAACAATAGTCATCAAGTGAGCATTGGAATGGCCCCATATGAGGCTCTCTATGGATGGAAATGTAGGACTCCAGTTTATTGGACGTAATTGACAGAGCGTTCCATTGTTGGTCCGGAATTGGCTAAGGACACGAAAGAAAAGATCAGAGTAGTTCAATAGAATCTGAAAGCAGCAAGGGACTGACAGATATCCTATGCTAATTTGAAGAGGAAGGACATTTAGTTTGAGGATAGAGAAAATTTTTTCCTACAAGAAGGGAAAATTAAGTCCGAGGTTTATAGGGTCATATGAGATTTTAGAACGGATTTGACCCGTTGCCTACCGATTAGCATTGCCGTAGGAGTTATCCAAGCTTCATAATGTGTTCCACATATCAATGCTTCGTCAGTATAGATCTGATGCATCTCATGTACTATCAGTTCAGGGTGTACAAATTCAATCAAATTAGGCTATTTTAGCTCGAGAAGTAAGGCAACTCCGAAACAAACAGATTCCTTTAGTTAAAGTGTTGTGGTGCCATCAGGGGATCGAAGAAGCTACTTGGGAACCTGAGTCTGCCATGAGATCTTAGTATCCACAATTATTCAGCTCAGATGAGAATTTTGAGGACGAAATTTCTTAAGGATAAATTTCTTAAGGAGGGGAGAGTTATGACACCCCAATTTTCACCCTAGTAATTTTGAGCGTATGTGTGGGGTCTTAGTGTTGTATTTGTATGTGTGTCTTAGGATTTTATTGCATAATTTATTAAGTTTAGAGGGTAAGTGCATGTTAGTTATAATTATGTGGCTCAAGTTTATGTGTAGGGAGAAAAGAAGGATTAGATTGGAAGTTTGCCAAATCCACCTTCGGAAGTGACACTTGGATGGTAGAGATGAGGAAAGAGAAGAAGAGAGTTGACTTTTATTGAGGATGTGAGAAAAAGAAAGGGAAAGCAGATTTTTGCTTATTTCCCGTTCTCTTCCCCGTCTCAGCCTCCTTTTCTTCTTCCCTCACTCATTCTTAGGTGCTAAAAACGCTGACTCTGCAAGTGCACGGTTAATCGCTCATAGTACTTAAGATGTCGATCCCACAAAAAATATAGATTAATTATCACTCAATATTACTACTTGATTTTTTCTTGTTTACAATGTTCAATAATTTGCAAGTTAATTCTATACTACTCGTGTCATGCAAATTAATTAAACCTAATTAATGATGATCACAGAAGACAATGTAGATGACGAAGAACTAATGATTATGAAACTTGATTCTATCTTTTTATTATAATTATAATTTTATCAGCAAGCCAAATTGGAATAATATTCTAATTCACTCTCTCGACATGAACTAGAGTGCCTAAAACATGCAATTACAATGCTAATCCTTAACTCTCATTAATGAACTAGTTAATTCTAATTACATATTCTAATATTAGTTACCAACTTATAGCAATTATCTTGACATACTGATCTCTCAAGTTATGTTTTGATAGTGAAGTTCTATTAGATGTAAGATAAAGTGAATCTCTCAACTCTACTTTAACTTATAATGATCATGCAAATATACCAATTGAGAATTCTACTTTCAAAGACTATTAACATTGATGGAAATAGAAATAACATTAATATCATTCAAGTTTCTTAAATAACATTCATTTAATGTTTACAAAGAAGAAGTAAAAGATTAGAAATAGAAGAAGGAGATCTCTCAACCCTTTTTCCCTTCACAAAGTATGATCTTCTCCCTTGCAATTGCCTTCTCTTCAAAACATAAAAACTAACTTAGACCTTCAACTAAAGAAATTGTTCTCTCTCAAACTTACAGAAAAATACTTAATTAAAATTCCATTGTTTTAATTTATAGTTGAATTTAATATATATAATGTTCTAAAGGTCATGTCCCTTGGTAAGCTTCTTCAAAGGGTTGGACAAGTTGGTGAGAAAGCATGACCCTTCAAGTGACTTTTTGAAAATAACTACACAATGGATCTCTCTGTCGCGATCGTGACAGACGAAGCACGACCCTCTCTCCCTTCCTTCTCTTCAGCTGCGTTGGCTGTTTCTCTTTCCTCTGTGTCTCATCACGCTCGCAACAACGCACAACTTCTCCTTTAGTTCTTCTCTTTCTCTCTTCTCTTCCCTCTTCTTTGGCACCTTCTGTCACGCTCGCGACAGAATCATCTTCTCTTTCACAATTTTGCTCCTTTTTCCATTGTTTTCTCCAATTTCTCCTATATTTACAAAACATAGAACAACACATAAAACATACCTAATTATAACAGAATTAAATACAAATAAACTTTATTTTAATCACAAAACATGGACTAAATATGTGCTATTTAGGTTCATATCAAGCCCCCACACTTAAATATTTGCTTGTCCCTAAGCAAAACATAACAAACAGAAGAAACAAAACACATACACAAAACAACATTCACACAATTTTGGATCTTGTATCTATATTTGACAAACATTTGGAAATAACATAAAATAGGTTTCATCTCTTAATACAGTAGTCTAAATATGCAAATTCTCAAACAATATCATTGTCCATTAAACTTGAACAACCATGCACGTTTGGAAAATCATGAAGTTGCAAAACACAAGAATGTTTGAACTCAAGAAATTGAATATCTTAACACATGTATAGATTATTTCATACAAAAGATTTCCTATGATAATGTTTAGGGTTAGTGTTTCTCTCTTTCCTCAAATATGCCATCGCATACCATAAGCTTGTAATGGATAAACCTCTCCACTACTAGTATAAGGCAATACATGAAATCAAAAGGTCTTATTAAAGGTTGTAGCTTGGCTTAGGTTAAGGTAAGACAATTTGGTTTAAGTAGCTCATAATGTGTAGAGAAAAAAGAACACCATAACATAAGAGACTTAACATCTAAGCATAGCATGATTTCATAACATTTAACTTACTATTCTAATTCCCTTCTTAATGGCTATTTTTTTTATCAAATTTATTTTTCCTTTTTTTATGAATATTGTGGGTGCATTTTATGCTCCATCCCACTTTGTTCTTTCTTTCTTTCTTTCTTTCTTTTTTTTTTTTATCTTTAGAAACTAGCCTTTTTCTAATATTGGACTTTGAGAATAAGGGAATTCAACTCACAATTCAACTAACATCATGCTTACACTAAACAAAATGTGTCTCCAATGATATAGCAATCCTAATTCTCTCCATAAAAAGGGTAACAAAAAGAAGTAGTTTATTGTTTAACAAAGGAGTTAAGCTAATTAAGTGCTTCACAACAAAAATAGGTTAAAGGCTCAAAATTGGCTACGTAAAGTCAAAAAGGGTAAGTTATTTAAGCAAGCCAAATTGGTTTAATTTAGGTGCCCTTATCATGTTTCATACACATCCATATTAAACGTAATATCAAAATTTACCAAAAACAAGTTCTAGAGGATATGACATATTAAGGCTCTCATACAAAGAAAAATTATTT
Organism: Excoecaria cochinchinensis; assembly: GCA_947683425.1. NCBI lineage: Eukaryota > Viridiplantae > Streptophyta > Magnoliopsida > Malpighiales > Euphorbiaceae > Excoecaria > Excoecaria cochinchinensis. Next base: position 4,482,444 of record CANTUQ010000119.1, on the reverse strand, counting down.
CAATGTAAAGGCTTCAAAAGCTCACTTGGCTATAGATCAAACTACCCTAAGCAATGATTTGCCAAAATAATCATTTTTACATGTGAAAAGATACCCAACTTAAAAAGAACATACAGTAAATTGTTTTGCTAAGTTATGACCCTCACTATGTACATTAAATTGTCAAAGTAAAATAAAAATTACATTCCTCAAAAATTTTACCAACTAGACTAAATTAAAAAAATTCAATCTATAGCATGTATATATTTCCAAATAGGCATCAAATATACCAGCTCCAAAATTGAACAAACTCACAAATAATCTACACATATAAACCTATAACACAGATATACTAACAATATATATATATATGTAAAACTATACCTAAAACTAACATCTCATGCATATCCACAAGCTACACTAAACATACAAACAAGTCACACGAACATAACATGCATTCCGCTACACTTAAAGGACACAATGTCCTCAGTGTGCAAAAAAATCAAACACAAATGAACACTAAACAGAAAAACTATCAAAACACAACACACAAAATAAACATAAAAAGTAAAAATAAAAAAGAGAAGGAGAAAACTAATATCAATTCCCACTTGGGTAATCCGGTGGAGACGGTGTAAACTCCACATTTTTCATGCGGAAGAAAGAAATAAGTTTGCGACTCAAACTCTTTTGGCTCTTGTGCACTTCGCGCATTGTGGTATCCATCAGGTCCATTCTTGCTGCTATGCTTTGGTTGGCAGCCTCCACCCCATCCAAACGTGTAAACACTTGCTGCTAACCAGTAGAATCATCCGCTTTACCAGCATAAATCCTAGCTCCGTCCTCGACAGAATCCTCTGCGTCGAAATCCTCTCCTTCAGTAGCTGCAGTAGAAGTTTCAGGTGCTTTGCCCTTGTCCATACTAGGGCCTCTAACTTGCATACCACAGTCAACAAACTTTGGAGGCTAGCTGCCTCTTGTTAATACGTTAGCATTACTTAAATATTTGTCATTAAGCAAAGCAACACTTTCATGCTAATCCAGGACAAAATTATGCAATTCCCCCAAACACCCGAGTACAATCCCAATCACCATATGGCTCTTACCGACTGTTTTAGTTTTTACAATTAAAGAATGATAGAGACCCTCAAAAATAAAATCAATAGAGCATGGTGTTTTTCTAGATTGTAGAAGGTCTAAAACAAATAAATCCTTAGTTTGAATTTTGTTACTTTCCACTTGCCCAAATAAAGCATGACATATGTAACACCCTTATACCCTATACGTATATTGCCAACCAAGAGATACTGTGCGATTACCATAATCGTTTAATAGTTATCACTTATTGAATTTACGGGCTAATTTTTTTTTCTACACTCATATTTATTAACGCTAAGTTCACTTAACACTTTGTTCACCTATTCACTTTACATACCCTTTAACATTTGCATTTGCATTTACTTAGCTACCGATGACCTATGACTGTCTTATTTACTATTCATTTGGTATAAATTTCGGTAGTATAATGGCTTGTAAATTGCACTACCCAAACCTGCAAATTGAAATCTCCACAGCCCCGGCAAGGGCACAAAAATATAATCACCCTATAACTATACATCCCATCCGACTTTAATCACACAGATATAATAAAATTCCCCACAAATAATAATAGTACTATAATTTTACATGCCAATTTCATCCACTAGTGAAGTTGTATATACATGCCATATAACAATACATACAAAACAAAAATAAATATAACTTTGTCTCCTTGCTTGCTCCTTAGCCTGATGTACGCTGCTCCAAACCTATTGGGTACCTACACGCAATCAAAACAACTACGTGCTGAGCATTAAAATGCCCAGTGGTGGTTACCAATCTATAAATTTCCTAAGTAATTCTATTTAATAAACATGCCATAATTACATTTTCTTATTATTTTCACTTATTATTATTTATATTCCATTCACTTGTTAAGTCACTTAATTAATCTCAAATTGATTTATTCCATTATTTAATTAATCACATAACTATGACTTTAATAACTTAATTACACTTTTATTCACTTAATTATACTATTTATTTCATTATCTCACTTAATTATTTATTTTTCCATTGATTACATTTCAATCTTTTATTCCACTTTTTATTTTCTTAATTACATTTTTACCCTTATAATTTTTCCAAGGTTTCCAATTTAATCTTTATCTTTTCTATTAATTCCACGCATCTCCCCACTTTTAACTTAATGCCATTTATGTCCTTAATTTTACACTTATTCCAATTTTATCCTTTTCTTTTTCATTAATTACCTTTATGTCCCCACAATTACACATATACCATTTATATCCCATATTTTACCACAATTACACTTATATCCTCGCTAATATACATAATTACCAAAATGCCCTTATTTATTCCATTTTTACACTATTAACCTTATTTAAATTCCTTTTTGCACATTTATCCTTATTTAACTTATTTAATTACAATTTTACCCTTTCAACTTTATTTTTCCACTCTTTGACTTCCAATTTAGCCAAATTACAATTTAGTCCCTATTTTTATCACTTTTTCACTATATCACTATTTTAACACCATATTTTATCAAAATTACCATTTTACCCTTCCACTTACACTTTTAACTTATTTTCTCCAATTTTTATCAACTTTTTGTAAAATTACCATTCTACCCCTAAACTTTTTATTCACTTTATTTTAGTCCTGTTTTCACTCATTTTCATCAATTTCACTATTTTTACAATTTTTATCATATATTTACTAATATGCCCCTAGTATGGACCCGGTAGAAAATCTACTGACCGGATATGCAGGACATGGGCTCCACAGACTCATTTCACTATAAAATGATCCCAATAGGACCACTTTCACTGCACTGCACTACACTGAACACTGAATATCGCTGAACACCAGGATAAGCCGTCATTGACCTATTAATAGTGAGTCGTCACGACTCATACCGCGGTGTGGAATTCCTATGGCTAGCCAATTATATCATGGACTAGATTTCACTACCAGACAGCTACTAAAGGCAATATTTTCTCATATTTCACATAAATATCATATTATGCCAATGTGTAAAATTTGCCATACATCTTGTTTTCACTTACCACTTTGCATATGCACTCATTTATCAATGTATAGTCATTTAATACCATTATATTACATATATTATCATAACACACATGTATTCCATTAAGAATACCATTCGGCCAATATCTCAAGTTTCCATACCATGCACTTTAATTTTAAACAATCACTCCATCATACCTATCTCATGTTATTTAGGTCATATATTCCATTATTATGCCATTTAACATAACATATTCCATTATATTCCACTAAATACCATTCGGCCACACTTTCAATTTTTCATACAATGCACTATAATTTTATTTAATCACTCAATCATATTTATTTCATGTTATACATGCCTTATATACCATTATTAAACCATAATTCATCACATATTCCACTTTATTACACAATATTCTATTCGGCCATTAATATATTCATACTATATAATTTCTTTTCTTGATTTCTTTCACTCCATCATGCATTTCACTTGTTAAATATACTATAAACATCATTGTCATGCCTTAAATCACTTAGAATTTAATTAAATCCCTTATGTTCAATTCGGCCACTCTTAGGATTTTCATACTAATTTGATTTAATTTATTTTAATCACTCTTATACAGTATATTTAGTCCCTTAAGCATGAATATCAAGTTAGATTTAATTATACACATCTTTTTCTCATACCTAACCTTAAATATAACCTAAAATCAACACAAATATTAGGAAATAAGTAGATTTAGTAACCATAAACCTCTTTTCCAAGCTCTATAGCACTCTAGGGTTGCTTTTCCTTCCCTTTAGCTTGAGAAATCTCCTCCCCATCTTAATTTCCTATATGGGCCGAATATAAAATAACTCATAACATTAAAAATAAGCTTCAAATGAAAAATATAACCTCATAAAGGTGTTCTACAGGCCCAAAAACCTTAGGCGGGACCAATGAAATAAATTAAAACCCCTTAAATCATAAACCCAAAAACTCACCCTAAACTTTGCTCACTTGATTTCTCCACTTCTAGTGCACCAAATGAACTCAAAACACTGCTATAGGATTGTAGAGGAGCTGAACTTTTGTTAGGGAGCTAAGATTTGAGAAGAAATTGGAGTAGAAGTGAAGAAAATGGAGGAGAGAAGTGAGAAAAACTATACGGTTTTGAAAGGGAGGAAATATGCCGAATTTGGATGGCTTTCTCTAGAGAAATCCATCCAAATTCGGCATCTTTCCTCCCTGAGAAATCTAGCCATTTCTCCCTTTATATAGTCCTCTAATGAACCAAACCGGTCCGACCGATTTAAGCCAAAATTTTAGTTTTTCGGTTCATTTCCACTTTTCTTAAGTATCTATATGTTGCTATCATAATTTTCACTTTTAACCAATTCCATTGATCTTAAAAAATCAAAAATAGGCTCCCTGCAAATTTTCAGCTCAATTGGAGTCCATTTGGGCACTAGTTTACTTAAACCGGTCCAATTCGATCAAGTTTTCTTATGCCGTAAAATACAACTCTAAAGCTGACAAAATTCACAGAAATCACTTCCAATACATTATTTAACACACTTAATTTCTATTGGGCCACATAAGCCTCTCATAACTCCTTGGTCAAACTTCGGTCAAACCCCGTTTCAAATTGAACCGAACTAGAGGCTAACTTCAGAATGCCTTTCGGAAGTCACTTTAGCTCCGTTTGCAGTTCCGATTTCACTATTGGACTCCTTATGACCCACAGATCCTTTTTGCGAAATTAAAATTTTTAGGGCGCCGGACAGTCGGGTTTGCAATATAGCCACCCCGGTGTCACCTGGTCCGGAATCACTATAATTTTAACACTTAACACTGAAGTTTGACACTGGCAGACTCACTCCATACACTATTTGACACTGCGATTATCATGGTAACACTGGAATAATGCAGTGAAACTTCTAAACCGGTATTTGGGCCATTACAATTCTACCCCCCTTAAAGAAAATTTCGTCCTCGAAATTTTTTTGAATGGAAAAAAGCTGTGGATATTGTTATCGCATGGTTGCTTCAGGCTCCCATATTGCTTCTTCCATGCTGTGATGATTCCAAAGCACTTTCACTAAAGGAATTTGCTTATTTCTGAGCTGTCTGACCTCTCTAGCTAAAATCTTCATTGGCTATTCTTGATAAGTCAGGTCAGCTTGCACTTGCACTTCTTTTGGTTTAATCACATGACTTGGATCGGATCGATATCTCCTAAGCATCAACACATGGAACACGTCATGGATATTTTCCAAGGCCTTTGAAAGCTTTAGCCTATACGCCACTGGTCCCACTCGTTGAAGCACTTCATATGACCCAAAGAATCTAGGTGACAACTTACCCTTCTTCCCAAATTTGAGAACCGGCTTCCATGGAGAAACTTTTAAAAACACTTTATCACCCACTTGGAACTCTATGTCTTTTCTCTTCAAGTCAGCATAAGATTTATATCTGTCACTGGCTTCCTTCAGTCGCTGCTTGATCACTTTAACCTTTTCCTCGGTTCCTCTAAACAAATATGCCCTCACTAGCTTGTTCTTACTCAATTTTGTCCAACACAAAGGAGTCCAGCACTTCGTGCCATACAAAGCTTTCTACGAGGCCATCTTAATACTTGACTGATAGTTGTTGTTGTATGCAAATTCTGCCAAGGGCAAGAATCTTTCCCAACTGTCTTTGAACTCAAGCACACAACATCTAAGCATATTTTCCAAAATCTGAATCACTCTCTTTGATTGCCCATCTATCTTTGGGTGAAATACAATACTATAGTGCAATCTGGTAGCCAAAGCTTCCTGAAGCTTTTTCCAAAACTGAGAGGTGAAGCGAGGATCTCTGTCTAAAATGATGGAGGTGGGTACACCATGCAATCTCACTATCTCATTGATATACAATTTTGCCAGTCGAGTCAATGGAAAAATCCATCCTCACTGGTAAGGAATGGGCGGATTTAGTAAGTATGTCGATAATCAGCCAAATTGCATATCTTCCTTCGGATGAGAGGCAACCCAGTCACAACATTCATTGTCACTCGGTCCCACTTCCATTCGAGTATGGTGATAGGCTGAAGAAACCCAGATGGCACTTGGTGTTTTGCCTTCACTTGTTGACATACCAGACACTTACCCACAAAATCTAACACATCCAGCTTTATTCCTAGCCACCAATAATGCATCTTCAAATCTTGATACATCTTGTTACCCCCTGGGTGTATAGCATAACTACTGTGGTGCGCTTCCGTTAAGATACTTTTCTTTATTTCTGGTTGATTTGGCACAGGTAACCTTTGTTTGTAATATACACTACCATCTAGGGCCACTGTATAATCATCACTGCCACTATTCTTCACTCGATCTATCACTGCCATCAATTTGTCATCTTGCTTCTGAGCGGCTTTAACTTGCTGCATAAAGTCAAGCTTGACTTGTAACTCAGCTATCAATACTCCACTATCAGCTACATCAAGCTTCACATTCATAGCTTTCAATACTGCCATAAACTTTCTACTAAGTGCATCAGCCACTATATTAGCCTTCCCTAGATGATAATCAATGAAACATTCATAATCCTTTATCAATTCAAGCAATCTCCGCTGTCTGAGATTTAGCTCGTTCAGTATGAGCAAGTATTTCAAACTTTTATGATCTGTGAAGATATAACACTTTTCACCATAAAGGTGGTGCCTCCAGATCTTTAGTGCAAACACTATCGCTGCTAGCTCAAGATCATGTGTGGGCTAATTCTTTTTATGATTCTTAAGCTGGCGGGAGGCATAAGCAATCACTTTCCCATCTTGCATCAGCACACAACCCAAACCATTCAAAGATGCTTCACTATAGATGGTGAAGTCTTTGCCTGATTCGGGTTGAGTTAACACTGGAGTTTCTGCCCACATTCTCTTAAGCTAATCAAAGCTGGTTTGGCACTTTTCTGTCCACTCAAAATTTGCCTTCTTTTGCAATAGGCGTGTTAAAAGTGCTGCAATAATAGAAAATCCTTTAACAAACCTTTTGTAGTAGCCCGCTAAACCCAAGAAACTTCTAATTTCAGTGACATTCTTGGGTGTTCTCCACTACAACACTGCTTTAATCTTCTTAGGATCCAATTTAATACCTTCTACTGACACATATATCCAAGGAAAGAGACTTCATTGAACCAGAAATCACACTTACTAAACTTGGTATATAGCTTCCTATCTCATAGGGTCTGCAGCACGATTCTCATATATTTGTCATGCTCTTCTGGAGTTTTTGAATACACCAAACTATCATCAATAAAGACCTCTACGAACTGATCTAGATATGAATGGAAGGTCCTATTCATAGGTTCCATAAAAGCTACTGGTGCATTCATGAGTCCAAAAGGCATTACTAGAAACTTATAGTGTCCAAATCTAGTGCAAAAAGTTATCTTAGGAACATCTGCTTCTTAAATCTTCAACTGGTTAAACAAATCTTCAGTACGTGGCAATGGATATTTATTCTTGATTGTCAACTTATTCAGCTGCCTGTAGCCGAGATAACGTCAGATAGAAAATCTGATCTTTGACCCACCACTGTTATCTCTAGATCATCTGAAATCATAAGGGTCACTCTCTTTATTTTATAGTCAACCATCACATGGTGAGTGACTAACCAATCCATTCCCAATATGATATCAAACTCTTTGAAGGGTAATTCAATTAGATTAGCGGGGAAAACACAGTTTTGTACACTGATAGGACAATTTCTATACACTCGATTCACTATAACACTGTGACCCAATGGGTGCTCACTAGGATATCATAGTCTAAAAGAGAACTGTCTAACCCATTTCCCCGTGCAATATCTGTGCTGATATATGAATGTGTGGACCAGGGATCTATAAGTGCATACACTGAATCAGAAAATATGAAAAATTTACCTACGATCAAATCTGGAGCATCCTCCTGATCACGGGCCCTCACTGCATAAGCTCGACCCATAGGGCGACTCTATCCTTGAGATGGTGGTGGAGATCTGGTTGTAGTGTGGGAGGTTGTCCCCCTGCCTCTCCCTTTAGGTGCTGAAGAACCTACTCCTGGTGCTGGGGAGGTCACTGACTGTGGCACTGCATCTGGGCAATCTTTGACTAAATGTTCCTTTGACCCGCACTTAAAACATGCACCTGACAGGTACCTGCACTCGCCTGGGTGCGACCTACCACAATGGTCACACTACTGAGACACTCCTCTACCTCTGCCTTAGGGTGCACTCCCCACAGAAGATGCTGGGACATTACTGTCAGCCGGTTTCTTCTGACTGCGAGCCGGTGCTGCAGATCCCTTACTATGGGATGGTGGCCCTCTAAATCTCTTACTCTGGCTTCCTGGTCCACTAGATTGGCCTGGTTTCCTTTTCTGTTGAAACCGTGCCTGTCTCTCTGCCTCATCCCTCTGGGATGCTTCCACTTTAATAGCTGCTGCAACCAAAGATCTCAAGTTTGGATGATTCTGGCCACTGACTATTTGTTTGATTTTATTGTGTAGGCCACGCTTAAATCTTTCCATCAATCTAGGTTCTGTCCTCAGCATATCATCGAGATAGCCACTTAATCTCTCAAATTCTCTTCCATACTCTACTATAGTTCTGTTGCCTTGCTTCAGTCTCCAGAAAGCGTCTTGCATAGCAGCTTTATATTCAACACCTATATATTTCTTTTCAACTGGTCAATGAAAAACTCCCATCTTTTTAAACTGCTCCAGGATAGGCTTTTTCTGTACTGGAGCTACTTGTGGCACTACCACTGGCTGTTGCGTTTGTTGCTGTTGTTGTTGCTGTTGATGTTGTTCCATCACAATATGAATTCGGTGTCTAATGTAGTCCATCATCATAGTTAAAAACTCAGGTTGAAGTGGGGGAGGTGGCACTAAAGAAGTCAAATGCTGTCGTGGAGTCCCAGCTGGACCCACACTGGCCGAGGCTCCACTCTCACCGTCCCCAACACTGAAGCTTCTATCAGATGTTATTTGATCAATATAACAAGGAGCAATCATACATCAGCATTATAACAAAATATTCACTTCCATTGGCATGCATATACAATCACTTAACAATCCCCACTCCAATCTTAGAATCGCTTAAACCTTTGCTCTGATACCAAAATAAATGTAACACCCTTATACCCTATACGTATACTGCCGACCAAGCGATACTGTGCGATTACCATAATCGTTTAATAGTTATCACTTATTGAATTTACGAGTTAATTTTTTTTTCTACACTCATATTTATTAACACTAAGTTCACTTAACACTTTATTCACCTATTCACTTTACATACCCTTTAACATTTGCATTTGCATTTACTTAGCTACCGATGACTTATAACTGTCTTATTTACTATTCATTTGGTATAAATTTCGGCAGTATAACGGCTTGTAAATTGCACTACCCAAACCTGCAAATTGAAATCTCCACAGCCCCGGCAAGGGCACAAAAATATAATCACCCTATAACTATACATCCCATCCTCCTTTAATCACACAGATATAATAAAATTCCCCACAGATAATAATAGTACTATAATTTTACATGCCAATTTCATCCACTAGTAAAGTTGTATATACATGCCATATATCAATATATACAAAACCAAAATAAATATAACTTCGTCTCCTTGCTTGCTCCTTAGCCTGATGTACGCTGCTCCAAACCTATTGGGTACCTACACGCAGTCAAAACAACTACGTGCTGAGCATTAAAATGCCCAGTGGTGGTTACCAATATATAAATTTCCTATGTAATTCTATTTAATAAACATGCCATAATTACATTTTCTTATTATTTTCACTTATTATTATTTATATTCCATTCACTTGTTAAGTCACTTAATTAATCTCAAATTGATTTATTCCATCATTTAATTAATCACATAACTATGACTTTAATCACTTAATTACACTTTTATTCACTTAATTATACTATTTATTTCATTATCTCACTTAATTATTTATTTTTCCATTGATTACATTTCAATCTTTTATTCCACTTTTTATTTTCTTAATTACATTTTTACCCTTATAATTTTTCCAAGGTTTCCAATTTAATCTTTATCTTTTCTATTAATTCCACTCATCTCCCCACTTTTCACTTAATGCCATTTATGTCCTTATTTTTACACTTATTCCATTAATTACCTTTATGTCCCCACAATTACACATACACCATTTATATCCCATATTTTACCACAATTACACTTATATCCTCACTAATATACATAATTACCAAAATGCCCTTATTTATTCCATTTTTACACTATTAACCTTATTTAAATTCCTTTTTGCACATTTATTATTTAATTACAATTTTACCCTTTCAACTTTATTTTTTCACTCTTTAACTCCCAATTTAGCCAAATTATAATTTAGTCCCCATTTTTATCACTTTTTCACTATATCACTATTTTAACACCGTATTTTATCAAAATTACCATTTTACCCTTCCACTTATACTTTTAACTTATTTTCTACAATTTTTATCAACTTTTTGTAAAATTACCATTCTACCCCTAAACTTTTTATTCACTTTATTTTAGTCATGTTTTCACTCATTTTCATCACTTTCACTATTTTTACCATTTTTATTATATATTTACCAATATGCCCCTAGTATGGACCCGGTAGAAAATCTACTGATCGAATATGCGGGACATGGGCCCCACAGACTCATTTCACTATAAAATGATCCCAATAGGACCACTTTCACTGCACTGCACTACACTGAACACTAAATATCATTGAACACCGGGATAAGCCGTCATTGGCCTATTAATAGTGAGTCGTCACGACTCATATCGCGGTGTGGAATCCCTATGGCTAGCCAATTATATCATGGACTAGAATTCACTACTAGACAGCTACTAAAGGCAATATTTTCTCATATTTCATATAAATATCACATTATGCCAATATGTAAAATTTGCCATACATCTTGTTTTCACTTACCACTTTGCATATGCACTCATTTATCATTGTATAGTCATTTAATACAATTACATTACATATATTATCATAACACACATGTATTCCATCAAGAATACCATTCGGCCAATATCTCAAGTTTTAATAACATGCCCTATAATTTTAAATAATCACTCCATCATACCTATCTCATGTTATTTAGGTCATATATACTATTATTATGCCATTTAACATAACATATTCCATTATATTCCACTAAATACCATTCGGCCACACTTTCAATTTTTCATACAATGCACTAGAATTTTATTTAATCACTCAATCATATTTATTTCATGTTATACATGCCTTATATACCATTATTAAACCATAATTCATAATATATTCCACTTTATTACACAATATTCTATTTGGCCATAAATATATTCATACTATATAATTTATTTTCTTGATTTCTTTCACTCCATCATGCATTTCACTTGTTAAATATACTATAAACATCATTGTCATGCCTTAAATCATCTTAGAATTTAATTAAATCACTTATGTTCAATTCGGCCACTCTTAGGATTTTCATACTAATTTGATTTAGTTTATTTTAATCACTCTTATCCACTATATTTAGTCCCTTAAGCATGAATATCAAGTTAGATTTAATTATACACATCTTTTTCTCATACCTAACCTTAAACATAACCTAAAATCAACACAAACATTGGGAAATAAGTAGATTTAGTAACCACAAACCTCTTTTCCAAGCTCTATAGCACTCTAGGGTTGCTTTGCCTTCCCTCTAGCTTGAGAAATCTCCTCCTCACCTTAATTTCCTATATAGGCCGAATATAAAATCACTCATAACATTAAAAATAAGCTTCAAATGAAACATCTAACCTCATAAACGTGTTCTACAGGCCCAAAAACCTTAGGAAGGACTAATGAAACAATTAAAACCCCTTAAATCATAAACCCAAAAACTCACCCTAAACTTTGCTCACTTGATTTCTCCACTTCCAGAGCACCAAATGAACTCCAAAAACTGCTATAGGATTTTAGAGGAGCTGAAATTTAATTATGGAGCTAAGATTTAAGAAGAAATTTGAGTAGAAGAGAAGAAAATGGAGGAGGGAAGTGAGAAAAACTATACGATTTTGAAAGGGAGGAAAGATGCCAACTTTGGATGGATTTCTCTAGATAAATCCAGCCATTTATCCCTTTATATTGTCCTCTAATGAACCAAACCGGTCTGACCCAGGTGGTCCGACCGATTTAAACTAAAATTTTGATTTTTCGGTTCATTTCCACTTTTCTTAATCATCTATATGTTCCTCTCATAATTTTAACTTTTAACAAATTCCATTGATCTTAAAACATCAAAAATAGGCTCCCTGCAAATTTTTAGCTCAATCGGAGTCGATTTGGGCATTGGTTCACTTAAACCGGTCCGATTCGATCAATTTTTCTTCTGCCGTAAAATAAAACTTTAAAGTTGAGAAAATTCACAAAAATCACTTCCAATACATTATTTAACACACTTAATTTCTATTGAGCCACATAAGCCTCTCATAACCCCTTTGTCAAAACTCGGTCAAACCCCAGTTCAAATTGAACCGAACCGGAGGCTAATTTCAGAATTACTTTCGGAAATCAATTTAGCTCCATTTTCAGTTTCAATTTCACTACTGACACCTTATGACCCACAGATCATTTTTGCGAAATTAAAATTTTTCGGGTGCCGAACAGCCGGGTTCGCAATATAGCCACCTCGGTGTCACCTGGTCCGAAATCACAATAATTTTAACACACTTAACACTGAAGTTTGACACTGGCAGACTCACTTCGTATACTGTTTGACACTGCGATTATCATGGTAACACTGGAATAATGCACTGACACTTCTAAACCGATATTTGGGCCATTACAACATAAATGTTTATGAAACAACAACAAAATATCGTCTTTAAATTGACGATTAGTGGAATTCTTATTATTGAATACATCCAAACCAGTTAATTTCTTCCAAACTGGAAGAGGATTAAAAGTATGACAATCAAAGCATTTGCCATTCAAGGGAAAACCAAACCACTCATGCATTTCATCAAAACCAAATACATATTCGGTTCCTTGGTGGCTAAATTTGAAACTGATTTTCCTCTTGTCTACATATTCAAGGGTTACAAAAATTCAACAGCCCACTCCTTTCTAATAGATAAATTTAGATGCACAAATTTACCGCAATGCATATACTTCAAGTATTTTTCAAACTGCTCAGTTATGCCTAAGTCATTTAACAAAGGAAAATGTGAATGCCACATACCTACATATGTCTTCTTAGCAAAATACACAAATTACTCACGTTATTCCTTTGTATAAATGGGAAATGGGCAAGCGTACTTTAATTTGAGAGACATCGACTCAGGGGTTTGGGCACCAGACTCTCCAATTGCCTGCTTCCCTTTTCCTTTATTGGCGAAAGACTTAGTACGCACTATGGCCAAAATTGTTGTGAACAAGATAAACTTTCAAAGTACACTCAAGAAGGAAGCAACAACAAAGAACGAAAACCAAAAAAATCAAGAAAGAAGCAAAGAAAATCAAAGATAAAGAAGAAATTTGAGAGAAAATCTAAGAGAAATGGAAAGAATATTGAAAAAGTAAAGTAAAATCGTAAGTTAGGGCTTCAAAAGTATATATAGGGGTGGTTAAAGTGGGGTTCCAACGGTCAAATTTTCAAAAAATTTTGAAACTCCGCGTTCTGTCGCGCTAGTCATAGAAACAAATTCAACTTCCTGTGGCGCTCGCGACAGTAAGATTCTTAAATCAAAAGCCATCTTCTATCACGATCGTGACACCACAACCTCCTTCCTCTGTCGCGCTCGCGATAGAGAGGAAAAACTCAACAAAAATTTCCTTTTTAAGAAGACACTCAATATTTAAACTATACCACTAATCTTACTTACTAATTGTACCTGTAAAACAGAAATACACTGTGTTAATAACATTACAATCAAAAATGCTAAAATGAAATCTAATTAACAACACACAAAAATAACTTAAAAAGGCAATAAATACAAGATAAAAAGATTATGTATATAACCTTCAACCCAATTGTAAAGAGATATTTGAGACCTCTCTACCTTAAAAAGTTCCATCCAAATATACCTTCAATCTTTGATCATTGGCTTTAAACAATTCTCCTTTATCATTTTTAAGTTCTAAGTAACCATTGTCAAAAACTTGTATTACCTCAAAAGGTCCACTCCACCTAGATCTCAACTTTCCAGGAAACAATTTCAATCTAGAATAAAACAAAAGAACTTTGTCTCTTGCTTTAAAGCTTTTGTACCTAATGTGAGCATCATGCCATTTCTTTGATCTTTCCTTATATATTATTGTATTTTCATAAGACATAAGGCGTAATTCATCAAGTTCATTCAATTGCAAACATCTTTTTACACTAGCCTCCTTAATGTCATAATTCAAAGTCCTAACGGCCCAATAAGCTCTAACAAGGAAATGGAACGCTTTCCCATACACTAACCTATATGGTGACATCAAAATAGGTGTTTTGAATGCAGTGCGATATGCCCAAAGTGCATCATTTAATTTGTGTGCCCAATCTTTCCTAGAGTTAGAAACTGTTTTTTCTAGTATCCACTTAAGCTCTCTATTGGAAACCTCTACTTGACCACTAGTTTTAGGATGATAAGGAGTAGTCACCCTATGATGCACACCATATTTATGTAATAATGAAGCAAAAGAGCGATTAATGTAATGCGTACCTCCATCACTTATTATGGCTCTTGGCACTCCAAATCTTGAAAAGAGTTTCTTTAAGAACTTCACAACCACCTTTGAATCATTAGTTGGTGTTGCCTTAGCTTCAACCCATTTTGAGACATAATCCACCCCAACCAATATATAGGTTTTCCCAAAAAGAGTAGGAAAAGGACCCATGAAGTGTATTCCCCACACATCAAATATCTCTACTTCTAAAATACTATTCAAAGGCATCTCATCCCTCTTCCCAATATTACCAACCCTTTGACACCTATCACATTGGGCTAATAAATTCCTAGCATTATGAAATAGGGTAGGCTAATATAAACCACACTCAAGCACATGAGATGCAGTTTTTGTACTACTATTATTACTCGAATATAAAGATGAATGGCAATGTGTCAAAATGTTCACATATTTATCCTCACTCACACACCTACGAATCACACCATCCCCACCTATCTTAAACAAAAAGGGTTCCTCCCAAAGATAGTTCTTAACATCACTAAAGAACTTTTTTCTTTATTGCTATGTCAAACCATGAGGTACAATCCCTGCAGTAAGAAAGTTAGCAAAATCTGCATACCATGGCACATGCACTTGTTCAATGGACATTAAAGACTCATTCGAAAAAGATTCATTTATTTCATTGCTATCCCCCAAAGGTCCTTCATCATTTTCTAATCTTTACAAGTGATCAGCCACTAAATTTTCAGAACCCCTTTTATCTCTAATCTCAAGGTCAAATTCTTGTAACAAAAGAACCTAATGTATGAGACGAGGCTTAGTATCTTTCTCAGCAAACAAGTACCTAAGGGCTGCATGATCCGTATAGATTATAACTTTAGATCCTAACAAGTAAGATCTAAACTTATCACATGCAAAAACAATAGCTAACATTTCCTTTTCAGTTGTTGTGTAATTCAATTGAGGTGCCGATAATGTATGGCTAGCATAGTAAATGACATGCAGATGTTTACCTTAACGTTGATCTAGCACACATCATATAGCAAGGTCACTTGTATCACACATGATTTCAAAAGGTAAACTCCAATTTGGTGAAGTTATTATAGGTGCACTTACTAGAGCTTTCTTTAATGTTTAAAAAGCATTCATACATGCATTAGAAAAGTCAAAAGGTACATCCTTAACCAACAAGTTAGTTAAAGGCTTAACAATTAAAGAAAAGTCTTTTATAAACCGTCTATAGAATCCCGCATGACCTAAAAAGCATCTTAGACCCTTAAGTGTAGTAGGTGGAGGTAACTTCTCTATCAATTTAGTTTTTGCCCTATCTACTTCTATACCCCTACTTGAGATTTTATGGCCTAGAACTATCCCTTCTTCTACAATAAAGTGGCATTTTTCCCAATTTAGTACCAAGTTAGTCTCCTCACATCTAGCCAACACTCTATCCAAATTTCTTAAACATAACTCAAATGAATCACCATAAAAAAAAAATTCATCCATGAAAACTTCCATGATCTCTGCTATCATATCCCCAAAAATAGAAGTCATACACCTTTGAAAAGTTGCTGGTGCATTACATAGCCCAAAGGACATCCTTCTATAGGCAAAAGTCCCATATGGAGAAGTAAAGGTGGTCTTTTCTTGATCACTAGGGTAAATGAATATTTGGAAATATCCTGAAAATCCATTGAGAAAACAATAATGAGAATGGCTAGCTATCCTCTCTAACATTTGATCAATGAATGGTAAAGGAATGTGATCTTTCTTAGTAGTTGAATTTAACTTTCTATAGTCAATACAAACCTACCAACCTGTGGTGGTTCTAGTAGGAATCAAATCTCCATTCTCATTTCTAATTACTGTCATTCTCCCTTTCTTAGACACACAATGAATAGGACTCACCCATTCACTATCCGAAATCGGATAGATAATTACATCAAACAACTTAATAACTTCTTTTTTAACTACCTCCTTCATATTGTGATTAAGCCTCCTTTGTCTATCAGCCTTAGGTTGACAATCATCTTTCATGTTAATCCTATGCATCACTACATTAGGACTAATTTCCTTTAAATCAGAAATTTGCCAACCTATACTCTTAATCCTTTTTCTAACAACCTCTAACAACAAGGATTTTTGCTTACTAGTGAGCTTATTAGAAACAATAATAGGTAAAGTATTATTGTTATTAAGAAATGCATACCTCAAATGGCTTGGTAATTCTTTCAATTCCAAATTAGGAGGACTTACAATGGAAGGTGGCAAAGGTGCCTCATTTCTATACAAAATTTCTGGCCTTGAGCTCTCTTGCTCCTCCTCCTCATGAACTTCTTCCTCAATATTGACCTCTTGTTGACCTGCATCATCCAATACATCCAAAACACAAGCATTAATTATATCAATTTTCATGCACACATTTTCATCCATGGGGTATTTGAGTGCTTTATCCTTGTGATATTCTACACTATCCTCCCCCACTCTTAAAACCAATGTTCCTTCATAGACATCAACTAAAGCCCTCCTAGTTCTCATGAATGGTCTACCCAATATCAATGGACATTTAACATCATAAGCAAAGTCCAAAATCATAAAATCAATAGGCAAAATGAATTTATCCACTTTAACTAGCACATCTTCTAATATGCCATATGGTTTTTTAATTAATTGGTCAGCCAATTGCAAGACCATATAAGTAGGTTTGACATAGTCCAAACCTAATTTCTTAAAGATAGAAAATGGCATAAGGTTAAAACTAGCCCCTAAATCGCATAAACACTTAGAAAATTCAACCTCCCCTAAAGTACAAGGAATAGTAAAACTCCTATTATTTTTAAGCTTAGTAGGCAAATTGTTAATGATTACTGAACTACATGCTTTAGTCAACTCAACAGTAGATAGGTATTCCCAACTTCTTTTCTTAGAAATTAAGTCTTTAAGAAACTTTACATAGTTAAGAATTTGAGTTATAGCCTCAATAAAATTCAAATTGATATGTAAATGCTTTAATTTATCAAGAAAAGTTTGAAATTGCTTATCTTGATTTTGCTGCTTAAGACATTCGTTGTGAGCGCGACAGAGCCCGGTCATCCGAGCTCCTGTAGAGAAGGGCTCCTATCGCAGGCGCGGCTTCGGTCGCGAGCACGAAAGTGAGTTAAGTTCTATCAGGCTGATTGCCGTCGCGAGCGCACTTATGCACGCGAACGTGATAGTAACCTCCCCACCCTCTGTCACTAGCGTGGCAGAGGCCTGGTAGCCCTTCTTCGAGCGAGCATGAGTGATGTCGTGAGTGCAGCAGTAGGAGAGTTTTACCTCTATCGCGGGCGCGACACCCGTCACGGGCGCGACAGTCCCCTGCTTTGCTTTTCTGTTTCTTTTTATGTTAGTTAGCATGGTTGCTTAATTTTGAGATGCAATGGCAATTGTGTATGATCTTTTATATACTACAATACATGCATTACATGTGTTGTATTATGCATGGCCTGCAAGAGTCAAGTTAGTGGATAGTTAGGCATCTCTAAAGAGTTCTGTTAGCTACAGCCCTAATGTGTCCTGAACCCTGATTAGGTCACCATTTGGGTCCTTGTGATCCTTAATGTGTTCGGATCTTGTTGAAGATCCTCAATGTGAAAATGTTTTTGGGATGAAAATAAAGAAATTGCTTTTGACCGTACCCACAGGTACTAATGTGTTCATTTGTTATCCGCTACTAAGAGTTTGCAGGCGTTTATGTGATTCTTATATGAATGTGATCTTGTTATATTAATAAGTAGATGTTATGGAACTCTTATGAATGCAGTGCATGATATAAATTTATTATACTTTTATGGTATTTTGATATACTTGGGGAATATGCATATGTTTTACCTTAACGACCATTGTGAATGGTCATTCATCTTTTGTTTCCCCACTGAGCGTTATCGCTTAGCACAGGTGTTCAATCTGTGTAGGTGCGGAAGCTGTGGAGGTTTTGGAAGGTCAGCAGTGGTCTAGGCCAACACAGTAGGAGAGCTTTTTGAAGAGATTTATGTTTTGTTTTATTGTTTCTTTTTATATAATTTTGTAGTCCTTTTTGTTGTTGTAATCCTCCAGCTGTATATCTTGTAAAGTTGTAAAAATAGATTATGCACTTATATATCTTTTTGTAATGAATATTTAGTTATATCAATGAAAGAGATTTGCGATTTTTGGCTGGCAGTTTTGAGCTTGTTCTTTCAGATGTAAAATGTTTTAGTTTATTCTGTTTATTTCATTATTTATATGCATGTTTGTGGTTTGTTTTGGTGACACCCTTATCTATGAGGGGTCTCACTCTCCCTTGTGGGTGAGTTCCCTTACGTATAGGTAGGGGGTGTTACAGAAATAAAAGCATAAAGCATAAAATAACATTTAAACTAAAACGGAAAAAGTTATTGCAAAAACGGACACGAAAAATGCATCGAACGGGCTAAAAACGAATCAAAACGGGACAAAGGTGTAACACCCCCTAGCCATACGTAGGAGAACCCATCCGCGAGGGAGTAAGAACCCGTACGAGAAGGGGTATCACACCAAACAGAATGATACATACATACATTCACATAATATAACATACATAAACGGTGGAAATTAAAACTTTAAAACCAAAAGATCATTCATTCATAGAATAACAAAATTCAATTACATAATTATTTTGATACCAACATAATTACATCAGTCAGAGATACACAGCGAAAGCTTAACAAAACTATATACAAGAGAGATCACTATTACAAAATAATGATGATACAAAAAGAAACTAAGTCCTATCAACAATCCCACTGTGTTGGCTTGATTGGCGGCGACTCTCCCAAAAGCTATACACCTTCTGCATACTCTTAGTGGGGAAACAAACAACAATAATATGGATAGCCATTCATAATGGTCGTCAAGGAAAATCACATACGAAATAGCATACTGATAAACATAACATATAATCACAATAGAATTCCATTCAACTATTCCATAATCATATTCATGTGCTAACAGATTCATATGCTCATATTAGAGTCATTCAGATTCAAATACTTATAATCATATCAGGACAAAACACAACACATGTTAACTCACAGTAGTGGATAACGAGTAAATGCATAGCGGTACCTTACGGGTACGAATCAACGCATAGCAGTACCTTACGGGTACGAATCGGAAAACAATATCACATTTTCTCTTTTCAAAACATTTTACAGACGAATTTTAAACATGATCCAAACACGTAAAAGTTCGTGAGGAACTAAACGGGGACCTGATCAGGGTCCAGAATAGTACAGAGGCTGCAGCTAAAGGACTCTTTTAGTCATGCCTAACTATCCACTAGACTGACTCTTGCAGGTCATGCATAATACAAATCATGCTCAAGGCATACATATAATTCATCATGAAGAAATCATAATATCGTTCATAAATATATTCATAATTATTCACATACAGTAGTAAAAACTCAAGAAGAAGTGATACAAAAATCATTTAAGAAGAAAAGGGACAAAATCGGAAAACAGGGTGAAAGGAGGTCACTGTCGCGATCGCGACTGGTGTCGCGCTCGCGACAGTGGCCGGATGGCCTTTGCGAGGGGAAGGGGCAAAGAGGTTACTGCCGCCATTATGACTAGTGTCACGCTCACGACAGTGGCCGATAGGCCTGCGCAAAGGGGAAATCAAATAACATAAACATAATTAAATTCAACACTTTACACAATAAAAATCATGCATTGTTAAAATCAAACTCCTTAAGAACACAAACCCAGAAATTTACAGCAAATATTTATCAAACTTCAAATTCAGTTCAATACTTCAACATTCATGCATCATAACTCAAATCAATTGAATACCCATAACATTAACACCATAATATGCCTCATCAAACATAAATTTTCCAGAAATCACATGCAAAGGCATAACTCACCATATGAACATCAAACAATCAAATTCTAGCAAAGCTCAATCAAAATCCCAAAGCTGAAATTCCTTTGCTTCTACTTAGTAAGCACCACTACCACTCACCTTCTCCTCTCCTTTGGGAAGCACAACACCTAAAATCACACAAAATAACAAACCCTAGATCAAAACTCAAACCAGCAAAGAAGGAGAAAAGAAAAAGAAGAAGAAATGCAGTAACATTTACCAAATGGAGGTTAAGAAGTGATCAATTCACACCAAAGCCACTTGGATCCAAGCTAGGCACACTTGAGAGGAGAAAGGAAGAAGAGGAATAGAGAGAAGAGGGGAAACGAGAAAGAGATAACAAATTCTGCTTTCCCTTTTCTCTTTCTTCTACTATTTACTCTTTTCCTAACCCAAGCCACATGTCAACTCCTCAATGGTTGAATTTGATCACTCACACCCTACCAAGACATATGCTATCACACACAATGCCAACTCATATAACTCACACCCTACAACCATATGCTCATGCACACACTAACACAACCCAAAACACATACACCCTACTAACATAAATGCACCCACACAATATTATAGCCCATAAAATATGCATTTTACCCAAAATGCCCTTAACACATGCCAAAACTCTCACACATGCACGCTTACACATGGCAAACATGGCTCAAACTGATAGGGGGGAATCGGGGTGTTACAAAAGGTGCGCGAAGGGAAACCACAGGGGGTGAGGGTTAGCTTGGCCATAAGGGGCGGCCAGCCCGTCCCTCACTTCCTTCTCGCCCCTAAGGGGGAGGGGGGTAGCAACCTTCGGTATCTCAAGATTTCCCAAAAACTTGATTTTCACACCTAAATCACGTATGTTTATCCCTTCTCATACCAAAAACAAGATAAAGATTGAAAAGTCATACAAAAGAATAAATCTCAACTGCAAAAACACATCTTAATCAAGCTATTATTCATGTATTCATCAATGCAAAGAAAATAAAATTAAAATAAAATGAAATAATAAAAATGAGTCCAAAATCCTTTACCCTCAGAGTAAATAATTTGGAACCAAGATGTCTCAATCCGTTCTCCCCATCAAGATTTGAAATCAGACTCAAAAAGATTCAAAAAAACTTAAGCTTTTATCTAAAAAAACTCAAGAACACTAAAACTCAAAAATGGCTTTTTGTTGTTTGATGAGAAAACCCAAGCTAAATGAATTGATTTTCCCTTCCTCCAGTTAAATCTAACCTCAACAAGCATTTTTCTAGATCCAAGAAAATCAAAGAAGGAATTTTTGCTCTCAAGTAAACTTTTGTTCTTTCTTCCAAAGAAAATTCCCCATTTTCAAAAACTCTCCTCCCTTTTTTCTCTCTCTCCTCTTCTTATATAATCCACCCAAATAGCATAAAAACTGAAAAATTAGGTTTTTGAGTCCGATTTGGACTGTAGCCCCTATAAAATTCGGTAAACTCCCGTTGCAGGAAGAAGGACAGCGCTCAGAAGGAGGGACAAAGATAGGGGCAGCTTGCCGCGAAGGGACGGCCTGCGGAGGGGCGCCCATGTGAGGGACGGCCTCGTACGTGGCTGCCGTGTGGCCGCCTCATGCATAGGGGTGCCCTTACGTGAGAGGTGGCCCCGTGCGTGCGCGACAGGTGTAGCTCCTCGCCTGTGCATTCCTCCCTCGGCGAGACTGACACATGCGCTCCCTCCACACACAAACCCAAAAAAACATTTTTTTCCCAAAAAGACTTTAAAAGCATTTTAAAATAGACATAAACTTGACAAGGAGACGATCAGTTCCCATTTTCTTGCCTATGAATCGGTCTTTATTTTCATCATTGGGTAATTCTGATCTTGTGTAACGTCCAAAATATCGGGTTAGTAGTGATCAGTGAAATCTGAAGAGTTTATAGTGTGAATTTCATATGAAAATATCAGTGATTGGATCCTCAAATATAGTAGAGAAGATAGGTTAAACATGCTCAGGCTAGGGAAGCCCCTGATGGGTGACTTGGCGGGAAGCCTGTAAGGAAAAATATTTTATTGTACTGTTAGAATGTTCCTATTAAAATGGAGTAAGAATCAAGATGAACAATTATGCCTTATGGAGGAGGAGGAGGAGGAGGAGGAGAGCTGCTGGAATTCTAGGGATTTCTCTAGAGAAATATGATATTCCAGCCTTTATATAGCCTCTCCTAATGGGCCAAATCATGGGCCAAACCCAAAGCCCATTTAAGTAATTTAAGCTCATTTTCCAACAAAAAAATAATTTTCCTCACTCCCCAAATTCAATTTCACTCAAAATCAATTTCATAATTCTTAAAATATATAATTTAGTCTCCACATAAAATTTCAGCTCAATCTGAAACCGTTTCCCGATCCGATAATTTCTTACCAGTCTGATAACTCAATTTTCTGTCTCACCATATAATTTATTTTTCATTACCATTTTATTCTCCATAATATTTCAAGTAAATCCATTTTTCTAGATAATTTTTCTGAGGTCCATAACTCCATTTAGAGTCCGGTCAAACTAGTCAAAGCAAAGTCAAATGGTCCGATCGGTCCGGTTTACTAGTTTTACCGATTCGGTTCACTTTTCATCATTGACCTTAATTTTACTCTTAATAACTCATTTAACCTTCATTCTATCTCATTCAGGGTTCTTATCCGGTCCGGTTTAATTGAACCGATCCGATTCGTCCATTTTTCAGTGTCACCATAAAATTACTTTTTCACTATCAAACTGTTCTACACACTATTCTGAGTCTAATTATGCCTTCAAATAACTTTTTAGAGGTCATTTACTAATTTTAAAGTCTCGGTCAAATCTTGGTCAAACTAGTTACTATTTGAATCGAACCACAGACTTTTTTCAATTTTACTTTCGCGGACCTATTTGACGTCATTTTAACTCCAAATTACATCAATAAACTCAATTTAATAAGCACTTTCCAACAGTACAATAAAATATTTTTCTCTACAGGCTTCCCGGCATGTCACCCATCAAGGCTTCTCTAGCTTGAACACGTTTAACCTTTTTTATCTGCTGTATTTTAGGACCCAATCACTGATATTTTCATATGAAATTCACACTATAAAATCTACAGATTTCACTGATCACTACTAATCCAGTATTCGGGCCATTATAATTCTCCCCCATTAATAAAAATTTTGTCCTTGAAATTTTTCTTATGTACCACATTCACATATCACCACCCTTATGTTTTGAAGACATTCAATTTAGGAAATCCATTTACTTTCCATCAGCCATTATACTTTGCATTCTCTTACAATTCTATGAACCCATACTATACTTATTTCTCCTCCGATACCTTTACTCACTACTATCATCAATCCCTATTCATGGCATATATACGTATCATTTCGTCCTTCGTTACATTATCTCCGATCTTAAGACCACCTAAACCAGGCTCTGATACCAAAACAAATGTAACCCCCTTATACCTGTAAATGATACGGATATCGGATGTCACAGCACTGCACTGACAAATATTACAATGCACTCGAAAGTTTAGTGAATTTTTTTTTCAGCATTAACAATCACAAACGTACTCATAAACAAAGAACATAACAGTACACTATCATGCAATTCAAATACTTATACCATCCACTGCGGTTGTATACATGCCATGCTAGTCCTTCTACCCTTACTGTCAAAAACTTCCCTCGGTCATCACTACAACTTCGGCCACATCAAAATCTTCTATAACCTGCGCGCAGCAACACTCTACACGCTGAGTATTAAAAATGCCAGTGGTGGATACATATCCTAAATTTTTCATAACTATAACTATATGCATGCCTGTGCAAGTATATTACCTTAGTCACACTATTTAAATGTTAAGTTCGTTACTTTTATCACTTATCTTTATATCCTTTTATTTCATTTATGTGATTATACTCTAAAACTTCCATTTCCGTTAACAATATCGTTACTATTTGTACTGACATTCTTAACATTAATGTCACTTCATTTGATCTATCAATCACTTTAACAATCCTTGCTATCACTTATTAGAACAGTCGTTACTATCATTCTTGCAGTATCAATTTGACATTTTATATTTCTTTAAGCCCTCAACACATTATTTACTTTTTCTTTAATTTACACTAACTCTTAGCAATCACATTACAATCTATTTCAATTACCTTTACATTAATTATTTCCTGACCGAAGTTTGACCGAGGGTTTAAAGTTAGTAAACGACCTCTAAAAAGTTATATGAAGGCATAGTAAGACTAAGAATAGTGTGTAAAATAGTTTGGTAGTGAAAAAGTAAATTTATGGTGACACTGAAAAATGGATGAATCGGACCGGATAAGGACCCTGAATGGGATGGAACGAAGGTTAAATAAGTTATTAAGTGTAAAATTAAGGTCAAGGATGAAAAGTGAACCGAACCAATTTAACCAGTAAATCGAACCGCTCGGACCAGTTGACTTTCGTTTTACTAGTTTTACCAAAGTTTGACTGGACTCTAAATGGAGTTATGGACCTCAGAACAATTATATGAAAGCATGACTTACTTGAAATATTATGGAGAATAAACTGGTAAGAAAAAATAAATTTTACGGTGAGACAGAAAATTGAGTTATCGAACTGGTAAGAAATTATCGGATCGAGAAACAATTTCAGATTGAGCTAAAAATTTATGTGGAGGCTAAATTATATATTTTAAGAATTATGAAATTGATTTTGAGTAAAATTGAATTTGGAAAGTGAGGAAAATTATTTTTTGGTTGGAAAATGGGCTTAAATTACTTAAATGGGCTTTGGGTTTGGCCCATGATTTGGCCCATTAGGAGAGGCTATATAAAGGCTGGAATATCAGATTTCTCTAGAGAAATCCCTAGAATTCCAGCAGCTCTCCTCCTCCTCTAGAAGACATAATTGTTCATCTTGATTCTTCCTCAATTTTCTTCAATTCTCTTTTCATCTCTCCCCAAATCCAAGCCTCCTAAGGAAATTTTAGCCTCTCTTTTCATTAATAATGGTCTCTAAAGTTCATTTGAAGTGGAAGAAGTTAGTGAAAGTTAGTGACAAAGGTTATACCATAAAAATGAGGTAAGTGATTTAGGGTTCTATAATTGTTTTTAATGGTTCAAATAGGTGCTTTAGGATGTGTAGATCATATTTATGTAGTTATATTGCAAAAAGGAAGCAAATTGATGACTATTCCTTTGGATTGTATATTTAGCCACATGGAGAATTAGCGGAAAGGAAAGAGCTTTAATGGCAAAAGCTGAAGGAAATGAAGATTTAAGTGTGGGGAGCTTGAATATAAGGTTAGTGGATACAATATCCTTCTTTTTCCATTGAAAAGGCATGATTTTAGCTTATGTTCATGTTACATCTATGCGATTTATGCATATTTAATTGAATCAAACCTTATAAACATGATTTGGAGGGTTAAAATTGGTTATGTATGTGTTTAAAATGAGAAAATAAAATCTTGATGAAGAAACCTAACTTGGGCCGAATTAAATCTTAAAGAAAATATTGACTTTCTTTGGTGATTTAAACATGTAAATGGTATATTTGAAGTGTATAACATGTAATATAACTACTAGAGTGATTAATGGAGTGAAAAATAATTATGGTGAAAATTTCAAGGCGAGGCTGAATGGTATACCTAGGGTTACTTTATCTATATTTAATTGTTATGGCATTTAAATGATGTTTAGATAATGTTTAGCATGATATTTAGTAAATGGAACGATTAAAGGAAAGAAAAGTGATGTTAATGTGGAAGTGGTGTTTAGGCCGAAGGGTATTTAACATGGTAATCATGTAAGTTTTGTGATAAAACACTAAAATAAAGTATATTTAAGTAATTTATCATGTAACATAGGTAAAGGAGTGATTAATGTGAAAATAATAGATTGTAGTGAAAGAAAGTTCACTTGGCCGAATGGTGAAAATGTTTTAAATGATGTGTAATTTGAGTATTTATTAAGAATAATGGTATAAAACGAATAAAGAATGAAAAAGAAGTGTATGCGAGTTTATTTGAAATTAATAGAGTATAATTGTATATATATAAGTGTGATATTGTATTATATTTTCCATGAAAATGATAAAATATGTTTTCATTTAGGTGAATTTATAGTATGAATGAAAATTATATTGAATATTGAGTGAATTGGAATAGAACTGATTTGAAAAGAATGAATTGAAAGTGAAAACTATACTGTACTGATTAATATTGTGGAATTGTTCCATATTATATGTAAGTGAAAAGTGTATTGAATAATGATTGTGCCCTGCCCTTAGTGATATGGTAGTAAATGCAGTTCAAAATATATATGGCTAGCCATAGGGACGTCAGTGTATGCCGCGGTAGTGTGACGCGCGCTAAACGTAGCAAAGGCCCTCTTAGGTGAGACCCGCTTTAAGCGCTCGAGGGATTAGTTCGTGTCTTTTTGATCTTGGGTGCCATGAGACATTTTGGATGCCTCCTTCCTAATAGAACATTGGAAAGGATCATCTAGCCTCACGGTGCCTTTAGGCACCTTTGAGGTATTTTGGAGTCGTTACCCAATTTACGAGAAAGTGGAAAAGGTCTCTAACCTCTATTAGTCTAAAACTAGAGATGGTGTCCGGAACTTCACACTACAAAAAAAGGGTTTTTAGCGACAGAAATTAGCGACTAAAATTTTTTAGTTGCTAATTTGCGACAGAATTGCGACTAAAATTAATTTTAGTCGCAATAGCGAAATTTGGTGGCAAATAGTGACAGATAAAAGTAACTGGTCGCTAATATTTGGCGGGAGGCTGCCGCGCTTTTTTTGAGACTAAAATAGCGACTAAAATTTAGTCGCTAAAAATTAGCGACAAAAAATATAGTCGCTAAAATTCTAATTAAATATTTGCGACGATATAGCGATTAAATGTTCTGGCGCTAATTTTTCACGCATTTAGCGACTAATTAGACACTAATTAGCGACTAAATGTAGATGTCGGTGATATTAAATAGCGACTAATTTTGCAGTCGTAATTTAGTCGCTAAAATTCGATATACATAAAGAATCATTTTAACCTAATCCCCCAAATTGTCGTCTCTCTCAAACAACGGTAAAAAACAAAGAGAAGGTCGATCCCCTTTTTCGGCTAACCCCACGCCACCTGTGTTGACCGCGATTGTCGCCAGAGTTGTCATCGGTGTCTGGTACTCCGGCTAGAGCTACGGTGTGAGAGGTAAGCAAATCTACATTTCTGCTCTTCTAAAACAAACAGCTGGTTAATTGGGTGAATTGTTGATGTGTTAATCTTCTTTGTATGTTGAGGTTTTGGGGGAGATTTGGTTGGGCGAAAGGAAGAGGAAGGAGAACCGAGCAACCTATCTGCCCTTCGATCCAACTCCGGTGAAGTTGAACGAACTAAAGAGGTATGTCTTTCCAGTTTAATAGATGTGGAATTTGTTAGGTTTTTCAGAATTGATTCTGAATGTTGAAGCGTTTATTGTCAATGTTTCATTGTTTTGGGGCATTTTGCTATGCTGGATCTCTTGTATGTAGTGGATTGGATTGGAGTTTACAGTAAGCATGAATGTTGTTGTTTAGATTCAAAGGACCAGAAGCTATAGATGCTGGAAACACATATTCCAGAGCCTTAAAAGCAACAAGTGACTTTAGATTAATTTCAAAATTGAAAACTCCATCTGCAGATTAGGAAGAGTAACTTGGAGTCAGAAAGATAGGTAGAGATCTATAGTAATAGTGCTGTGAATCTAAAACAGATACTTCCAATTATCCAAAATTGACACCTTTCTATTTTGTGAACTAGTAAATTAATAATTTCCATTTATCCAACAAGACAGACATTTTGAATTAAATATATGCATATAAATGAATAATTGGAGCTTGTACTTGGTGCCGTCGTCTTTTCCGTTACTGAATATGAAAGATAGAGCTTTCTTTTTCTGTAAATCATCTTATTGAAGAGCCAACCATATAGGATATACATAGTATGTAATCCTTATGTAATCCTACAAAATCCAATCATTATGGGGTATAGCAGAGCCTTTTTTTTTGTAAAAAATTTATAAAAAAAAAAATAATTCTATTAAAACCATTAGTTATGCGACATTGAGCCACTTATAAATGGCCAAGTATGCTAAACTTCATACTTACTCTTTATAACAAATTGGTTAATTTCCAGCTTACAAGTTAGTGTAATAAATATTTTGGGGCCATATGTATGATGTAGTTAATGTGTCAGTGTCAATATAAATTGCTTTTATGTATGATGTAGTTAATGTGTTCTCGATTTGATTTGACCAATTAAATGGTTATTTTACAGTAGGGATGAGCAGAATTTGGTTTTATGAATTACGATAGAATTGAATCGAAAAAATATTCAAAAATTAAAATTTAGTAAAATTATAAATTCAAACCGAATCAAAATTTAGTAATAAATTGAATTGATAAAAGTATTCGTGGCAATATATTAATGGGCAATAATAACATACAAGGAAACTGTTATGAAATGCATGTGATGTTATGAACTATAAAAGCTAAGGATTAACCAATTTGTTATAAAGAGTAAGTATGAAGTTATTGAAATTAGAAGGAGCTAGAGGTTAAATAAATAATATATATATATATATATATATATGTATGTATGAAATATTAATAACTATTTAGCTAATCATGTCATTATAAAAATTATGCTTAGCTATTCAATAATACTATTTCATTGACTCTTTATTTTTCTTATGAGTTTGCTAGGGATTGAAGGCCTATGTTAGATTGTGTTTCAATTAGGCTCATAGCTGGAGTCCTCTATTCTAAATTGATTCATATTTGTGAATTTGTAAGCATCATTTTCCTCAATAGCTCTTATAGTTCAAAAGTTATTTTAATTTATCAAACTTTAAAATATTACAAATATAAAAAAAAAAAGGAAACGAAATTTGAAGAAAAAATAGTAGCAATTTTAGCACTCACTCGGATCATAAATTAGTAATTAAATGCAGATATTTGATTTTATGATTAGTAGAATTGGAATGCTGGTACATGTTGATGAATGTTGGTTTGCTATAAATGTGCTCAAAGTTTAGTTGGGTTATTATAAATTATTTTAACACCCTCACTTTAGCTATACATATATCTAATATTATAATTGAATTAGTTCATGATCAATATCTGTTTTTAGTATTGGATATTTGGTTCATATACTATTCGAAATTAGCCATCTTAAAGTTGTGTTTTTTATAATATTTTTTTCTTAACTTTCCAAGATTTATTCTTTACTTCATATTCAAAGGATTGTTTTTATATTATATTAAAGTATTTTTGAGGTGCAGTCATTAGGTTAAGGATCTCTTCAATTCTCCTCCTCATTCCTTGTATCTTATATGACTCATCCTTCCATCTTTTATTTTAAATTTTGTTGAAAATTGGTGTTTAAGATAATTACTGACATTCACCCCATTTTCATTTCTTTTTGGCTGTTATAGAACACGTACCAATGCATAATACTTTTTTCTAGCTATTTGCATGTAGATACTTGCTTGTATTAATTTATTTTCCAAATAATGTATTGCTAATAAATTGGTAT
Source organism: Excoecaria cochinchinensis (assembly GCA_947683425.1). Taxonomy (NCBI): domain Eukaryota; kingdom Viridiplantae; phylum Streptophyta; class Magnoliopsida; order Malpighiales; family Euphorbiaceae; genus Excoecaria; species Excoecaria cochinchinensis. The sequence continues at coordinate 4,452,184 of CANTUQ010000119.1, read as the reverse complement.
TGCATTTTTATACGGAAATATATAGTGATTTTGTTATTGAATCACATTAATTTCTTCCTCATATTTTTATTTTGGTATTTAATTTTAAAATCTTATATAATTGGTACCTAGTGATAAAAGCGACTAAGTCTATGCTATGTTATTTTGAATAAAGGGGAATACTCAACATTTGTTTTGTTTCATGTTGTGTTCCAATTCGAATATTTAGGTTTAATGGAACCCTTAGATCGCAGTTGGATGTATAATCGACGAGATTCAAGTGGAAGGACTAATGCATCGTTCGTCTATGGTGTTGAGAAGTTTATTAATTTCGCCACTTCTCATCCGGAAGAAATGAGTGGAGATCTTATTAGGTGTCCATGCAAAAATTGCGTGCAGGCTCTCGGAATAGCAGATCAAAATCATACAAGAAGATGTACTACTTTCCACTGATACCAAGGCTGCAACGATTGTTTCAGTCTAAAGAGACGGCACCACATATGAGATGGCATCATGATCATATCCAAGATGTTGGGGTTATGCGGCATCCTTCCGACTCCCAAGCTTGGAAACATTTCAATGAAACTCATCCTTCATTTTTCGCTGAGACTAAAAATGTAAGGTTGGGGTTATACACAGACGGTTTTCAGCCATTCGGACAATATGGGAGAAAATATTCGTCATGGCCTATAATAGTCACGCCTTACAACCTGCCTCCTTGGATGTGTATGAAGGAAGCTTATATGTTTTTGACTGTAATTGTACCTAGCCCTAAGAATCAAAAATAAAAAATTGATGTCTTCTTATAGCCCTTGCTTCATGACTTGAATGAATTGTGGAATATTGGGGTGCCTACATATGATGTGTCAACGAAGCAAAATTTCATGATGAAAGCTGCCTTAATGTGGACAATCAATGACTTTCCAGCATATTCCATGATGTCTGGTTGGAGTACATCTAGAAAGTATGCTTGCCTTCATTGTATGGAACATACTCAATCATTTAGGCTAGAAAGTGGTGGTAAACAAACATGGTTTGATAATCATAGAAAATTTCTCCCTATTGATCATCCATTTAGGAGAAATAGAAGGAATTTCAGAATCGGACATGTCAAAACTTTGCCATCGCCACCAATAAGAGATGGGGAACAAATTCTACAAGAAATTGAACAGTGGGGTCTTGTGAAAGTTACTGAGCTTGATGCGGATGAGATTAATGGTTTTATTTGTCAGTCTTATTGCTGGAGAAAGCGGAGCATTTTTTGGTATTTGCCTTACTGGAAAACACATTTGATTCGACACAATCTTGATGTCATGCATATTGAGAAAAATGTATTCGACAATGTGATGAACACGGTCTTAAATGTTGAAGGAAAAACCAAAGACAACGCCAAAGCCCATACAGATTTGGAAAAGTATTATTGTCGGCCAGAGTTGGCAATGGATCCAATTAGTGTCAAATATCCAAAAGCATGTTACACACTGGATAAAAAATCAAAAAAAGAATTGTTTGAGTGGTTGTCGGAACTTAAGTTCCCAGATGGATATGTATCTAACTTGGGTCGGTGTGTTGACATGTCAAAATTGAAATTGTTTGGCATGAAAAGTCACGATTGTTATATATTCATGCAGCGATTGATGCCTGTTGCATTCCGGGAGTTACTACCTGGAAATGTGTGGCAAGTTCTCACAAAGGTAAGCTTATTTTTCAAAGAATTGACATCTAGTACTCTCCGAGTTGAAGATGTCGAAGCATTAGAAACAAACATCCCCTAAATTCTGTTTAAGCTGGAGAAGATATTTCCACCGTCATTCTTCGACTCAATGGAGCACTTAATGGTACACTTACCATATGAAGCAAGGATTGCTGGCCCTGTACAATATCGATAGATGTATCCGTTTGAACGGTAAATATCAGTATAATAATGTACATTATGTATTGTCAAACTTTACGGACGGAAGCACGTATAAACTAATTATTTATACTGGTCGTATGCAGGTTTCTTCGGACGCTAAAAAAAAAGATTGGTAACAAAGCAATAGTTTAGGCATCTATTTGCAATGCGTATTTACTTTCAGAATCATCTACTTTTTTCTCGCATTATTTTGAACCGCACGTCAGTACTAGAGAACGACGACCACCTCGTAATGATGACGGAGATTATAGGGAACAAAATACAAAAAATTTAATAATTTTCACTTACCCCGGCCGAGCATGCTCAGAAATTCGAGACAGAGTATTAACATTGGAGGAGTATCAGGCAGCTCATACATATATTCTATTAAATTGTGATGAGGTTGCTCCATTGTTGAGGTAGGGGGTATTGTATTTAAATATTAAACTGCGATATATGCTAGGATTTTTACTAAGTGAATAACCAAATTTTTTTTACTGTATTGTTATAAAGTATATATTGCAATAGCTTACATGAAAAGCATCCCAATCTTACTCCAAGCCAAGTTGAAGCGAATATTGACAAGTACTTCGCCGAATGGTTCGAACTCTATGTAAGTCGAACACTATTTCTATATATAACTTTTAAATATCATTTAACATTGGATTGCTGATGACTTTTCCATGTTTTCTATTTTCAAATAAGGTCCGCTACAATGGAATTGACAATGAATACCTCTGTAGTTTGTCACAGAGACCATTACGGAGAGTGAAGTGTTACTCAATCTATTTTATCAATGGATTCAAATTTCACACAAAAAGCCATGCTTCTGGGAGACGTTCAATGAATAGTGGCATTTGTGTAAAAGGCTCCAACTTATGTGATAATATTGGTGATTACTATGGATGGATTGAGGAGATTATAGAGTTAGAGTACCCTTCGTTACCAATAAAACGGACAATACTATTTAAATGTCATTGGTTTGATCCGTCTATAGACATTGGTCTTAAGATACACAACCAATATGGAATGGTTGATGTAAACCAACATCGTCGTTTCAACAAATATGAGCCATTTATCCTAGCAATGCAAGCTTCTCAAGTGTATTATGCAAGATATCCCTCTTTGAGAGTAGATAGATCAAACTGGTTAGCTGTGTTTTCAGTTAAACCAAGAGATTTCATTGTCACATCAGATGCAAGAGATGATACTGCTACTACACGTTCTAATGCCTTCCAAGATGATGAAGTTACATTGCATGATGTAACAGTTGGTATTGGTAATGACGATGATATTTATTTGCGTGACCCTAGGGGGGTTGTGATTGAACTTGACAATGTTGATGGAGTTGGTCAAGAACATGAAGAGGACGATGATGAAGAAGAATTCTCTAATTATGATAGCAATGAGGACGATGATGATGAATTTGAACAGTCGTCTGATAGTGACTAATTGATAACAAATACTTTTTTTTACTATCATGTTGTAACCTGTAAAACATTTAACTTTTATATCACATGAAAAATAGCATTAATACGTGCACTTATGAATCTGTATGTAATTTCTTTTATACACATACATGTATAGTTCACAATTTTTGCAGGTATGGGTCGTGGTAGAAGATGGGGCTTTATAGGTCGAGGTCGACAGGGGGGACGTTCTGGAGGGGATTCAATTACTCCACCTTTTGGAGACATGCCACATGTACCGGGTTTACCTTCATCCCAGAATGCACAGTCGCCTCCTGTCACATTCACGCCATCTGCATCAACTCCATTACCGCATACAGCCAACAGCAGTACATCGACTACATGTGAAGTGGCAAGTGAAAATAACAGTCGATTGCGCGTTACAGTGAACCCAAGGGGCCTGTAAGTTTTAACCAATACAAATTGCAATTATGTGATAATAACATGTTTAACCTTATCAATTTTATATTATATACTTTACAGGCTAGAACCCTCCTCAAGTTGTTCCAGAATCATAACCAGCAGCTTCCACTAGCGGATAGACATTAATGGCGAAAGTTGGAAAGAGGTTTCTAGAGAAGTTAAGGAGTTCTATTGGGGGAAATTCAGGGCACATTCGAATATTGTTGAAACTTTTTCATTACAAACTTAAGTTTGCAAATTAATTGGATTATTGAATATTGCATTCACTAATAATTTTATTGTCATGTGTATATACAGAAAAAGTGCGATTAGGATGCTGATGCAAATGGTGTTGTTAGGTCAGGTTGGGAAACAAAGGCAGCTCAAAGGTACAAGGATTATGTGTACCACATAAAATATGCCAAGCAAAAGCCAAGAGACTTTCCAGAAGCTGCATGGGTTAGGTGGAATGAGCTTTTTAATTTACCTCCAAGGATTCAGCTTTCCAATCAGAAAAAAATCAATAGCTATGGAGGGTCTGAAGAGAAGGCTCCTGGATCATACACCGATGGGACTATTTCTATTGGTGAGCATATCTCACGACTGGTAAGTAGTTCAGTTCTAACAGAAATTATAATTTTACATTAGTCAATTTTAATTATCATAATGTTTGCGAATTTATTAGTTCAATTGAATAATCTTGAAACACTTAGCCTTTTTTATGTGGATTATATATAACCAATTAAAGAATGGATTTCAATTATGTGCGAATTATATAACAACATATTGATTGATTTGCATATTGGAGGATGGGCAAATTGTGTTGGTGTTTATTGAGGGGATCGGAGTATATTTGTGCTTTTAAGGAGTGTAAAATGAATTTTTATTTACAGGTGGTTGTCAATATTATAGGGGAGGTGCTGCCAAAATTTTTATTGATTTTTTATAGATTTTTCACTTCATACAATATAATGAAATAGCATAAACACGGAAAAAAATAGTAATGCCATTTTTTAATAACAAAGCAAGTATTTATCTTCATTAACAATTTTCTTCTTTTTCAATTACAACTTTCTACTGCACAATATAGGAGAAAGAGTTGGGCCGGCCACCTACAATTCCCGAGACCTATCTGCACACACATACTATAAATCATGATGGCAAGACATATGTGGCGGATCGTAGCAGGGAGGTACATGTAAGTTAGATGTACTTTACTTATTCATAATATTTTCAGTTTCTCAAATACTAAATTGTTGTAAATTATGATTTGTTTTTATATTTATGTTCATTAAAAATTGTTGTTGTTTACCATGTCAGGAGAGGTTTGAGCAACTCAGATGTGAAAGATCGCAGGACGAGTTGTCGGTTGATGAGTCTGAGTTGTTCTTTGAGGCCGCGAGATGCAATAAAAGGAGAACAATTTACGGTCTAGGCTCATATGTGCCTCCTGGTCTTTATCCATCCGGTCCATCGTGTGGTGCTGGTGCAAGCACATCCTCTCATTCCGGTGGTCCTTGCTTGACAAAAGAAGATGTCGCGAAAATTGTCGCCACGACTATTCGTTCATTGTTTCCGCACTTGACGCCTCAGCCGCCAGCCACTCAGCCCGATACCACAACTACATCACCTGTACCACATGATGATGTCGACCTGTATGTCCACACGGTCCTGACCCGCCTGATGATTCTCATTTCGGAAGTGGTGGCCCTACCTGAACATCAATCTCTATATATATATATATATATATTTTTTTTTATTTATGATACTTTTATTGCAATTTGTTATTTTGGATGGTAATATGTGATACTTTAAGGTTATTATTTTATTTAGTTTTTATGTATTCTGTATTAGATATATATATATTATGTACATACGAATATTAATATATATATGATTATACTTTAGTATATATATGATTATATACTTTAATATATATATGTTTTGGATTATAATTCTATATATTTGATTATAATTTGCATTTATATGTACGAATATGAATTATATATATATATATATATATATATATATATATTTTGGATTATAATTGCATGCATTTAATTATAATTTACATTTATATTTATTTATTTCATTTAAAAAAAATCAATAGATTAGCGACTGAATTGCGACAGCAATTTTAGTCGCTAATTTTTTAGCGACTACTAATTGCGACTGATATGGCATCGCTAATGTAGTCGCTAATTATTAGCGACGGAATCCACTTGCGACTAACTGTCGCAATAATAAATTAGCGTCAAAAATTGCGATGGTGATTTAGTCGCTAATTACTGTGGGCGACCAACTGAGATTCGCAATTAGCGACTAAAATGATAAGATTTTGCGATGAATATTTAGTTGCTAAATTTAGAGACTAAATCAATTTTAGTCGCTAAATTGCTTGCGACGGGCTGATTTACGACTATCCGTCGTTTTGTCGCTAAAAGTAATTAGCGACTAAAATTCTCAAATTAGCGACTAAAAGTGCAGTCGCTATTTTCCATTTTTTTTGTAGTGTCACTCTTATTTATGTTTTGGTTAATTATAAATGAGTTTTTAAATTCGTAAAATTCTATCTCTTCTCTCACACGATTAATGCATTTAAATTAAAGGCGTATTGCAAGCAAAAAGCGATAAATAAAAGCTGTAAAGAAAGCGGAAAATAAAGCAATAAAGAAAAGCAATAAACACATCAAACATATAATTACAAGAGAAATTGGGGTGGAATACAACCCCAAATGAAAGTTAAATAATATTGCCCAAAAATTAATTACAAGGGCCCGAAATGTATGAACATGAATTTAAACAAACAAACAAAATCAAAATAAGAAAATATACATAAATTGAGGCATTCGTTTTGGTTTGGAATATTTGTTCCTTCACGCTCACTTAAAGAGGGATCGGAGAGTTATTCGATTGTTGGATTGAAAACCAGGATGAGTGATCCCATTTTGGAAAAAAATTAACTATTCGTTTTATCGTGACATTTTACATTCCTTGGCTAAAATAAGGGACATTGGTCCTAATTTTATTAATAAAAATCCCGATTTAGTTAAAAAATATTTTCATGATTTTTTATCGTACATGTGCACAAGATAAAACAATTTTATTTTACAAGCAAACATAAACACATAAAGGGATAGGAAAGATCTCACCTAACCGATGCGGGTTTCCTATGCATCGTGACCCATCCGTGTGGTCACGGGGACACTCATGAGAGGCAAACCAAATTTAAATCCCACACAAAAATAACATTAAAAGATATTAGTAATAATTCTAAACAGTTAATCAAAAGAATTCCAAATAGATAGAAGACATACTAATTCAATATGCAAATAGCTTACGCGCAAAGTAAATAAAAAGGGGGTCATGCAAAAGCCTAAGACTAACAATAATAACAATAATAATAATAATAATAATAATAATAATAATAATAATAATAATAATAATAATAATAATAATAATAATAATAATAATAATAATAAATACTAATACAAATGATGATAATAATAGAAAATAAACATAAGATAATAATACTAGTAATGATAATGCCCTCAAATAATAATAATAATAATAATAATAATAATAATAATAATAATAATAATAATAATAATAATAATAATAATAATAATAATAATAATAATAATAATAATAATAATAATAATAATAATCGTGACATCAAATGACAAATGTAAACACAACAACAATGATAACTAAAAAACCAATAACAAAAGCAATATTAACAACAGTGGTCAAAATAAAACATGATAAAACAATAATGTCATGGTAGTGAGGAAAAATACAAGCAAAATGATGAAAATAGTAATATTAACAACAATAATGATAAACAAGGAATTAAATGAGAACGGGTCGTAAAATGTTTACCCTCAGAGATTATAGATCGAAGGAAACGGTATCTTGATCCGTCCTTCTTGTCGAATTTATAGTGATAAACACCCAAAGGAAGTATAAAAATCTATGTTTTAAAATAAATTATCTCAAGGAAATATTTTTGGTAGGGTGACCTAAGACAAAGGAAACTGATTTTCCTTGCTTAGATAAAACCCGGAATGAAAAATATTTTGTAGGAAAATGAAGAAGAAAAGAAGGTTAAAACTTGAAAATCATAATATTTTTCTTTGAAAACTCTCGGCTGCTCCCAAACTTTAGAGAAAACTTTCTCTCTGTTTTTTTTGAACAATGCTGCTCTCCTCAAAATGAAGATCAAGTTTTCATTTTGTTTCCCTGAATTGTCCCAAAATGTTCTTTCATTTTTCATTCACCAAAAATTGCACAAAAACATGAAACAAACGGAAAAAATGAACTGGAAATTGACTAGAAATTGCAGGTGAAAACGACCGTGCACGGGAGAGAAGGGGCAAGAATGCCTGTGTGTGGAATAGTGTTATAGGTGCCCGAGAGGGTGTACATTGCCTGCCTCCACACGCGGCCATTCTGGCCCTTTACGCAGTCGTTTTTTTTTTTCTGCATTTTCTTGTCAGTTTTCAGTCCTATTTTTCCGGTTTCTTTCACGTTTTGTGCAATTTTTTGGTTAACTAAAAATGAAAGATGTTTTGTCCATTCCCATTTATTGCGCAATCCAGATAATCAAAAGGGTTTAGGGGTCTTTATTTCAAAGGGGGCTGCAACTTTATTCATAGAAGGAAAACTTAGTTTTCTCTCGACCAGCAGCAAAAGGTCTTCGGAAAAAAACCAAAAATATATTTAGATTTTTTATAAATCTGATTTGGATTCTTCTTCTTAGTTTCTTAAAAATGATTTTTTAGTCGGGGATCTCATTTTCAAACAAAGAAAGATCTATTCTCTTTGTTTTTCATCATCCCTGCCAAGATATTTCTCAAGCTCCATCTGTTTAAATTTGATTTTTTTTTCTCAAGTGTTTTGTGTTTTTCTACCAAAATTCCAAAACGGAAGCGTATCAAAACACCGTTTCTCTCGATCTATAATTTTTGAAGGTAAACACTTGGAACCATTTTCATTCATTTATTTCCCCTTGTATATTATCTATTGTTATTAATATTTTTGCCTTTTGCTACTAATATCATGTCTATTGTCTAATACTTTCCTCATGTTTTGCCACTGTTAACATTTTTTATTTAGCTATTTATTTGATTTCCTTGTGAGTTTTAGTTTAGCCTTTGGGATTTTAACTTACTTCCTTTTATTTGTTGCCGGCATGCCTTTTTTCTTCTTCTTATTATTATTACTATCATCACATTACTTATTTGTTATTACCTCATGTTTATTTGTCTTATATTATTATTATTATTATTATTATTATTATTATTATTATTATTATTATTATCATGCTGTTATTGTTCTTCGTATTATTACTATCATTATTATTATTATTATTATTATTATTATTATTATTATTATTATTATTATTGCACTTCATGAGCTTCCTGTCAACATGATTTTCGTTGGTATTATTGCCATTGTATGTTATTGTCATTATACGTATTGTCTATCATTACTATCATATTTATTACTATTACTATTTTTTTATGTCGCGTTATTATCAATATTATTAGCATTATTTCATCCTTACTTGTTTAATTTATTACTAATATTTTTGATGTTATTTTTCTGTCTCACATTTATTATGAGTTGCATTACATGGGCATTCCTGTGACCTCCCGGATGGGTCACCACGCGTAGGAGACCGCGTCATTTGGTGAGACCTTTCCTATTTCTTCTCTTTGTGTTGTGCTTACTTGTACAATAAATATTTTATTTATGCAAGCATGAGATAAAAAGTCACGAAAATATTTCTGTAATTAAACTTGAATTTTTACTAATAAAATTAGGACCAATATCCCGCGTTTTAGCCAAGGAATGTAGAACATCACAATAAAACAAAGAGTTTTTTTTTTCTCCAAAATGGGATCACTCATCCCGGTTTTCAACCCAACAATCAAACAACTCTTCGACCCCTTTTCAAATAAGTACAAAGGAACCAATGTTCCTAAACCTTCAAACAAGTGCAAAGGAACTAATATTCCTAAACCAAACAAATGTCCCGATTTATGTATGTTTTTCTCATGTTTGATTTTGTCGGATTGTTTTAAATTTATATTCATTTCCTTTTGGGCCCTTGTAATTAATTTTGGAGCAATATTACTAAATTTTTCATTCGGGATTGTATTCCGTCCCAACTTATATCTTTAACCTTCTTTTATTTGGGGTTGTATTCCAGCCCTATTACTTTTGTAATTGTGTGCTTGCATGTTTACTGATTTACTTTGTCGCTTTATTTACTGTTTTTCTTTATAGCTTTTATTTACTACTTTGAGTGCTTGAAATGTGCTTTCAGTTAAATGCATTGATCGTGTGAGATAAGAGAAAGAATTTTAGGAAATTAAAGACTCATTTATAATTAACCAAAACATAAATAAGAGTGAAGTTCCGAACTCCAATCTCTGGTCTAGACCAATAAGAGGTTAGAGACCTTTCCCAATTTCTTGTAAATTGGGTGGTGACTCCAAAATACCTCAAAGGTGCCTAAAGGTGTCATAAGGCTAGATGATCCTTCCTAATGTCCTATTGGGAAGGAGGCATCCAAGATGTCTCATGGTGCCCAAGATCAAAAAGACGTGAACCAATCCTTCGAATCCTAAAAGTGGGTTCAATGAGGGCCTTTGCTAGGTTCAACATACGTCACAGTGGCGACTCCACTGGGGACCGTTTGTGACTATGCTCTGAAAGTGTTTTGTTTAAAATGTATAATTGAGTTCTTAAAACTTAAAATTCTATTTCTTTTCGAAAGTTGCATTGCATCATTTTAGGGCCTTAAAACTATGTTAGTCGGTCCCCTATCTAACCCCGGTGCATTCTTGAAGCACGACCCTACTTTCACTCATTGTAGGGAAGTGTTAAGGATAATCACCAACCCAAGCCTTGTACCATTAGTGGTATATCAAATGGAGACCCAATCAGTCGTTGCGCTCACGATGAGCTAGACCCATTGGTAGGGACCATGTTTAGATAGACCTAAAGTATCACCACCTTGACCAAAGCCCATATAATGGCAAATAGAAACTTCCATTAGGTGAAATGCTCCTTAATACGGTGCTTGTGATGTGGGCCATTACATATTAAACAAGATCAAGCAAATTAAGTGGTCATTTATCAAAGATTTTCATGCCTAGGTAGGTTCACCTTAATTTAATTGAAGTGTCCAAATACATAATGGCCAAAACCCATACACATGTGCTTTAAATTAAGAGTGTTATGCTGCCAATTTTTCACCATGCACTATGCGCTTTCATAAGGTCCCCTGTTGACCCATGGGCTAAGCCCACCTAGGAACAGACTATTTGACCTCATGTGCGGGAGTAACAAGGTTGGAATTGTCTACTTGCTCATATGTGATTGCAAAATGCTGCACACCCATGATCATGCATTGTACATGTCATCCATACATCATTCTAACAATTTAAGCTTTTCAGCCATCATAGATTCATCCAAGTGGACCAGAGGTTCTGACGGTCGACTGGTAAGGACGGACTTGCCCTTTGGATTGCTAGAATTAGTGCTTGTTTGGGATTCTGAGTCACTCTCAACAACTAGTGAATCATCCTCAACGACGAAAGAGACTGGAGCTCTAACCACTCAAGACCTTGCCGGGAGACTGGAGGATTTTGAGCGAAGGATGTTAGAAATGATGGGTGCAATGGCCGAAAGAATTGCCCCTCCTCCTACCGCACAACCACCCATTGCCCCGCAACAACCGGTAATCCCTCCTCGGGGGCAAGTTGAGCTTCCTGTCGATGAAGGGGCCCCAATTATAGGTAATACTGCTCGCCAACCTATCGATGAGCCTACTGAGCCAAGAAGGGCAAGGATCCCTAATCCTGACGAGGATTTTGTAATTAAAGATGAGGTCGAGGAGCTAGTGGCCCACCAAGCTGTGAGGGGTAGGGCACCTAAAGTAGAGGATGAGCCTATCAGAGGGATGAGACAGTAAATTAAAGCAATTGCTCGCCTGTTATCAGCTGGTAAAGGAATCAACCCCAAGGATAGAGATTTGGGGGAGGAAGAGCTATTGCCCCTAAGGTTTAAGATGCTTGACCTGCTCAGGTTCGATGGTACATCGGACCCATCTGCACACATCAAGCAGTACAGCCTAGTGATGAAGGGCATAGGACTGACCAAGAAGCAAAAGGTGGAATATTTCTGCCTCAGTTTGGTGGGTCCGGTAGTAGACTGGTATCATGGACTGGATAGGATATCCAAAGAGGACCAGAACCTTTTGATTGATGAATTCATGAAGCAATACGACTGCAGCACCAGAATGGAGGTCACCCTGAAGGACCTCAAGCTTCTACAGCAAAGGAGTGATGAGTCATTCCATGAATACCTCACTAGGTGGAGAAATAGGGTCATGGAGATGAAGCAAAAACCTGACACCGCTGATCAGATCAGGCTATTCATCAGCAACTCCTGCCCTTACTTGAGGGACTTGCTCTGCTTTAAAGAGCTCAGAGATTGGGAGTCGCTCAAAGACATTCCTGTAGAAACTGAGGCGGCTTACCTAGCGAAGAAAGTAAGCAAAAATAACTTTGTTGGGAAAGGCTTTTGGAACCAGTCGGGGTACAGATCAGGCGGGGCTGAAAGCAGTAATGGTAAGACAGCCGAGGTTTCAGCTACTTCGGTAGGACAAGGCCAGAGACACTTTTCTAATTTGGGTCGGTCTCTATCTTTGGTGTTGGAGAGGCTAATGAAGGATGGTAAGCTGAGACCACTGTCACCTAGGCCAGCTGCGAATCAGGGACAGCCAAGGCATAGAAACAATCAGTACTGCGCCTACCATTAGCACACTGGGCACCTGATAGATTACTACCAAAACCTTGAGGAACAAGGTCCAGGATCTCATTGACTCCAAGGAGATCAGTGATCCTGAGAAGAGAGAAAAGAAGGCAGGCTATAATGCAGTCCCTCCACTAAATATATGATCAGGTCCGGTCCACCTGAGCGGCATATTTGGCAAGAGCAACAGGAAGATTAATACGTCGCTATCACTCATCAGAAGAGTGGAGATGAAGACAATATTGTGTTTTTAGATACTTTGTTTCTTTTTATTTCTAGAACTCTTTATGAAAGTTTGGTTATATTAATATGATGAACAATTTTATTTATTGGTGTGATGTTTCTTGTGATTTCATTATGGATAATCATGGCACGTTTATATTTGACATTGATCCAACTAATGCCATTCTATTTAATCTCAAAACTTTGGGGAACCCAAAGAAAATCTTGATAGCATCTGTTATGGCTCTTGAAGAGAGATTAAAAAGAGAGAAAATAAAAAATAAAATAAAAAGTCTTTGCCTAGACCTATAAAGATTTGCCTAGACCTATAAAGATATGCCAGGAGATGATTATGAAGCCGCCAAACATGCTATGCCAGTGTATCCCAATCATGAACCAACCAAGCAGAAGCTCAGAAGATTCAAGCTAGGAGGGACAGTAAAGGTTAAAAGGGAAAATCCACAAGCCGAGCCAAGGCTGAATTTTTTTACCGAAGCGCAAAGCACAACTAGGTAGATCAATGACATCCCCAATGGTTAAGACGGGAAGTGCGCGTATGTGTAAACTATCAGGATTTGGATGAAGCTTGTTGGGAAAAAAATGTACGAAAAAAAAGGGAAAAAACAAACAAAAAGCAAGAAAAAAGGAAAAAAAAAGAGAGAGAGAAAAAAAAAAAGAAAAACAACAACAAAAAAAAGCAAAAAAAAAAAAGAAAAAAAAAAGGTGAGAGAAGAAAAATTGATCATTGACATAGGGCAAGGGAAAGTTATCTGGGGGAAAGTTTCATTCAGATCCCATTGATTTACACATACCTGTATCTTGCCATTCTTCTTGGATATTGCAAAAGACCTGAAGACTAAATCACAAGCTATTCGCCCAGTTCATCAGTATAGAGGGTGTGCAGTGCAAGAGGTAAGCCGATGACATATGACTGAGGTGCTTTGAGAAGAAGACCAAGAAGGTTATGGAGGAGACCCATGTTAGGGTCTATAGTCAGAACCCCTACAAGTGTCATGCTTTATTCCTCGATGCACGGGGCAAAAGCACCATTGCCTGTTGAAGCACGTCAAATCTTTAAGGGGTAGTCCTGGAAGCAATAGCTACAATAGCTAAGCACATTAAATGAAAGCAGGTTTTGGGATTACTATCACAATCAGATCTATCAGAAAACACCTTATTCGATCATTTGGGAAGAAAGTCAGAAAGCATCCACTGATAGAGTGAGATTTGCTCTTCAAGGAAATAGGTTTGAGTGTTCTAGACGGACAAGGTAAATTTAGGACAACGTATGAAGACCCATTTATTCTTGAAAAGTTGTTATCCAAGGGAGCAGCATTCCGATAGACAGCAAGGGAAGCAAGTTCAAAGAACCAGTCAGCATCAACAGACCCAAGAAGGTTCATGACTAAAGACTAAAAATCAAAAGAACAGAATAAATGCCCCATGGGTTAAAAATCAAAAAAAGACGGCCTTGCTAAAATTGGGAGCCTCGTCAGGGTGAAAATCGAAAAAAGGCACTCTGGGCAAAAATTAAAGGCTTGAGAGAAAATATCCAATCAAGAAAACCTGAGAGGGGTAATTGGAAATACGAGTCTGATGCTTATAAGATCCACTCCAAGATTAGATGTAATTTTGCATTCTGAATCCATGTTAAATATTGATCATGTGTTATAAAATCAAGCTGAAATATATACACTTATGCAATGACATATTAGCGTGACCAGAGCAGTTCATCTTGCATAGTCAAAGTTGTCTGGTTCCAGCATAGAATCAGTGCATTGGTACTATTTACCCTCGATGCTCTGTCCACTCGAGCACTTCAGTCGACTCACCTTGCTATCCACTGTGAAGTCAATTTTGCAGCATCTTCATGATAAGAACCAAGCTCAAGCAACCATGATCTAAGACGTAAATACATGCCGATTATACCTGAAAATTCTTTGACGACAGCTCCAACCTTCTTAACAATTTAACAAAAAAAAAAGAAAAAAAAGGCCGTTAGAGATGAAAACCGTAATTAGCATTCTAAGCAAAAGTTAGGCCCAAGGGCAGTGTCACACCCCATAAGTGGCCTAATTGGAATTAGCAATTTTAATTGGACAATTAAATGCAATTGGGTAATTTACAAGTGAAAGAGGATTTAATTGCAAGGAATTAAAAGTATTATTTATTGATTTTATTTTGGTGAGTAAAAAAGTAATTAATAAGGACCTATTAGAAGTTTGTGAGGAGCTGTTTGTAATTGGGATTAAGGGAACCGTGCATGTGTGCCAAGTGGAAGGAGAGTGTGTGCACGTGGTGAGGGAAAAGAGAAGACTGAGAAAATTTAGTTGGCTGGAAACAAAAGACTGAAAGTTCTCTCTTTTCTTGTTCTCTCTCTCACGTAAACCACATTCTGCTTTTTTTTTTCTCCATTTGCTGTTCTTTCCATTTGCATGTGTGTATTTCTGTTGAGGAACTAAGGTTTGGGTTTGTTAGAAGCTTCAGAAGGTAAGTGGTTGTCAGATTTCGTGTGGTTCTTCTTATTCTTAAGGTTTATAAGATTCTGTTCTTGAGTTAATGACTATGGTTTTATCTGTATGCAAGCATCTGAAGTTAAGAGGATAGAGAAGGGAAAAGGCAAGATTGTGGATTGAAAGTGCAGTGGATATTTTTGGACTTCAGTAACAGGTTTGGGAGTGTCTGTCTTTCTCGTTTTGGATCCTGTTTCCAGTTTTGGCATTAATGTGTTTATGTGTGTGTTTGTATATAGAAATGCTAGAGTTACGTAATGTTGTTGACATAATTACAGTAGAAAAAGAATGATATGAACATGCAATGAGATGAATATGTATGAGTTTGAATGCAAAATCCTGGGTTGTTGACATTCTGGAATTTTGACTCTGTTGAATAGTGAAAATACGTGATTTGCATTAAGATTTCATATATGCATTCAGGAGACATAGAAGTATGTGTTTAAATAATCATTGCATGAAAAATGGTTTTGGGCAAGATGGGGTTCTGATTTTTGGTTGTGCTCTGTTTTCGCAGTGTTTTTCTGGTTTTTACGATTTCTGGAAAATTCGGAAGTTTGGAGAAGGAGAAGCAATTTGTGAGAGGAAGATCACGTGACGTGATGGGGCATCACGCCGTGACCTCCCTCCTTGGGAAGTCACGTGGCGTGATGAAGCATCACGCCATGACCTTCCTCCCTTTGGGAAGTCGCAACGTGATGGAGCATCACGCCTCGCGACCTCTCGCCGGTCTTCTCTGCGTGTCACGAGACAGGATCTCGTGATCTCCCCCTCTCCTCTCTGGCGTCATGAGGCGTGACGGAGGGTCACGGCTCGTGACTGCCTTTGTTTTTCCTGGCGCTCGCGTGAAGCCAGCATCACGAGACACCACTGCCTGGGTGACTCGTGACCGGCCTCCCTCCTGTTGCCCTGTTTCCTAAAAGCATAATTTTAACTTCTGGTTTAAAGGATTTTCCAGTACATATCAAATGTTTAGGTTTTAAAAATTTGAATTGTATTTTAATAATTGTTTAATTATGAGGTTTGTGTTCTTAATTACTATTAATGTACATGATTTACATGTTTATAATTTACATGAGTATGGATTATTTAAATGTGAGTTATAGGTTCTTTTAACTTTTGTATTTTATATTTATATTTACATGTTTCAAATGTGATCAGTATATAAGTATACACGGATTATAGATTTGTATTATTTTCAATTCTCATATTGATATTGGTGCTTGAATTGATGAGTTGAGTTTTAAGCCTGAATAGTCATAGTAGTGGATAAGTAAGCGCTTACTTAGGTCAGAGTGTGTGTGCAGCTGCTATATGATAAAACATTATACGTGGGTCCGTTTGGATCCTTGTTTCGATCCTGTATGGATCTATATGGATTTAATGCGAGATTTCGGTCTCTATATGAAAAGTACATGTTTGAGACTCATGTCTCTATATGCTTGGGATACTGTGTTGTATCAGTATCCATTTGACCGTATCCACTTCTAGAGAGTATTTTGGACTAATCAGGATATATGTTTAAATGTGTTGCATATGTTGAGATGCATTTTTGACATGATTACAAGTATATGATGCACATGAATTCTTGCATAACTCTATATTATGCACCTTGTATCTGTATACTTGGAATGATAAAAATTATGATTTGAATACTTAATTGCTTGTAATGTATATATTTATGCATGTCAAGTAAGGAATTTGGAGATATGTTTACATGTAATTTTGATGCCTTTGATTTTGAATCATTTGATTATGGTATTGTTATAAATATTGTATATGCATATTGTTCGTTTGTTTTGTTCCTCCCCACTAAGCGTTATCGCTTAGCACGGGCTCTTTTCCCGTGCAGGTGGCGATTTTGGGTAAGAGTCAGAGATCTGCAGGTCGGCCACTAGAAGTCTTTTTGGATGAAGTTATTTTTGAGTCTTCCGCTGTAATTTTGTACATGGCTTGTTAATAGCAAAGTGAATCTTTTGTAAAGGAACAATTATTTTTTTGTATATGTATTTGCTTACGAGCCTCTTTTTGTAAAACGATATAGATATGATATATGTTACAGGATTTACTGCTATATAATTAAAAGTTTCTTTACATCTCATTTGGTTTTTGTTTATACATGTGTATATGGATTCGATTATATGTGTTTGCTCGCGTGGCACTCCGGTATCCTTCCAACGGGGATGGCGGGGTGTTACAGGCAGGGTGAAAACTTGGAAACAGGCAGTCTGTCCTACAAAAAATAAAACGAATAAAAGCCCCTGGATTGGGTTGGGTCTATTCTAGGCAAAAAATAAGGCACAGGGTTATGTGAAAATCCGAAAAGGATGCATTTCCTGCTAAAAAAAGCTAGTATGAAAATCCACAAGGGACGCATACCTTAAAAGAATTACTACAGGTATCAGAGGAGAACCTCGTAATCCCTAAAGGCACAAATTTCAAAAGCAATTCCAAAGAGCACTGATCCTATTGCAAATTGAGACCAAATCGACAGTCGCCTCCAGATCCCCTCAGATGAATTCTTATCTTGCATTTCTACATGACACATACATTTCACGTGCATGCTCACCAATTTTTGTGCATATTTAGCTTTCTAGTTTTGCAGCAAGAGATATTCGATGTGGACGCCGACAAAAGCTAAGTGACGACATCAGTCAAAATACCAATACAACAACCAACAAAAGACCTCTCAGGGGGCAATCAACCAAAGGGCTCTTAGGGGGCACCGCTTCAAAGCTCAGAAGGGTTAGCATGATGGCAGCACTATTATTCTACGGAAGGTTAGCATGACCACGACACAACAACTTCAGATAGGATTATCACGATGATGGCACTACCATTCTATTGAGCGTTAGCACAATCACGGCACTACCACTTTAGAGCTCAGAAGGCTTAGCACGATGGCGGCACTACTATTCTACGGAAGGTTAGCACGATCATGGCACTACCACTTTAGAAAGGGTTAGCACAATTACAACACTACCATTCTACGGAGGGTTAGCACGATCACGGCACTACCGCTTCAAAGCTCAGAAGGATTAGCACGATGGCAGCACTACTATTCTACGAAAGGTTAGCACGACCACGACACTACCACTTCAAAAAGGATTAGCACGATGACGACACTACCATTCTACGGAGGGTTAGCACGATCATGACACTATCGCTTCAAAGCTCAGAAGGGTTAGCATGATGGTGGCACTACTATTCTGCAGAAGGTTAGCACGACCACAGTACTACCACTTCAGAAAGGGTTAGCACGATCATGACACTATCGCTTCAAAGCTCAGAAGGGTTAGCATGATGGTGGCACTACTATTCTGCAGAAGGTTAGTACGACCACAGCACTACCACTTCAGAAAGGGTTAGCACGATGACGGTACTACCATTCTACGGAGGGTTAGCACGATCACGGTACTACCGCTTCAAAACTCAGAAGGGTTAGCACGATGGCAGCACTACTATTCTACGAAAGGTTAGCACGACCACGGCACCACCACTTCAGAAAGAGTTAGCACGAAGACGGGACTACCATTCTACGGAACGTTAGGACAATTGCAGCACTACCGCTTCAAAGCTCAGAAGGGTTATCATGATGGCGGCATTACTATTCTACGGAAGGTTAGCACAACCACGGCACTACCATTTTACAAAGGGTTAGCACAATGATGGCACTACCACTCCACAGAGAGTTAGCACGATCATGGCACTACCGCTTCAACAATGGACAATACACCGACAACTTGGCAACAACCACTCTAACAATATCGTCCAGTCTGGAAAAGCGGCCGCTTCAGGTACGTGTCTCTTTCCTTCTTTTCGGAATTTTGGCTCACCCAGAGACCCAAGTTCTAGGTTCCCAAAAATTCGAGGCAACTATAGACACCAGGTCCTGAGGCGGTCCAAGATCAGGATTAGACGATGATGAAAAAGATGCTTGCCACAAGTAAAGGTGCTAAAAATGATGTTTTCCTTGTCGAAAATCCCCTTTGTTCCTTTAAAAATTTTAAATTCAAAATTTACATCTTTACACTTATTCTTATTCCTATTTATTTTTATTTTTATTCCTTTTTATTTTATTTTATTTTATTTTATTTTTTCACTTTTTTTTCGTGTGCGGGAGCACGTGGCCTGTGGGTACGCACACTGTGGAAATGGCACGCGCTTGCGGGCGAGCACGCCGCGGCAGCTGCGCGTGCCTGCGAGTGTGCGCGCCCCCTGGAGAGCGCGTGCCCCTTGGGGTGTATCTAGCCGAAGGGAGGCTCGTCTCAGCGAAGCAAGGTACGTGCCCCTAGGGCGCGTCTTACCGAAGCGAGGCGTGCGCCCCTGGGATGCGTCTCTCCAAGGGAGGCGCGCCCCCCTAGGGTGCGTCTTGCCAAGCAAGGTGCGCCCCCCTAGGGCGCGTCTTGCCAAGCAAGGTGCGCCCCCCTAGGGCGCGTCTCACCGAAGCGAGCACGCCCCCTTGAGGCGCTTCTCACCGAGTGAGGGGCGCGCCCCTGGGGCGGCAATCGCCCAGTCGCCTATCTCCACACGCGGCCATTTTGGCCCTTTATACGGTCATTTTTTTACTGCGTTTTCTGGTCAGTTTTTAGTCCAATTTTTTCGATTTCTTTCACGTTTTGTGCAATTTTCGGTTAACTAAAAATGAAAAATGTTTTGTGCATTCCTATTTTTTGGGCAATCCAAATAATCGAATGGGTTTAGGGCTCTTCATTTCAAAGGGGGCTGCAACTTTATTCACAGGAGAAAAGCTTAGTTTTCTCTCGACCAGCCACAAAAGGTGTTCAAAAAAACCAAGAATATATTTAGATTTTTTAGAAATCTGATTTGGATTCTTCTTCTTAGTTTCTTAAAAATGATTTTTCAGTTGGGGATCTCATTTTCAAACAAAGAAAGATCTATTCTCTTTTTTTTGCATCATCCTCGCCAAGATATTTCTCAAGCTCCATCTATTTAAATTTGATTTTTTTTCTCAAGTGTTTTGTGTTTTTCTACCAAAATTTTGACAAGGAATCTTATCGAAACACCATTTCTCTCGATCTATAATTTCTGAGGGTAAACACTTGGAACCATTTTCATTCATTTATTTCCCCCCTGTATATTATTTATTGTTATTAATATTTTTGCCTTTTGCTACTAATATCAAGTCTATTGTCTAATACTTTCCTCATGTTTTGCCACTGTTAACATTTTTTATTTAGCTATTTATTTGATTTCCTTGTGAGTTTTAGTTTAACCTTTGGGATTTTTACTTACTTCCTTTCATTTGTTGCCGGCATGCCTTTTTTCTTCTTCTTCTTCTTATTATTATTACTTTCATCGCATTACTTATTTATTATTACCTCATGTTTATTTGTCTTATATTATTATTATTATTATTATTATTATTATTATTATTATTATTATTATTATTATTATTATTATTATTATTATTACTATTATTATTATTGCACTTCATGAGATTCCTGTCAACATGATTTTTGTTGGTATTATTGCCATTGTATGTTATTGTCATTGTACTTATTGTCTATCATTACAATCATATTTATTATTATTCCTATTTTATTGTGTCACGTTATTATCATTATTATTAGCATTATTTCGTCCTTAGTTGATTAATTTATTACTAATATTTTTGATGTTATTTTTCTGTCTGAAATTTATTTTGAGTTGCATTACGTGGGCTCTCGGATGGGTCACCAAGCGTAGGAGACCGCATCGTTTGGTGAGACCTTTCCTATTCCTTCTCTTTGTGTTGTGTTTACTTGTATAATAAATATTTTTTTTATGCACGCGTGAGATAAAAAGTCACGAAAATATTTCTATAATTAAACTGAAATTTTCACTAATAAAATTAGGACCAATGTCCCGCGTTTTAGCCAAGTAATGTAAAACATCACAATAAAACAAAGAGTTTTTTTTCTCCAAAATGGATCACTCATCCCGGTTTTCAACCCAATAATCAGACAACTCTTCGACCCCTTTTAAAATAAGTACGAAGGAACCAATGTTCCTAAACCTTCAAACAAGCACGAAGGAAACAATGTTCCTAAACCAAACGAATGTCCCGATTTATGTATGTTTTTCTCATGTTTGATTTTGTCTGATTGTTTCAAATTTATATTCGTTTCCTTTTGTGCCCTTGTAATTAATTTTGGGGCAACATTACTCAATTTTTCATTCGGGATTGTATTCCATGCCAACTAATATCTTTAACCTTCTTTTATTTGGGGTTGTATTCCGCCCCTATTACTTTTGTAATTGTGTGCTTGTGTGTTTACTGCTTTCCTTTATCTCTTTATTTACCGTTTTTCTTTATAGCTTTTATTTACTACTTTGAATGCTTGAAATGTATTTTCAATTAAATGCATTGATCGTGTGAGATAAGAGAAAGAACTTTAGGAAATTAAAGACTCATTTATAATTAACCAAAACATAAAGAAGAGTGAAGTTCCAAACACCAATCTTTGGTCTAGACTAATAAGAGGTTAGAGACCTTTCCCGATTTCTTATAAATTGGGTAGCGATTCCAAAATACCTCAAAGGTGCCTAATGGTGTCGTGAGACTAGATGATCCTTCCCAATGTCCTATTGGGAAGGAGGCATCCAAAATTTCTCATGATGCCCAAGATCAAAAAGACGTGAACCAATCCCTTGAATCCTAAAAGCGGGTTCAATGAGGGCCTTTGCTAAGTTCGACGCGCGTCACACTGGGTAAGCCGCCTCAGCCTCTATAGCAATGTCTTTAAGCGACTCCCAATCTCTGAGCCCCTTAAAGCTGAGCAAGTCCCTCAAGTAAGGGCAGGAGTTCCTGATAAATAGTCTGATCAGGTTACCGATGTCAGGCTTTCGCTTTATCTCTATGACCCTGTTCCTCCATCGGGTGAGGTATTCATGGAATGACTCGTCACTCTTTTACTATAAAAGCTCGAGGTCCTTTAGGGTGACCTCCATTCTAGTGCTGCAGTCGTACTGCTTCATGAATTCATTAGTCAAAAGGTCTCAGTCCTTCTTGGATCTCCTATCTACCCCGTGATACCAGTCCACTACCGGAGCCACCAAACTGAGGCAGAAATATTCCACTTTTTACTTCTTGGTCTGCCTTGTGCCCTTTATCACTAGGGTGTATTACTTAATGTGTGCAGGTACCATTGAACTTCAGCAGCTCAGGCATCTTAAACCTCTGGGGCAGCAGCTCTTCATCCCCCAAATCTCTGTCCTCGGGGTTGATCCCCTTTCCAATCGCTAACACACGGGTGATAGCCTCAATCTGCTATCTCATCCCTTTTATAGCCTCATCTTCTACCCTGGGTGCTCTACCCCTCATAGCTTGATGGGATGCTATCTCCTCAACCTCCTCTTCTATCATGAAATCCTCGTCAAGATTTTGGAGCCTTGCCCTTCTTGGCTCAACGGGTATAGTAGTAGCTTTAGGCTCATTGATGGGTTGGTGAGCAGTATTACCTATAATGGGGGCCTCTTCACCCACAGGCAGCTCAACTTGCCCCTGATGAGGGATTACTGGTGGTTATGGAGCAATAGGTGGTTGTGCAGTAGCAGGAGGAGCGATCCTTTCGGCCATTGCGCCCATTATTTCTAACATCCTCCGCTCAAAATCCTCTAATCTCCTGGCCAGGTCTTGAGTGGTTAAAGATCCGGTCTCTTCTGCCATTGAAGATGATTCACAGGTCATTGAGAGTGACTCAGAATCCCAAACAGGCACTAATTTTAGCAATCCAAAGGGCGAGTCTGCCCTTACTAGTCGACCGTCAGAATCTCTAGTCCACTTGGATGAATCTATGATGGCTGAAAGACTCAGATTGTTAGAATGGTGCATGAATGATAGGTACAATGCATGATCGTGAGTTGTGCAACATTCCGCAACCACATGCGAGCAAGTAGTTCCTTCCAACCTTTTAACTCCTGTACATGAGGCAAAATAGTCTCTTTTTAGGTGGGTTTAGTCCATGGGTCAACAGGGGACCCTATGAACGTGTATAGTGCACGATGAAAAACTGGCAGCATAACACTCTTAATTTAAAGCACATGCGTATGGGTTTTGGCCATTACGTATTTGGACACTTCAATTAAATTAAGGTGAACCCATTGGGATATGAAAGCCTTTGATAGAAGACCACATAATTTGCTTGATTTTGTTTAATACGCAATAGCCCACATTATAAGCACCATATTAAAGTGCATTTCACCTAATGGAAGTTTCTATTTGCCATTACATGAGCTTTGGTCAAGGTGGCAATACTTTAGGTCTACCTAAGCATGGTCCCTGCCAATGGGTCTAGCTCAATAAGAGCATAGCAATTGATCGGGTCTCTATTTGATATACCATTAATGGTACGAAACTTGGGCTAGTGATTATCCTTAACACTTCCCAATAATGAGTGAAAGTAGGGTTGTGCTTTGGGAATACACTGGGGTAAGATAGGGGACCAACTAACATAATTCTAAGACTCTAATGTATGCAATGCAAATTTTAAAAAGTGATAGAATTTTAAGCTTTAAAAACCCAATGATATATTTTAACCAAAACACTTTCAGAGTAAAGTCACGAAGTGTCCCCAGTGGAGTTGCCACTGTAATGTGTGCCAAACCTAGCAAAGGCCCTTTTAGGCGAGACCCGCTTTTATGGCTCGAGGGATTGGTTCGCGTCTTTTTGATCTTGGGTGCCATGAGACATTTTAGATGCCTACTTCCCAATAGAACATTAGAAAGGATTATCTAGCCTCACGGCGCCTTTAGGCACCTTTGAGGTATTTTGGAGTCGCCACCCAATTTACGAGAAATTGGGAAAGGTCTCTAACCTCTATTGGTCTAAAACCAGAGATGGTGTCCGGAACTTCACTCTTATTTATGTTTTGGTTACTTATAAATGAGTTTTTAAATTCATAAAATTCTATCTCTCCTCTCACACGATTAATGCATTTAAATTAAAGGCGCATTGCAAGCAAAAAGCGATAAATAAAAGTTGTAAAGAAAGCGATAAATAAAGTGATAAAGAAAAGCAATAAACACGTCAAGCATACAATTACAAGAGAAATTGGGGTGGAACACAACCCCAAATGAAAGTTAAATAATATTGCCCCAAAATTAATTTCAAGGGCCCAAAATGTATGAACATAAATTTAAACAAAAAAAAAAATCAAACATAAGAAAAACATACATAAATCGGGGCATTCGTTTAGGTTTGGAACATTAGTTCCTTCACGCTCACTTAAAGAGGGATCAAAGAGTTATTTGATTGTTGGATTGAAAATCGTGATGAGTGATCCTATTTTGGAGAAAATTTAACTCTTCATTTTATTGTGACATTTTACATTCCTTGGCTAAAACAAGGGACATTGGTCCCAATTTTATTAATAAATATCCCAATTTAGTTATAAAATATTTTCATAATTTTTTACCGTACATGTGCACAAGATAAAACCATTTTATTTTACAATCAAACATAAACACATAAAGGGATAGAAAAACTCTCACCCAAGCGATGCGGGTTTCCTATGCATCGTGACCCATCCGTGTGGTCTTGGGGACACTCATGTGAGGCAAACCAAATTTAAATCCCACACAAAAATAAAATTGAAAGATATTAGTAATAATTTTAAATAATTAATCAGAAGAATGCCAAATAGATATAAGACATACTAATTCAATGTGCAAATAGCTTATGGCAAAGTAAATAAAAAGGGGGTCATGCAAAAGCCTAAGACTAACAATAATAATAATTGTCCTAATAATAGCAACAACAACAACAACAACAACAACAACAACAACAACAACAACAATAATAATAATAATAATAATCGTGACATCAAATGACAAATGTAAACACAACAACAATGATAACTAAAAAACCAATAATAAAAGCAATATTAACAACAGTGGTAAAAAAAAAATGATAGCACAATAATGTCATGGTAGTGAGGAAAAACACAAGCAAAATGATGAAAATAATAATATTAACAACAATAATGGTAAACAAGGAATTAAATGGGAACAAGTCAAAAAATGTTTACCCAAAGATTATAGATCAAAGGAAACGGTGTCTTGATTCGTCCTCCTTGCCGAATTTATAGTGATAAACACCCAAATGAAGTATAAAAATCTATGTTTTAAAATAAATTATCTCAAGGAAATATTTTTGGTAGGAAGACCCAAGACAAAGGAAATTAATTTTCCTTGTTTTGATCAAACCCCGAATTAAAAGTATTTTGCTGGAAAAAGAAGTAGAAAAGAAGGTTAAAACTTGAAAATCTTAATATTTTTCTTTGAAAACTCTCGGCTGCTCCCAAACTTTAGAGAAAACTTTCTCTCTTTTTTTTTTTGTGAAAAATGCTGCTCTCCCCAAAATAAAGATCAAGTTTTCATTTTGTTTCCCTGAATTGTCCCAAAATGGGAAGAGACAAAATGTTCTTTCATTTTTCGTTAACTAAAAATTGCACAAAAATATGAAACAAATGAAAAAAATGGGCTAGATATTGCAGATAAAAATGACCGCGCACGGGAGAGAAGGGGCAAGAATACCCGCAGGTGGAGCAGCGTGATGTGCGTCCCAATGAGTGCATGTCACGCCAGGCGACGTATGCCCGGGGGGGCATCCGTCGCCCTCTCAGACTTGCGCCCCCGCAGGTGCGCGTCGCCCTCTCAGACGTGCACTCCAGCTGGCAAACGCTACCCACGGGCGCATGTTGCACTTGGGGGCACGCACACGGCCCGCACACATTAGACCATGACCTGCATGCCCGGCGCGCAAACCGCACAACAATAGGGCACCAAAAAAATTCTAGAATAAAACCCAAAAAAAGAAAATAAAATAAAAATAAAAATAAGAAGGAATAAAAATAAGAGTAAAAATGCAAATTTTTGAATTAAAATTTTTAGAGGATTAAAAGAGATTTTCGACAAGGAAACATCATTTTTGACACCCTTACTTGTGGCAAGTATCATTTTCATCATCGGGTAATCCTGAACTTGGACCGCCTCGGGACCCAGTGTAATACCCCCATACCCCCTGCAAGGAATATCGGGGCGCCACACGGCTACATATGTATACATATACATATACCGTAGCAGAACACTGACATTAAAAGATAAGAATAATTTGGACCCAACAAAAGAGCTCTTATAACATATATATAAACTGTACATAATACAAAAGCTTTATACTTGTTACATATTCATTTTCGGTACACATATATATAATAGTTAACTTTTACATGTCAATATTATACTTCCTATGTACATAATGATGTTACTCAAAATGTAAGAAACTCTATTACTATCTTATACAAAAAGATGTAACAAAAGCTCCTAGTGGCCTTGACCTGCAGATGCACGCTCTCACTGCTCCGAACCTGTACCTACACGGAATTAAACATCCGTGCTAAGCGATAATGCTTAGTGGGGATGAAAATAATGCAAAGGACTTCTTTATGAAGTCACACATATATCACACATTTCATATGACAAAATCAAATGTCACACGCATAACCTTGTCATACATATACAAATCATTTATTCAAATACACAAGAGTCATGTGCTCCCATTCATGCAATACTTCTCATGTGATATAACATTTAATCAGAACAATCTTCTAAATCATTTCATGTTCACTATACCATATTAGTAAGCCTGAATTCCTTTCATGGTGGATACGGGTAACTCTGGATACTGTTCACAGTACTTTGCATATGGAGAATTAACTCAAAACTCTATGAAATACACGAGGTATTCCGAACTCTGGGCACAATTAAGGCTAACTCTAGCAGCTGCACTCTAACCCTTTATAAGCATGCTTATCTATCCACTATAACGGTAATCAAGCTCAAAAGACAGCAACTCAATTATACTCTACTTTGATACCAAGTATGGATTATAATTCAAGTGCACTCATCAACTTTAGAGGCATTTAATTCACATACAGTCTTTATCAATCATGTTCAACAACTAAAAGCATGTAACATTTAAATTCCACGCATAAGCTCTTATATCACATCATCATATATATGCACTCATAGGTTCATACATTTTTATCACACCATTTACAATCCTTAATACAGTTATACATTGTTACTTTATTAGTTAAATTACCAATCTTAAACATACTCAAATGCGTTTCCCCGTTGATAACGACTTTATAGTCATTTGCTAACCCCACACATGCATAATAAGCTAAGGGGAAGGGTAAGGGGTTGACCCATGGCAACTAGGGGCTCAAAAAGAAGAATAAAAAGCTTTATATACATTGTTCTGTCGCGAGGTCGCGACCTGTGTCGCGATCGCGATAGAAGCTTGCCTCTGGTGCCTTACGAGATTGGTTTTTACCCTAAACTTTTATCGCCAAAACCACCCTCTATAACACATTTTTAGGCAAAGTAGTCTTCATAAGAATTGTTCAGTAGGATGTTATCTTTCAAATGGGACAAATTTAAGGTCTTTTGGACATCTATAACTCCAGATATAATTCAAACAATCTATACTGTTCCAGTGAACCCGCCAGAACACGGTCACTTACGTTCTAATTACTTTTTGGGATACTTAGGGCCAGAAATAGATCTAGTAACCTCTTAGACATTTTTATCTACGGATCTTAGGTTTCAGATGCAATTTGAAGCAACTCAATGGAAGCCCTATAACTCTACTTATCACAAATACAATACACAGAGGGCTGATGATAATCTGAGCAGAATTCACCCACAAACATACTTTACACATGAAAGTTGTATGTAGACCATCTAACACACATATAATCACAACATATCCATATCCATATACCATAAAACACTACAAGCAATCAAAATGATATTCACACACGATCCCTACCTCTAGGAGTTGAACCAAGCTCTCTACTCAGCTCCAACCTTCTCTTTGCCCTTATTCGATCCCTTGTCCACAACTTCCATGCACAACCATTCAAAACACTAGAATTACTCTTCTCTTTACTTTAAATCAGAAACAGAAACCAAGTAGTAGAAGAAGACTAATGTTATCATAATAGTACTACCTACCTCTTCTCAAATAAAATCCACTCTTTTCATCCAAAACCAAATTATTCTCTCTTAAGGAGCAAACGAAAGAAAGAACAAAGGAAAGACAACAGGAAGCCCAAAGAAAGAAAGGAAAACACAAGGCCAAAGCCAAGGAAATCCAACGTAAAAGAGAAAGAAAGAAACAAATGGTCAAAGTTAATCCCACCATTAACTATGCTAATAAATGCCACCTATCCAATTAATTACATATTTATCTTCTTTTTCTCCCAATCTCTTTTAATCTACTTTAGTCTTGCCACATATCACTCCCCTATAAAGCCATGTATCAACCTCCTACAATGCCACTTGTCACACTCCTATGCCACCACGTGTCCAATACACATCTCAAGGTCTCTTAAAACCCACTTATGCAAGCATCTCTCGAGAGGGTTCTGTCGCGCCCGCTACAGAACGCTCACATCCACACTAACCAGCTGTAGTTGGGAAATCGCTGGAGTGTTCTGTCGCGCTCGCGACAGAACTCTTGCAAACAACACTTACTTTTCCGAACAAAACTCCGTAATTCTTCTAGGGCAACTTTGGGGTGTTACACCCGGTGTCTATAGGTAGCAAGTCATGGCAACTTATAATTGTAGACCAATGACGGTCTACTTATAAAATGTTAGTGTAGTGTAAAGTGTAAGTGTAGTGTCGTCGGAGTGTAATTTGAACCTTAGTGGCCACTTTGGTAGGTTAGGGCTATAGAGCCCAGTCTAGTGATAACCAATGGGTGTTATTAGGGGCAAAAGTTGAAAGAAATTGATTAAAAAGAGAGATTTATTGCAAAATATGGTTAAAAAGTGTAAAGAAAGAACTAATTGAATGATTAAATGGAAATACACGTAATTGAGTGATAAGGATAAAGATATAGTAATGATTAAGTGATAAGGATAAAGATATGGTAATGATTATGATAAAGATAAGATAAGATAGGAATTGAAAATTAGTTTTGACTTGAAATGGTACTTTAAGGACTAAAACATAATTTTACCATGAAATGATTAATTGGAGGATTAAATGATGAATTATAAGTTAATAAGTGACTAGATGTGAAAATATAATTAACTAATGGCATAATGGTAAATAAAGGAAAAAAGAAAGGGCAATATCATAATTTGATAAAAGTTTCGAGGCAAAAGGGTAAATATGTAATTAAATTGAATAAAGTAGCAATAAATATGAACATAAGTGAGAATGGGACAAAAATGAAAGAAATAGAAAGTTTAGGGGTAAAATGGTAATTTTACACCTAATGGATAAGTATGAAGTAAGTTAGGTAAAAAGTGTGATTAAAAAGGTTAATTGTGCAAATAAATGGAAAGATAGGGATTAAATGGTAATTTGTAATAAATGTGGTAAAATAAGGACTAAAATGTAATTTGGTAAGTTAGGAAAGTGTAAAAGTGGAAATTAAGAATAAATGAGGGTAATTTGGTAATTAAGTGAAATAAGGGACATAAATGGCATTATTGAGAAAGATGAGGACATAGTTGGAATTATTGAAAAAGTTAAGGACATAATTGGAATTATTTAAAGTTAGGGACATAAATATAATTATGGAAAAAGATTAAGTACCTAAATGTAATTATTAGAATATTGAATTGGTTTTATGTTAATAAATTAAGAACTGATAATAGAAATTAATAAAACTGATAATGAGAATAATAATATTAATAATGGCAATTAAGTGAAATAGAAGTGTAATTTTGTAATTATTGTAAATGTAGAGGACTCAATTGTAAATTAATTATAGTAGGCTTCTTAAAAGGACTTTAGTGAATTAAATTATAGTGCATGATTATTGAATGAAACTTTAAAAAGGACTGATAAAATAAATTTTATAACTTGTTTAACTAGAATGTTAAAAGCGTTTAATTTAGTATAGTGAGAAATAATTAATGTAAAGGTAATTGAAATAGATTGTAATATGATTGCTAAGAGTTAGTGTAAATTAAAGAAAAAGTAAAGAAAGTGTTGAGGGCTTAAAGAAAATTTAAATGTCAAATTGATACTGCAAGAATGATAATAATGACTGTTCTAATAAGTGATAACAAGGATTGTTAAAGTCATTGATAGATCAAATGAAGTAACATTAATGTTAAGAATGTCAGTACAAATTGTAATGTTTGTCAGTGCAGTGTTGTAATATCCAATATCCGAATCATTTATGGGTATAAGGGTGTTACATCTTGGATCGCCTTGTGACCCAGTGTCTACACTCTCCTTTGTTATTTGTTCTTTGCTTAAGTATACCTCCATAACCTATATCACTGTCATCTGTTTCTACTACTAGAAAAGATGAGGAAAAGGCAAGGAAGACTTTTAATTTTTTCCTTAATTTGTCTAACAATCTGAGTATGGTCTTCTGTCCATGCTTTTGGGTTTTTCTTTAGTCTATTGTATAAAGGTTGACAGATTTTTCCTAGTTCCTGAAAGAAATCATGAACATAATTTAAACATCTTAAAAACCTCTGTAATTGTTCCCTATCCTTAATTTCGTCTGAAAAGTTCTCTTCAAATTCTAAACTTCTGTTTATTGGTCTAATAGTACCCTAATATATATCATGTCCTAAAAATCTAACCTTAGTCTGAAAAAGTTTCATTTTAGCTGGAGAAATAACTAATCCGCTATTATGTATAGTATTATAAAATTTTCTTAACGACAAAAATTCTTATTAATTCATTAATAGGTCTCACTATATCGTTCATTATATTCTGAAATTCTGATATAGCATTTTTTTAGGGCGAATGGTATCACATTCCATTCGTAATGTCCAAAAGGCATATTGAAACCTGTCTTATACCTATCTTATGCTTGAATATGTATTTGCCCAAATCCTGATTTCATATCAAATTTTGAAAATATCTTTTCATTATATAATCTTTTTAATAAATCTCATTTATTTCGGATAGGGTACCTAATCCATTGTAATACTTTATTTAATGGTTTATAATTTATTACTAATTTAGGGGCTCCTCTTTCAAACTTTGCGGCGTTCATAACATAAAAAATCGAGCAAGACCATGGAGACTTACAATCTCTAATTAATCCTTTATCTTTTAAATCATGAATTTCTTTTCTACATAATTTCTCTAATTCTTCTGACATATGTATAGCTTTTGATCTAGTAGGGATTTTTGTTTCATCAAAATATTTCTCATGAGGTAATCTAACAATATGTTGTGTTCTATTCCAAAAAGCATTAGGAACTGGGGCACACACATCCTTAGAAAAAGTTTTTTCTATTCCTTTCATTTTTTTCTTTTATTTTTGAATTTTCTAATTGAAGTTTTATTCTTTTTTCATCTATTTCTTTAACTAAAAATTTTATATGATTTTGCTTATTTTAAATTAGTTTAATTTCCTAAATATTATTCTTCAATTGGCTAATGTTTCTAGACAACATTAGGAAGGCAAATTCAAAAAGCATTTCCTTATCTAATATTCTAGTGATTATTCTTGTCACACCCCATTTTCCCAATAGTAGAACGAGCCATGTGTGTGTATGTATTTGTATGTGTTTTGGCATGATCATAAGGGCATTTTGGAAATATTGCATAATTTGGGGTTTTTTTCTAGTGCGTGTGTGTGCATGTGTAGTACTATGGTGTGAATTAGTTGGGACAGGTTTGTGTGTGCATGAGTGCACCATTGTAGTGTGTGTTCATGGGAGTTGCATTATGTGTGGTTGATCATACCATAGTAGGATGTGCACTAGTGGGTTAATATTGTGTGTGAGCAATTGCACATTTGTAGGGTATGCATTAGTTGGGAGTGTCTTATGTGCATGTGATGCATGTCTTTTGGGTGTGTGTGATCAAATACCACCAATAGAGAAGTGACACTTGTCTAGGGTAAGGAAAAAGAAAAAGAAAAAGGAAAAGAGAAGAGAAGGGGACGGTCGCTGTCTTCATTTCGCATTCTTCTTCTCCCTCACTCTCTTCTTCTTCCTTTTCTCTTCCTCTAAGAACCCTAGCTTGGAATCAAGGCTTAGTTGGTGGGGATTGATCATCCTTTAGCATTTTTGAGGTAAATCCATTGCATTTGTTCTTCTTTTCTTCATCTAGTTCATCATTTTCTTCTACTTTCTGGTTTTGGGTTTGAAGTGTGGGTTTTGTGTTTGTGTGTTATGTTGTCTTGATGCTTAGTTGAGCCTTCGCATGAGCCTAAGGGCAAGGAGAAGGCGGGATCTAGTGGAACTAAGCATTAGGAGCAAAGGATTTGAAGGTTTGGGAAATTTATTGTTTTGTATGTAAATGTGTTTATGCATGTGTTCTTGGTGATTTCCGGAATTGGGTTGTGATATGTTCTTGATAAGGCATGTATGTTATGGGTTTGTGTTTGGGTAAAGAAATTTTGCATGAGTATGGGATTATTGTAGTGATTTTGAGGATTGATGTGGCTTTTGCTGCAAATTTGTGGGTTTTGGAAATTATTGGTATGGTGAGTTTGAATTGATGTTTGGTGTGAAATTAATAGTTGATAAATGTTATATTGTGGTTATTGATGTTAATGGGTGGATGGATTTGAGGTAAGAGACCATTTGAGTGTGAATTGAGTGTTGTGGGTATGTTTTGGAAGAGGAAGAAATCTGCAGAATTCTGCAGATTTTGCAGATCCCGACTCTGTCGCGATCACGACACTGTCGCGAGCGCGACAGAGACCGGTGATCTTGGCCTGTGCTATCGCGAGCTCGCGATAGCAAAAGTTGATTTGCTCTCTGTCGCGATCGTGACAGAGCGCAATGCTGGCCTATGCTGTCGCGAGCATGCGATCTATCGCGAGCCAGCGATGGCGAATTTTAGTCTCTATCGCGATCGCGACAGAGTCCAGCTGTTCCCTCCTCCCCGCGATCGTGAAGCCTGTCGCGCGCGCGCTGCAAAGAGACTATGGTCTCTATCTCGAGCGCGACAGATATCGCGAGCGCGACAGACATCGCAAGTGCGACAGTCTTGTTATGCTGAATGAGTTTCCTTTGGCGTGTACGTGTAGTTTTGAACTCTTATTTCCTTTGGTGACCATAAGCCCTATATCTGTTAACTTATGAATTATGTGAATGTGAATCCATTATATGAATATGTCTTTACGTATGCAAATATGTTCATATGTAATTTGGAATGTTATTGAATGAATTGAATCGATTATGCATAGCCTGCAAGAGTCAGTCTAGTGGATAGTTAGGCATGCCTAATAGAGTCTCTTAGCTGCAGTCTTTTGTTTGCATTGGACCCCAATCAGGTCCTCGCTTGGTTCCTCGCGAACCCCTTTGTGTTTTGATCTTGTTTAAGGTCCCTTTTGAAATGTTTTGTGGAAATTAAAAGTAAAAAAAAAATTAGTTTCTCGATTCGTACCCGTAAGGTACTATTTGTAATCGGCTCGTACCCGTAAAGTACTGTTTGTTCACTCGTTATCCACTACTTTGAGTCAGCAGGCACTTTGTCTTTTGAATTGCTTGATTAAGTGTGAAACTGTATTATTCGAATATGTTTATTAATGAGATGTTATGAAGACAGTGGTACTTTATCGAAGGTATGACCATATATGTTTACATGTTCATATGTTCTTACTCTTATGTAATGCGTATTCTTATTATGCCATCTGTATGTGTTTGCCTTGACGACCATTGTGAATGGTTGTCCTTATGCTATATGTGTGTTTCCCCACTAAGCGTTTATCGCTTAGCACGGTGTGTTTACTTGTGAAGGTACGGAATGAGTTTGCTTGGGAGAGTCACAGCCAACGAAGCCAACATAGCTAGGGGCCTTTAGAATAGGGCCTATTTTTGTATCTCGATGATTCTTTTTGTATAGAACTCTCATACTTCAGTTTTGTAATAGCTTCGGCATATGTATATGTATATTTTAGAGATGTAATTATCTTTTGTGCCTCCGGGTTGATCAAACAGTAATGTAATGTTTTCCGTTATATTAATGTATGATCAGCTTATTTGATGAATGGTTTTGTAAAGTTTAATTTACCCTGTATTTCGGTATGTATGTTTATGTATGAATGTATGTATATTATGTATCTGTGTGGTGGCACCTTTACTCATACGGCATCACACTCCTTAACAGAGGGGATCGCCTAAGTACGGGTAAGGGGTGTTATAAGTTGTGGTATCAGAGCCTAGGTTTAGGCGTTTCTGGGTGATTATTTATGTGCTATTATGTGTGGATGCGTCTATGTCTAGGGCTGTGTTGGCTGATGTGGTTGTCATCTTGTTTGTTAGATGGATTCTGATTCCGCTCATGGTGTGCTTGAGGAATCCGCTGAAAGTGTGAATCCTCCAGCTGTAGATCCGTCTGTTTTTGTCTCTGTGTCGGCTCAACATGCTAGGGTCCAGCCCGAGTCCGCTACCATGCCTTTTGAGGCAATGTTCAGATTGCATCAGGACATGGCTCGGGTTTTAGAAAGGGTGACTGCCCCTAAGGCTCCGATAGAGAGTTTAAGTAGAGCTAGTGTTGAGGATCTTTATGGGACCGGGCTTGATGAGTCAGAGTTAGCTGAAAAGGGGCTTGATAAGGTAAAGAGAGCTTTAAAGGAAGTCAGATGTCCTCCAGATCAACAAGCTGAATGTACTGTGGCATTGCTTCAAGGATCGGCTTACAAATGGTGGGAGTTAGTATGTAGGCAACCTCAGATGCCTGATCCGGTTACATGGGAATTCTTTGGAGAGGAGTTCACAAAGAAGTATGTGACTCAGGCATATAGGGATGCAAGATGGGCGCAGTTTTTGAGTTTGAAGCAGAGGGCTATGTCAGTTTTGGATTATGAAAAGGAGTTTAATCGGTTGTCTCGCTATGCTCCGCGTGGGGTTATGACAGATGATTTCAGATGCAAGCATTTTGAAACGAGTCTTTGAAGATTGCTTTGATCTCTTTGATGTGTATGCCTGGGGTAAGTTATTATCAGATTACAGAGGCTGCCATGAGGGCGGAGAAAACAAAATCTTTGCTTAGGGAGAGAGCTCAGCGAAGGAATTCTGCTCGGGGTGGTTCTTCCTCATCTTTGGGTAAGAGATCTAGGAACCCGCAAGATGAGCCATCAGCTGGTTCGGCTGCTAGAGGTAGAAGGCAAGGTTCTACAGCGGTATCTGGTTCTGGCGCAGAGGTACTAGATCGAATGCTACACCTGTTTGTGCTCATTGCAACAAGGCTCATCGGGGTGAGTGTAGGTGGCTCACTGGTGGGTGCTTTAAGTGTGGGAGCACCGAGCACCATCTGGCTAATTGTCCGCAGATGAGTGAGGATTCGGGCCCACAGAGAGGGACTAGTGGAGTTGGATCTAATGCTTCTCAGGCTACCCGTGGTAGGGGCCGAGGTAGAGGTCGAGGCGGTCGACTAAAAGAAGGAGCTATTTCTGAGATGGTGGAGCGTCCTCCACCAGTTGCAGCAAGAGCTTATGCAGTTAGAGCCAGAGAGGAGCAGGATGCCCCTGATGTGATTGCTGGTAAGTTCCTACTTCATGACACTGAATTATATGCTCTAATAGATCCTGGTTCCACACACTCATATTTGTGCACGCATAAGATTGTTGATAAGTTGCATGTGGTAGATCAGTTAGACTATGAGATATGTGTGACCAATCCATTAGGGCATAGTGTCAATGTGAGTAGAGTCTTTAGGAATTGTCCTCTGATTGTGGAAAGTGTAGAGTTCCCAGTGGATTTGATAGAGTTGCCATTCCAAGAGTTCGACTTAATTTTGGGTATGGATTGGTTGGGCAAGCATCGGGCTGTAGTTGATTGTCATAGGAAGACCTTTGTGCTTCGGGATAGGAATCGAGCTCCAGTGTTTGTAAGAGGTTTGGGTGCGAGTTCTGTGAATAATGTGATCTCAGCGATTCAAGCCAAGAGGTTTTTGAGGAAAGGTTGTGAGGCCTTCCTAGCTGTGATTTTGGATTCCAAGAGAGATCAAGTGAAGATTGAGGATATCCCTGTTGTGTGGGAGTTTGGTGATGTTTTTCCAAGTGATTTGCCGGGTGTGCCTCTAGAGAGGGAAGTTGAGCTAGCCATAGAGATCATGCCGGGTACCACACCTATATCGAAAGCACCTTATCGGATGGCTCCTGTAGAGTTGAGGGAACTCAAAACTCAACTGCAAGAGCTCTTGGATAAGGGGTTTATTCGACCCAGCATATCTCCATGGGGAGCTCCGGTTTTGTTTGTCAAGAAGAAGGATGGGTCTTTGAGGATGTGTATCGATTACAGGCAGATTAATAAGATCACAATAAAGAATAAGTATCTGCTACCCAGAGTCGAGGATTTGTTTGATCAGCTTCGGGGTTCTGGTGTTTTCTCTAAGATAGATCTACGGTCGGGGTATTATCAGCTTCGGGTTAAGGATGAGGATGTGGTTAAGACTGCATTTCGGACTCGGTATGGACATTATGAGTTCCTTGTTATGCCGTTTGGTTTGACCAATGCTCCAGCGGCATTCATGGATTTGATGAATAGAGCGTTTAGGCCATACATAGACCAGTTTGTGGTAGTGTTTATAGATGATATCCTGGTGTATTCCAAGGATGAGACCGAGCATGAGGAACATCTCCGATTTGTCTTGCAAGTGTTGAGGGAACATCGGTTGTTTGCTAAGTTGAGTAAGTGTGATTTTTGGCTTCGGGAAGTGTCATTTCTGGGCCACATAGTTTCAGCCAAAGGTATTCAAGTAGATCCAACTAAGATTGAGGCGATAGTCGATTGGAAAGCGCCTAGGAATATTCAGGAAGTACGGAGTTTCCTCGGTCTGGCGGGTTATTACCGTCGGTTTTTTAAGAGTTTCTCTGTGATTGCCGCTCCGATGACTACGTTGCTGAGGATAGGAGTTAAGTTTGAGTGGTCGGATAAGTGTCAGGCTTATTTTGAGAGGTTGAAGCAGTTGTTGGTTTAAGCTCCTATACTTACTCAACCCATTTCTGGTAAGGAGTTTGTTATGTATAGTGACGCTTCAAGTGTTGGTCTGGGATGTGTTTTGATGCAAGAAGGTAAGGTTGTGGCTTATGCTTCTCGACAGTTAAAGCCACACGAGAGGAACTATCCGACGCATGATCTTGAGTTAGCAGCGGTTGTCTTTGCTTTGAAGATTTCGTGCCATTATCTCTACGGGGAGAAGTGCAGGATCTTTACGGACCACAAGAGTTTGAAGTATTTCCTGACTCAGAAGGAACTGAATATGAGGCAGCGTCGATGGCTTGATTTGTTTAAAGATTACGACTGCATTGTGGATTAGCATTCGGATAAGGCCAATGTAGTCGCAGATGCTTTGAGTCGGAAATCAATTTTTGCCTTATTTTTGAGACTATTCAGATGGAGGTTTTGTTCGGATGGGGCTTTGTTACCTCAATTGAGGGTCAAGCCTACCTTGAGACAGTGGATAGTTGATGCCCAGAAGATTGATGAGAGGCTTCAGCGGATTGTGCAAGAGGTTAGTCTGGGCAGGCAACAGAGTTTTCGGTTCGTGATGGAGCGCTTGTGTTTGGGAACCGTTTGTGTGTTTTGGATGACGAGGATTTGAGGAAGCAGCTTTTGAGCGAAGCACACAGTACAGTTTTCACCATGCATCCCGGGAGTAGCAAGATGTATCGGGATATGAAGCAGTTTTATTGGTGGTCTGGTATGAAGAGGGATATAGTGGACTTTGTATCCAAGTGCTTGATATGTCAGCAGCATAAGGCTGAGCACCAAGTTCCTTCTGGATTGCTCACGCCTTTGTCCATTCGCGAGTGGAAGTGGGATGATATCACCATGAATTTTGTTTCTGGGTTACCCTTGACTCAGAAAAAGCATGATTCTGTTTGGGTTATTGTGGACCGACTCACAAAGTTCGCTCATTTCTTGTCGATTAGGATGGATTACCAGATGGATAGATTGGCCAGTATCTATGTGGATGAGATAGTTCGGTTGCATGGAGTGCCTTTGTCCATAGTTTCAGATCGGGACCCAAGGTTCACATCTAAATTTTGGAAAGAGTTGCAGCGAGCTTTGGGTACCAAGTTGAACTTCAGTACAGCATTTCATCCTCAGACAGACGGTCAGTCAGAGAGAGTGATTCAGATCTTAGAGGACATGTTAAGAGCTTGTGTTTTGGATTTTCCGGGTAGTTGGGACAAGTATGTATCGCTTATGGAATTTGCTTAAAATAATAGCTATCAGTCCAGTATCGGTATGGCTCCTTATGAGGCTTTGTATGGACGTCAGTGTAGGACTCCAGTTTGTTGGACAGAGTTATCTGAGAGGTCAGTGATTGGGCCAGAATTGGTAAGGGATACAGATGAGAAGATCAGAGTTGTGCAGCGAAATTTGAAAGCGGCCAAGGATCGACAGAGATCTTATGCCAACTTGAAGAGAAAGGATGTGCAGTTTGAAGTCGGAGACAAGGTTTTCCTGAAAGTTTCTCCTTGGAGAAAAGTGCTTAGGTTTGGAAAGAAGGGAAAGCTTAGTCCTTGTTTCATTGGTCCGTATGAGGTGTTGGCAAGAGTTGGTCCGGTGGCTTATAGACTGGCTTTATCGATAGAGTTGTCCAAGTTGCATGATGTGTTCCACGTTTCTATACTTTGTCGGTATAGGTCGGATCCTTCTCATGTTTTGTCGGTTCAAGAGGTTCAAGTGCAGTCTGATTTCTCCTTCGATGAGGAACCAAGAGCTATCCTAGCTCGGGAAGTGAGACAGTTAAGAAGCAAGCAGATTCCGCTAGTTAAGGTTTTGTGGAATCATCACGGAGTCGAAGAAGCGACATGGGAACCAGAGGAGTCAATGAGAGCTCAGTATCCGCAGTTGTTTAGCTCCGGTGAGAATCTCGAGGACGAAATTGCTGTTAGTAGGGGAGAGTTGTCACACCCCGTTTGCCCCCTAGTAGAACAAGCCATGTGTGTGTATGTATTTGTATGTGTTTTGGCATGATCATAAGGGCATTTTGGGAATATTGCATAATTTGGGGTTTTTTTCTAGTGCGTGTGTGTGCATGTGTAGCACTATGGTGTGAATTAGTTAGGATAGGTTTGTGTGTGCATGAGTGCACCATTATAGTGTGTGTTCATGGGAGTTGCATTATGTGTGGTTGATCATACCATAGTAGGATGTGCACTAGTTGGTTAATATTGTGTGTGAGCAATTGCACATTTGTAGGGTATGCATTAGTTGGGAGTGTCTTGTGTGATGTGATGCATGTCTTTTGGGTGTGTGTGATCAAATCCCACCAATAGAGAAGTGACACTTGTCTAGGGTTAAGGAAAAAGAAAAAGAAAAAGGAAAAGAGAAGAGAAGGGGGACGATGGCTGTCTTCATTTCCCGTTCTTCTTCTCCCTCACTCTCTTCTTCTTCCTTTTCTCTTCCTTTAAGACCCCTAGCTTGGAATCAAGACTTAGTTGGTGGGGATTGATCATCCTTTAGCATTTTTGAGGTAAATCCATTGCATTTGTTCTTCTTTTCTTCATCTAGTTCATCATTTTCTTCTACTTTCTGGTTTTGGGTTTAAAGTGTGGGTTTTTTTGTTTGTGTGTTATGTTGTCTTGATGCTTAGTTGAGCCTCCGTGTGAGCCTAAGGGCAAGGAGAAGGCGGGATCTAGTGGAACTAAGCATTAGGAGCAAAGGATTTGAAGGTTTGGGAAATTTATTGTTTTGTATGTAAATGTGTTTATGCATGTGTTCTTGGTGATTTCCGGAATTGGGTTGTGATATGTTCTTGATAAGGCATGTATGTTATGGGTTTGTGTTTGGGTAAAGAAATTTTGCATGAGTATGGGATTATTGTAGTGATTTTGAGGATTGATGTGGTTTTTGCTGCAAATTTGTGGGTTTTGGAAATTATTGGTATGGTGAGTTTGAATTGATGTTTGGTGTGAAATTAATTGTTGATAAATGTTATATTGTGGTTATTGATGTTGATGGGTGGCTGGATTTGAGGTAAGAGACCATTTGAGTGTGAATTGAGTGTTATGGGTGTGTTTTGGAAGAGGAAGAAATCTGTACAATTCTGCAGATTTTGCAGATCGCGACAGAGATCGGTGATCTTGGCCTGTGCTGTCGCGAGCACGCGACTCTGTCGCGATAGCAAAAGTTGATGTGCTCTCTGTCGTGAGTGCGACGACGTCGCGATCGTGATAGAAAGCAATGCTGGCCTGTGCTGTCGCGAGACCGCGATTGCGAAATATTAGTCTCTATCACGATCGCGACATAGTCGCGAGCGCGACATAGTCCGGCTATTCCCTCCTCCCCGTGATCGCGAAGCCCATCGTGCGCGCGCCGTGAAGAGACTGTGGTCTCTGTCGTGAGCACGACAGACATCGCGAGTGCGACAGTCTTGTTATGCTGAATGAGTTTCCTTTGGTTTGTGCGTGTAGTTTTGAACTCCTATTTCCTTTGGTGACCATAAGCCCTATATCTATTAACTTATGAATTATATGAATGTGAATCCATGATATGAATATTTCTTTACGTATGCAAATATGTTCATATGTAATTTGGAATGTTATTGAATGAATTGAATCGATTATGCATAGCCTGCAAGAGTCAGTCTAGTGGATAGTTAGGCATGCCTAATAGAGTCTCTTAGCTGCAGCCCTTTGTTTGGTTTGGACCCCGATCAAGTCCCCGCTTGGTTCTTCGCGAACCCGTTTGTGTTTGGATCTTGTTTAAGGTCCCTTTTGAAAATGTTTTGTGGAAATTAAAAGTAAAAAAAAAAATGGTTTCTCGATTCGTACCCATAAGGTACTATTTGTAATCGGCTCGTACCCGTAAATTACTGTTTGTTCACTCGTTATGCACTACTTTGAGTCAGCAAGCACTTTGTCTTTTGAATTGCTTGATTAAGTGTGAAACTGTATTATCCGAATATGTTTATTAATGAGATGTTATGAAGACAGTGGTACTTTATCGAAGGTATGACTATATATGTTTACATGTTCATATGTTCTTACTCTTGTGTAATGCGTATTCTGATTATGCCATCTGTATGTGTTTGCCTTGACGACCGTTGTGAATTGTTGTCCTTATGCTATATATGTGTTTCCCTACTAAGCGTTTATCGCTTAGCACGGTGTATTTACCCGTGCAGGTGCGGAAGGAGTTTGCTTGGGAGAGTCGCAGCCCACGAAGCCAACATAGCTGGGGGGTCTTTAGAATAGGGCCTATTTTTGTATCTCGATGATTCTTTTTGTATAGAACTCTCGTACTTCAGTTTTGTAATAGCTTCCGCATATGTATATGTATATTTTGGAGATGTAATTATCTTTTGTGCCTCCGGGTTGATCAAACAGTAATGTAATGTTTTCCGTTATATTAATGTATGATCAGCTTATTTCATGAATGGTTTTGTAAAGTTTTAATTTACCCTGTATTTCGGTATGTATATTTATGTATGAATGTATGTATATTCTGTATTAGTGTGGTGGCACCTTTACTCATACGGCATCTCACTCCTTAACAGATGGGATCGCCTAAGTACGAGTAAGGGGTGTTACAATTCCATTATTGCAAACCTGAAAAAGATAAAGCATGGTTATAAAAGGTGTTCCTAAAATTAGTCCTGAATTTAAATTTTTTACTAAAATCAATTGAGTTTTATAACAATATCCTCTGTTGCAAATTCATACTTTGGATAATTTGTAATTAATAAATAATTTCGATCCACTACCAGAACTAAGTCTTTCAGAAGTTTTTTCATAATATTTTGTTGGAATTAATCCTTTATGAATACAGTTCTAATTTGCTCTACTATCTATTAAGGCTAAAGTAGAGAGAGGAAAATCATCGTTTATTACTATATCTAATTTAACATACCATTTCTGATAACTTATCTTAGAGATATTGTTGACATATTCTTCTTTATTTTCCGGTTCTTTGATTGCTATAGAAGTAGAAGCTTTGTCTTTTTCTTTATTAGTAAATAATTCACTTAAACTATTCTTAAGATTTTCTTCTTCTTAGAATTGAACTTTTCTTTTTAATCTACTCATTTCTTGTTTTAAAACTTTTACTTCTTCTTGTAAGTCCTGAATTGAAGATTTCCTTTTTACTTGCTTAAATCTTTCACAAATTTCATTAAAATTGTAAGGCTTATAATCTCTAATTTCTCTATGTCCTATTAAGTCTTTTAATTTTAATAAATAATTTCTCTTAATTTATGGATCATCAATTTTATGTATTATATCTAATAAGAATTCTTGTTCATTGTTTAACATGTTAATATTATTACACTAACAAGTACCTACACATCCACATAACTTGGACTCACTGCTAGAACTATTTTCTTCACTTATTATAATTAAGTCATTTACTAAAAAAATCTAAAATTTCATTTTCAGTTTCTGGTGAGGTATCATTAATTACTATTTTCATAAGTTTCTCTTTTAACTCATCTGAGGCATCTAAACTATTTACCCTTTTCTTAACTCTACAATTTTTTGAATAATGTCTCAGTATACCACACTTATAGAAAATTACTGTATCTTTCTTATTACTAGGTTTAGTATATCTTTTAATTCTATATGTTTTTCTTTTAGGAGGGCCTTTGTAGGATCTGTCTTGCTCTAAATTAGTCCTATAAGATTTTCTCTTAGGATTAAATCTTTTTCTTATTTTATTTTTTCTTTTAGGTGTAGTTGAACGTGCACTAATTCTTTCAGAACCGTGTGGTTGACAAAAATCTCCTAATTCCTTTTTGACTGCTAGATTATCTCATTTTAATTTTGCCTTTAATTTCTTATTTGAGCATATAACTAATCCTTCATTATTAATAGAC
The DNA here is from genome assembly GCA_947683425.1 of Excoecaria cochinchinensis. Taxonomy (NCBI): domain Eukaryota; kingdom Viridiplantae; phylum Streptophyta; class Magnoliopsida; order Malpighiales; family Euphorbiaceae; genus Excoecaria; species Excoecaria cochinchinensis. The sequence goes on along the minus strand of CANTUQ010000119.1, from coordinate 4,409,096 downwards.
CATAGGTTAAATCTTTGTAGGGAATTATATCATAATATTCTAACTTCAATTTATTCCTAATTCTTTCTGCAAATAATTTTGGTAATCCTACTATAAACCTTTCTTTCCAATAAGCATTATGACAGTCTGTTTTAGTCATTACTTTTGTTAAAAATAAATCTTTGTACCATCTAAAGTCTTGTAATTTGGGACAAGTTAAGTTTTACAAGATTTATGAATTTCTATCCTAATATTTGCTAGGATCTCCTTTAAAGTTTTTCATAATGGTAAAGATTAAAGTATTAACACGGTCATCTATTGAGGTTTTTGTCTACATATTATTTTCTTGTTACCCTATTATTAAGGCCTGAGCTGCTTAAAAGTCATTATTATTTGCTGCTCTATAGGCACTAGCTGCTATTGACATTTCTTGCAATATATTTAATATCCTATACTCTGATTGTCCATCTAAATTCCACTGATAAACAGATTTGCCATCATAATATGCCTGATAAGTGAATTCTCTTTCTTCATATTGACTACTTGATGGAGTAGGTCTAGAGTAATAATTTCTGCTAGTAGGTAGAGGGGTATATTTATTAAAACTTAATTTATTTATTTTTAAAGATTCTTCTGATCTTTGGCTAAATTGATTTTCTAATTTATATATAGAATCCTTATCTGATTCAGAATCTTCATTTATTACAACTATCTACTCATCTTTCTGTGTTTATTATCCTTAATTATTTTAGTATCTATAACATTAAGATTAACTAGTCTTTCTTCTATTTTTTTTTAATATAGAGTCTTCTTTATTCAAATTAACTACAGGTCCCGAGAATTGAAAAGGTTTAAATAAAGGTTTTTCTTCTACAGTATGTAACTTTTGGGACTCAAGTTTATGGGGGCTTTGAACCATGTTTTCTATTCTATTTAGCTGACTTCCTATTGTATCTAATACCTAGTTAGAAAAGTTATTCTGCAATATTACATGCTGTATATTTTTATCCATTAGATTTTCGTTCTTTATTTCTACAAAAGGTTCTCCCATAAATTCCTGATCATTATGTTTAATTATTATATTTTCTAATAGTGGATGTATAGAAACTATTCTTTCATCACATGCTAAGTTCCATAGTTTTCCTACTTTGTTTAACATTCCTAATTCTCTTTTAAAAGGATAATCTATGTTATTCTTATTACAATAGTTTTCAAACCATAAAAATAATGGAATATTTACTTCCTATTTTTCCATATCTTCATACCATAATATTCTAAATTCTTATAGTTCTTCTTGTGAAAAATTACTAAAGTACCATCCTCTTTTCCTTTTATTATATTCTGCTTTTAAGTCTGCTCTTAAGAATTCTTTATTGATTAAAAATGTCATTATCTTATTATTTATTTAATTGAGAAAAAGCTTCCATTTGGGACCTAGTAGGGTTGATAGATGATTCATTTTCTTCTGTGTATATTGGTCTTGGGATACTTCCACTAAAATCTATTCCTCTTATGTCTAAGTTTCTTGCTGAAGCTGAACTGGGTATAGTGTTTGCTGAGGTAGAAGGCCTATTGTTAGAATAAGTTGAAAATCTACCAGATTGAGGTGTATTAGAAAAGTTTATATCTACAGATCCATCTGTATGTTTAGTTATTTTAGAAGTCTGATTATTTAAATCTAAGGGACTTGGTTTACTTACTTCCTAAAGGTTCCACTTGCTAATCTGGTTATTTAATCCCATCTTAATCTTTTAGGAGTTTGAATATTAGAATGTGTCATATTTCCTTCAAAGATTATCATTTCACAGCAAGTTAGAGTATTGATAGATCTAGGGTTTATTGAAGAGGTCATAACTTTGTAATATTCCTTATAAATTACTGCAACTGCCTTAACATCTTATTTTACATTTAAATTTTTGTTATAACTATTAAAGTTAACATATCTATTAAATTACTATCATATAAACTAAGAGTAAATCCTGGGTGACAATTGAAATATACATTAGCTAGATTGGTTTCTGCCATTACGGACAAAAAATTCAAGAAATTTAAATGTATAGCATCTATTAAGCATATTAAAATTGGAATATCAAATCCTAACCTAAACAATGGTTTAATAGCAATCTGAACTTCACCTATATGCAAGAATCTATATTTATTTCTTTGATGATTATTAATTACTTCTTCTGAGAATAGATGGATACTAGAGTGCTCCTGATTAATAGGTAATGTTTGTTCTGTAGTTTTAATAGAATAATCTATTATAAATTCAAAAGTTCGAATAGAATATATTGTTTTAATTCTCTGTTTAGGGATAATCCAATTATGTAAATCTTGTTCTCCCTTATCAATATTGATTTCTAAAGAGTTCATGTCTAAAGGATGATTATTATCATTATCTTGATTCATGTTAGAACTAGAGCTAGGTTCTCTAACAAAGAGAATTCTAGATAGCCTATTCATTATAACTATCTTAACTAAACTTATCTAAAAATAACAACAGTAAAGATTGAACCTGAGAGTATTCACAGGACCACCTAGCTGCAGGACCACTTTATGCTTATCTTTGGCTTCACTCGGCTAACCAATGCACGCCTTTAGGGTTGACTAACATTTCCTACTCACCTGCTCTAACTTTTCTGCAACTATTTCATATATATATATATATATATACACACACATATATATATTGGTACTAATATGCCCCTCCCGTTAAGCTACCGTCAAATTGAGTGTTAACAGCGCTGACGTGGCATTGACACGTGGCAAAATATGCCACATCATTAACAAATCAGCACCACGTGTATTTTAATCCAAAATGGAAAAAAGGTACTAAAATGCTTAGGGTACTAAAATACCCTTATAGTTAATTTTGGAATAAAAATACCCATAATGTTAATAAAAAAAGTACTAAAATATCACTGAATATTTATATTTTTTTATACGCACACACACACACATACACACACACACACGTACAAACATACTATCATTTATAAATAAATGTGACATAAAATAAAATTTAGTGGAAAAAATCAGATAATTTCAAGCAAATTTCACTATAAGAAATTCATTTATTACCGACAAAGAAATAGCGACGGAAAAATTTTAGTCGGTATTTAGCAACGGAATACTGGTTTTCATCGCTAATTAGTAATAGAAATCCAATTTTGCGATCCAATTTTGCGAGTAATTAGGGATGGAAATAAACTTCTGTTGCTAAAAAAAGGAGGGAAACTTTCCCTCCTTTATTAACGACCGATTTTAGACATGGAAAGTTTATTCCGTCGCTAATTAGCAATAGAATAGGATTACCATCGCTAATTTGCAACAAAACATACATTTTGTCGCTAAAAGGTGATTTAACGAATTTAGCAACAGAATTTGCTTACCGTCGTTATTTCTTCGCCACTATGTAGTGATAAAAGTAAATTTCGTTGCTATTTAGCAAAGGAATTGACTTTTCGTCGCTAAATAGAGGTGGAATAGTATATCGTCACTATTTAGCGACGAAAAATAATTTTCATCGCTAAAAAGTTATGTATTTAAACCCCCCTAATTCCTTCTCTCTCCTCTCTCCTTCCTCCTCTCTCTCTCTGTCCCGCCCTCCCAGCTGCACTCCCTCTCTCCTTCTATAGCTCCGGTGCTGTCCTACCCAGGCGGTCCTCATTCGGAGCCATTAGCCGTCGCCCCTTCTCCCCGGCAGCGATCCCACGCTGTCCTGGCCTCCCCATTTTCCCCCACACGCTTTGGTACCCTCCCTGCTCCCCTTTGAATTTTTGGGCAGATCCACCACTTCAGACAGCCGACGTCAACGGTCCGCTTTCCTAGTCATCGATTTTCGCTGGATCTACTCTCTGGTGGCCTGATCTGCTAGAGCGATAGTTAAGTTTTTTTTTATTATTATTATTAAATAATAATCTGAATAATTTATTTTAATTATATTATTATTATTAATGAATCTGAATTAAGTTTACTATTATTATTATTATTATTATTATTATTATTATTATTATTATGATAATGATGATTATGATTATTATTATTTATGATTATGATTAAGATTATTATTATGATTATTATTGTTTTGATTATTATGATTATGGTTATGATTATTATTATGGTGATTATTATTTCGATTATTATGATTATGGTTATGATAATTATGATTCTAAATAATATTTGTAAATCAAATCTATTGGAAAGAATAAAAGTTAAAATAATAAAAAATTTGATGTGCTAAGTTTTGTTTTACTTTAGATTTAGCAATTTAAATGGGATAATTAAAGTTAAAATGGAGACCAGTTGCCTCAAAAAAATTGTGGATTACATCTAGATATAAATAATAGTAAATAAGAATTTTATACTATCCAAAAAAATGAATTAGTCATTAGTGGATAAAAAAAACTAAAGAATAGAACTTTTGAAACAACAACTGAATAAAACAAAAATTAGCTATATGTAATTGTTTGTACAAAATTACATAATACCTTTGAAGTAAGTGATTAATATAAAAAGGCTATCAATTACTTTAAAAAATTTAATCAAACATTCCCTTAATGTGTTTAGTCATTAATAAAAATAATGATAACAAAATTAAATAAACTCGGCCTATAATTTCGAGTTAATTGGCCTAATTATATGTTATTAATGCTCTAAGTAATTGTAGACACTGGGTCTCGAGGCGGTCCAAGATCAGGATTACCCAATGATGAAAATAAAGACCGATTGGTTGGTAATAAAGTGAGAATCGATCACCCCCTTTGTCAAGTCCGTATATTTGTACCAAAACACTTTTAAATTTTATTTACTTATGTTTACTTCGGTTTTTGTTGTGTTCATTATTCTTATTATCTATTTTCTTTTATTTTTTTTATTTATTTTTATTTTATTTTCTAGGGACCTGTGCGGCGAGCGTGAGGCGCGGCCTCCAGCGGAAGGCCGCACCTCAAGCTTGCGAGACGCAGCCTCCAGTGCGAGGCACGACCCCAGCATGAGACCGTACCTCGTGCATTCGGCGTTCACCCGCATGTGGGCGCGCGACATGCGGCCACCCACTCATGGGCAGGCTCCCTCCTGTCCCTTTCCCACCTACAAAGTATGATTTTTCAGAGTTTGTAGGAGGCATTTCTTTCAGGTTTCGGGGGTTTTTTGGTGGAAGAAAAATAGAAAGGGGCTTTTGTCCTTTCCCCTTTTGTGAAGACGGAGGAAAATAAGAAAAGGAAAACTTTCGAGAAGAAGGGGGAGGCTGGAAATTGGAGACTGGCCAGGAGGAAAAAAATAGAGTGCTCAGTAGAGAAAAGAAAAATCTTTCAGTTTTTGAAATCTCTTCCTTGAATTTTCTTGAACCCGGAAAAATATTTTGAGTTTTAGCGTAGCTTGATATAGGGAAATCCATTCCCTTACCTTGGCTTTATTATCAAACAAATCAACAAAAAATCATTTATTTCTTTTTGAGTTTTTTCTGAGTTTTTTGAGTTTTTTAATCTATTTTAAACCTTGACAAGGGGAGTTGGATTCAAACATCTCGCTTCTATATCATCAAATATGAGGGTAATGATTATTGGCCTCGTTTTGCCATTATCTCATTTTATTTCAGTCCATCTCATTTTATTTTTCATGATATTGATTACTGCTTGAAACATAGTTTGATTAATGCATGCTCATTTTTTATGAGTTTAAAATTTATTACTTTAATATGGTTTTTGTGATGATTTTGTTTTCTTTTATACACCTAAATACTATTAATTTTTTTTTTGCATGTTCATGTTAGTTAATTTCCTGTTGGTTTATTTAATTTCATTCGTTCTCATTATTATTGTTAATATGGTTACCACTACTATTGACATTATTATGGTTATTATTATTATTATTATTATTATTATTATTATTATTATTATTATTATTATTATTATTATTATTATTCATTGTTCTTGGCACTACCTTTGATATTCTCATTATTATTGCTAATATTATTATTATCGTTATTATTATTAATGTTTTATTGTTAGTGCTATTATTATTATTATTATTATTATTAGTATCATTATTGTTAATCTTATTATTATTGCTATTATTACTGTTATTATTATTTTTATTGTTATTATCATTATTGTTATATTTTTGCATGTCTAATTTCTAATCCTTTTTGCATGTGAGTTATTTGTGAATTAAATTAATGTAATCAATTTAACCCTTTTCATTTCCTACATGTATGTTAACCATGTTTTACATTTCTCTTGCCTTTAAGTTTATGCGGTCGATTTTAGAATTATTGCTAACCTTTTTATTGTTGTTTTTCTTGTTTGGAGTTTAAAATGTGACCTTATTTGCATGTGTACCTTCATGACCAAGTCGAAAGGTCACAACGCGTAGGAGACTACACCGCTTTGGTGAGACCTTACCAACCCTTTATTAGCATGATTTTGTGTGACGCGCGTTGAACCTAGCGAAGGCCCTCTTAAGTGAGACCCACTTTTAGGGCTCGAGGGATTGGTTCACGTCTTTTGATCTTGGGCATCTGAGGTATTTTGGACACTTTCTTTCTAATAGAACATTGGAAAGGATCATCTAGCCTCATGATGCCTTTAGGCACCTTTCAGGTATTTTGGAGTTGCCACCCAATTTACAAGAAATTGGGAAATGTCATCTAACCTCTATTGGTCTAAACCAGAGAAGGTGTTAAGAACCTCACTCTTATTAATGTCTTAAGTTAAGTTTATAAATGAGTTTTTAAGAAATCAAAATTCCATCTCTCATCTCACGCGATCATGCATTGAATTTAAAGCACATTGCAAGCATATTAAAAAGCATTAAATAAAGTGATAAAAAAGGGCAGTAAACAAATTACATAAAAAATGGGACAGAATAATACCCCAAAATAAGAAAGCGTAAGAAATAAAATTTGCCCCAAAATTAATTAAAAGGGCCCAAAATGAATAAATAAACACATACAAAGTAATTAAAAATGCATCATACATAAATCGGGAGATTTATTTAATTTTAGGAACATTGGTTCCTTTTTGTTAACTTAAAAAATTAGAGAACTATTTTTGGGTACTAATTGAGAAAACGGAGATGAGTGATTTCATTTTGTGAAAATTAGTTCTCTATTTGATAGTGAGATTTTATTGGTTAAAATAGGACATTGGTCCATTTTATTAAGAAAATTTCCAAGTTATTAATTATTGTAAAAAACGTGATTTTCTATAATACGGAGAATTTAAAACACATTTTTACATACAACATAAAGAATAATATAATAAAGAAAATCCAACAATTAAAAAATGCGAACCCTAAATTCGAAGGACTTTGATCTCTCGGTTCTCCGTCCCATGCATAAATATAACTCGCATAAATAAACAAATTTGAGACAACAAAACAAAAAATAAAATTAAATAAAATGTTAGTAAAGTAAATTATTAAAAAAATAATTAAATAAAGATAAATAAATAAACAAAATAAGTAAATCAATAAAAATAATCAAACGGTGACAAATAATTCGACAATATAGCATTGACAATTACTACAGGGAATATATTGAACAAAAAACTAAAAAATGACAGAGTGAATTAAGATAAAAATTGACAAGATAAAATGGAGCAAATTATATTTCATTTCATGCATTTTCATATGTTCCTACGTTCGGTCGGGTACTTGTGTAAGAGGAAGAAAAACGTTCGGGCAAAGAGAAAGAAAAGTCGAAGAAATGAGAGGACAGAAGCACGATTAGTGCATCCTTGCACGAGTCATGCAAGGAAAGCACGACTCATGAAAGATTGCACGAGTCGTGCAAGACCTTCATGACTCGTGCAAGAATGCACGAGTTGTGAAGGCTGCCGACCGTGGGGTGTGAGTTGTCCGAGAATGTGTGACTCAAACGGGCAATCAGGGGACACGATTCGAACGGGCAAATGGGAAGCATGACACGTGAAGCAGGGACACGACTCGGACGAAGGCTCACGACTCGTGGAAAAAATCAAAGACACGACTCAGACAGAGAGCACAACTCAGACAGAAAATCATGACTCGATCAAAAAACCAAAAGCATGACTCAGACACAAAGCACAATCTGATCGGACGAACACGACTCAAATAAAAAGAAAGGCAAGATTCGGTCAAAAAATATGATTCGGACAGAGGAAAACACAGGCAATACATAGACAAATGAAAAATAGAGACGAATAGAGTAAAGTTAACAGACTATTAAACATGATAATATACCATCAAAAACATGCATTATAGAATAACAAAAATATTGATTAATCATAATAAATATTTAAGGTCCACATCTGATGACAAATAAAGATAAATATACGATAAACAGATTAACAAAATCAAATGAGAAATAAACAGAGTATGTACAAAGAGAAGAACTAATTAATAAAGGAAAATGAGAAGGAGAAAGAAAAAGGAAAAGAGAGTTACCCTCAGATATGATTTTTGATCTATAAATGAAGAAGTGTTGTTCCCTTGGTTGATTTCTTTGAAAATAGATAAAAACAGAGAATGAGAAAAGCATCAAATGAGAGTTATGTTGAAGGAAGAAATGCAAGACGATTGAATCTCAAACGTCAGGAATTAATTTCCTGGGTTCAAGAGCAATCTCAGAATACTTTGAGAACCAAAAATCACTTTCTTGTTCTCAAAGCTCTTCTCTATATATTTTCTTTCGGTGTTTTCAAAATAACCTCCCCTTCTTTTTTGTTTTCAACTTTTTCTTTTTTTACGTCCTCAAAAACTAGTGTTTTCATTAGGTATCTCCCTCTCTAAAACCCCTTGATCCCTTCTCTAAATCAAGTCTTCCTTTTTAAAATCAAACAGGCAATCAGTATTTTCCAACCAAATCCCGTGAAAACCGAAAAAGAGGAGCTGGGGGAGAAAGGCGCGTGAGGCAGCCTCTCACTAACGTGAGGCTGCACCTCATGTTAGTGAGATGGGCCTCACTAATGTGAGGCTGCATCTCACATTAGTAAGATGGGCCTCACTACACAGGCCCCAAAAACTTTTTTTTTTAATTTTAATTTTAAAAATGAAAAGTTATTTTTTTTTCGAGGGAATCATCACTTCTATTTGTCTTTTGCTTGTAAACAGACATCATTCTCATCATTGGGTAACTTCGGTCTGGGCTGCCTCAGGACCCAGTGTCTACAGTTGCCCCCAATTTTGGGGAACGTAGTGCCTGGATGCCTAGGTGAGCCAAAACTCGAAGAAAGAAAGAAGAGATGCATACCTAAGGTAGCTGTCTTCTTGAACTGGGTGATACTGTTGTAGTGGTTATCGCCATGTTGTCGGCGTGTTATCCTTTTTTGAAGCGGTAGTGCCGTGATCGTGCTAACCCTCCATGGAGTGGTAGTGCCATCATCGTGCTAACCCTTCTGAAGTGGTGTGAAGTGGTAGTGCCGTGATCGTGCAAACCCTCCGTGGAGTGGTGCTGCCGTCATCGTGCAAACCTTTCTGAAGCGGTAGTGCCGTGGTCGTGCTTACCTTCCGTAGAATGGTGGTGCCATCGTGCTAACCCTTCTGAGATTTGAAGTGGTAGTGCCGTGATCGTGCAAACCCTCTGTGGAGTGGTAGTGCCGTCATCGTACAAAGCTTTCTGAAGTGATAGTGCCATGGTCGTGCTAACCTTCCATAGAATGGTAGTGGCGCTATCGTGGTAACCCTTCTTAGATTTGAAGTAGTAGTGCCGTGATCGTGCAAACTCTCCGTGGCGTGGTAGTGTCGTCATCGTGCAAACCCTTTTGAAGTGGTAGTATTGTGGTTGTGCAAACCTTCCATAAAATGGTAGTGTTGCCATTGTGCAAACCCTTCTGAGATTTGAAGTAGTGCCCCCTAAGAGCCCTTTGGTTGATTGCCCTTTGAGAGGTCTTTGGTTGATTGTTGGATTGGTGTTCTGATTGATATTATCACTCGGCTTTTGTCAGTTTCTGCATCGAATCTTTCTTACTATAAAAAATAGTGACCTTGCAATTGAAATGCATGAGTCATGCAGGAATGCAGGACAAGAATTCATCTAAGTGAGTTTAGAGATAATAGTTGGGCTTGCTGCAATTTGGGATAGGATCGATGCCTTTTGAAGTTGCTTTTGAATTTAATACCTTTGGGATTGCAAGGTTCTCATCTGATACCTATAGTCATTTTTTAAAGTTAGTGTGTCCCTTGTGGATTTTTACACTAGCTTTTCTTAGCGGGAAATGCATCCTTTTCGGGTTTTCACCTAACCCTATGCCTTTTTTTTTCCTAGAATCGACCCAACCCAATCTAGCGGCTTTTATTCATTTCATTTTTTATAAGACAGACTGCCTGCTTCCAGGTTTTCACCTTGCCCTATGGCCTAACTTTTGCTTAGAGCGCAAATTACAGTTTTCATCTCTAACGAGGGTTTTTTTTTTTTTTGCAAAGGGATTGAAGCTGTTACCAAAGGTCTCTCGGGTATGATCGGTATGTGCTTACATCTCAGATCATGGTTGTACAAGCTTGAATCTTTATCGCGAAGCTGTTGTAGAATTGGCTTCACAGTTGATGGTAGGATGAGTCGACTGATGTGCTTGAGCAGCGAGAGTGGCAGAGGGTTGATAGTAACAATGTGCTAGTTTTACACCGGGACCGGACAACTTTGAGTAAGCAAAATGAACTACTTTTGTCACATCAATATCATTGCATAAATGCATGTATTTCAATTTGATTTCATAACACATGATCATTATTTGGCATTAACTTCAAAAAATATGAGACCTCATCTAATCTCGAAATAGATCCTGAAAGTATCAAACTCCTGTTATCAATCAGCCCTCTCGGGTTTTCATAATTGAATATTTTTTTATCCTTTGCCATGAACCCTCCTTCAGTCCGTCGGTGTTAATTGAATTTGTTTTCATCTTCATTAGCCGGGGAGGCTGCTCCTTCTGGCGGTGTTCCTTCTTTGGTCTCAAAATCTTTTCCTTGTCCCTTGTGCAAACTGGCTAAGATGGCGAGTTCCTTATTTAGGGCTTGAATGTGAAATCCCACACCTTACTTTTGTTGGCTTTGGTGGTTCAATTTCTGAAGTGCTTTTCAATGGTTGAGATTAGGTGACAGGTTAGGCACAGATAGCCTGGGGCAAAATTGTGATTTTTTTTTACTTATTTATTTATTATTTATTATTTTTTTTCCAAAGGTTATAAATGTAATGAGTTGTCCTTCTAAGTTTGGCTTTAAGGATGGTTAAAGGTCAATCTTGATTGGCTTTTGTAGTGAATTTCTCAAATGGTCGGGGGAAAGGAATTATAAGGCTTGGTTCTAATGAGTCGTGTATTCCCTGTGAAGGTCCTGTGTTTCATTCGTCCAACTTTTGATATAGTCCTCGGAGTTTAATTTTGTTTGGCAACATCGTATGCATCCTAGATGTTGAGGTTATGAAAGAATGGCTTTTGGAATTTTGCTTATCTTCACGTTGGCATGTGGAAGTAGCATTGTCTCAATAATGTCTTTGTCAATTTTCAGCATATCATACCTGGTCCAGGCAAAGGCTCCTTTTTTTTCTTTCTCTTTTTTTTTTTTAACATTATCTCTCAAAGTGATCCTCTCTTCAGGAGTTATATCAAATACTATCAAGATTTTGTTTGGATTCCCCAAAGTTCCGAGATTAGATGGAGCTGTATTAATTGGGTTAATGTAAGAAATGAATGAATGCATCGTGATCATAGGACATGAAATCGTTAGAAACACCACACAAATAAGTAAAATTGTTCATCGTATCAAAATAGCCAAACTGTCATAAGGAGTTCTTGAAATAAAAAGAAATAAAGCATCTAAAAACATAACCTTCTTCTCTACTCTCCTGACGAGTAATAGTGACGTGTTCATCTCCATGTAGCTCTTGCCAAATATGCCGCTCAGGTGGACCGAACCCGATCATATATTTGGTGGAGGGACTGCATTATAGCCTGCCTTCTTCTCCTTCTCTCTCTTCTCAGGATCAGTGATCTATTTGGTGTCAATAAGATCTTAGATCTTATTCCTCAGAGTTCGGTAGTAATCCGTCAAGTGCCCAGTGTGTTGATGGTAGGCATAGTACTGGTCATCTCTGTGTCTTAGTTGTCCCTGATTCACGGCTGGCCTAGGCGTCAAAGGTCATAGCTTGCCCTCCTTCATCAGTCTCTCCAATATCAAGGACAAAGAGCGGCCTAAGTTAGAGTAGTACCTTTGACCCTGTCTAACCTCAGTAGCTGTAACCTCGACCACCTTTCCATTTCTATTACTGCTTCCAGAACCAACTGATCTATACCCTGACTGGTTCCTAAAGTTCTTTCAAGCAAAGTTATTTTGACTTGCTTTCTTTGCCTGGTAAGCCCCCTCAGCCTCTACAACAATGTCTTTAAGTGACTACCAATCTCTGAGCCCCTTAAAGCTGAGCAAGTCCCTCAGGTAAGGGCAGGAGTTCCTGATAAATAGCCTAATCTGGTCAGCCCTATTCCTCCACCTGGTGAGGTATTCATGGAATGACTCGTCACTCTTTTACTATAAAAGTTCAAGGTCCTTTAGGGTGACCTTTATTCTGGTGCTGCAGTCATACTGCTTCATGAATTTATCAGTCAAAAGGTCCCAGTCTTCTTTGGATCTCCTATCTAGCCCATGATACCAGTCTACCTCCGGATCCACTAGACTGAGGCAAAAATATTCCACCTTTTGCCTCTTAGTCAACCCTGTGCCCTTCATCACTAAGGTGTATTGCTTAATGTGTGTAGACCGGTCCGATGTCCCATCAAACTTCGGCAGCTTAGGTATATTAAACCTCTGGGGCAGCTGCTCTTCATCCCCCAAATCTCTGTCTTAAGGGTTGATCCCCTTTCTAGCTGACAACATACCGGTGTTAGCCTCAATCTGCTGTCTCATACCTCTAATAGCCTCATCTTTTACCCTGGGTGCTCTACCCCTCACGACTTGATGGGCTGCTATCTCCTCAACCTCCTCTTCCATCACAAAATCCTCATTAGGATTACAGACCCTTTCTCTTCTTGGCTCAGCGGGCACAGTAGTAGCTTTAGGCTCATTGATTGGTTGGTAAGCAGTATTACCTATAATTGTGCCTCTTCACCGACAGGCAGCTCAACTTGTCCGAAAGGAGGGATTACTAGTGGTTGTTGAGCGATAGGTGCTTGTGGAGCCACAGGTGCTTGTGGGGCAAGAGGATGAGCAATCCTTTCGGCCATGGTGCCCATCATTTCTAATATCCTCCGCTCAAAATCCTCCAGTCTCCTGACGAGGTCTTGAGTGGTTAGAGCTCCAGTCTCTTCTGCCATCAAAGATGATTCACTAGTTGTTGAGAGTGACTCAGAATCCTAAACAAGCACTAATTCTAGCAATCCAAAGGGCGAGTCTTTCCTCACTAGTCGACCGTCAGAACCTCTACTCCACTTTGATGAATCTATGGTGGCTGAAAGATTCAGATTGTTAGAATGATGCATGGATAATAGGTACAATGCATGATCGTGAGTTGTGCAATATTTCGCAACCACATACGAGCAAGTAGATCCTTCTAACCTTGTTACTCCCACACACGAGGTCAAATAGTCTCTTCCTAGGTGCGCTTAACCTATGGGTCAATTGGGAACCCAATGGGTGCGTATGGTGCATGGTGAAAAACTAACAGCATAACACTCTTCATTTAAAGCACATGCGCATTGATTTTGGCCATTATATATCTGGACCTTTCAAACAGACTAAAATGAGGCCACCGAGGCATGAAAGCCTTTGATGAGTGCCTAATTAATATATTTGAATTCGTTCGATACATAAGGGCCCACGTAACAAGCATCGTATTAAGGAGCATATTACCTAGTGGAAGTTTCTATTGCCATTACATGAGCTTTGGTCAAAGGTGGTGTTACTTTAGCTCTACCCAAGCATGGTCCCTGCCAACGGGTCTAACTCATCATAAGCATAGCGACCGATTGGGTCTCCATTTGATATACCATGATGGCACGAGGCTTGGGCTAGTGATTATCCTTAGCACTTCCCTACATTGAGTGAAGGTAGGGTCATGTTTTAGGAACGCACCGCGGTAAAATAGGGACCAACTAGTATAATTCTAAGGCTCTAGTGGATGCAATGCAATTTTGATTAGAAATGGAATTTTTGATTCTTAACAACTCAATTATAATTTTAACTTAAGTCACTTTCGAAGCGAAGTTTCGATCATCCCCAGCGGAGTCGACACTATGACGCGCGCCGAACCTAGCAAAGGCCCTCCTAGGTGAGACCCACTTTTAGGGCTCGAGAGATTTGTTCGCGTCTTTTAATCTTGGATATCATGAGCCATTTTGGACACCTCCTTTCCAATAGAACATTACAAATGATCATCTAGCCTCATGATGCCTTTAGGCATCTTCTAGTTATTTTAGAGTCGCCATGCAATTTAGGAGAAATTGGGAAAGGTCATCTAACCTCTATTAGTCTAAACCAGAGAAGATGTTCGAAATTTCACTCTTATTAATGCCTTAAGTTAAGTTTATAAATGGGTTTTTAAAAAATCAAAATTCCATCTCTCATCTCATGCGATCATGTATTGAATTTAAAGCGCATTGCAAGCATATTGAAAAGCATTAAATAAAGCGATAAAAAAGGGTAGTAAATAAATTACATAAAAAATGGGACAGAATAATCCCCCAAAATAAGAAAGCATAAGAAATAAAATTTGCCCCAAAATTAATTACAAGGGCCCAAAATGAATAAATAAACACATACAAATTAATTAAAAATGCATCATACATAAATCGGGAGATTTATTGAATTTTAGGAACATTGGTTCCTTGTTGTTAACTTAAAAAATTAGAGAACAATTTTTGGGTACTAATTGAGAAAACGGGGATGAGTGATCCCATTTTGTGAAAATTAGTTCTCTATTTGGTAGTGAGATTTTATTGGTTAAAATAGGACATTGGTCCATTTTATTAAGAAAAATTCCAAGTTATTAATTACTGCAAAAAACGTGATTTTCTATAATATGGAGAAGTTAAAACACATTTTTACATACAACAAAAAGAATAATATAATAAAGAAAATGTAACAATTAAAAAATGCAAATCCTAAATTCGAAGGTCTTTGATCTCCCGGTTCTCCGTCCCGTGCATAAATATAACTCACATAAATAAACAAATTTGAGACAACAAAATAAAAAATAAAATAAAATATTAGTAAAGTAAATTATTAAAAAAAGAATCAAATAAAGACTAATAAATAAACAAAACAAGTAAATCAATAAAAATAATCAAACGGTGACAAATAATTCGACAATATAGCATTGACAATTATTACGGGGAATATATTGAACAAGAAACTAAAAAATGACAGAGTGAATTAAGACGAAAATTGACAAGATAAAATGGAGCAAATTATATTTCATTTCATGCATTTTCATCTGTTCCTATGTTCGGTCGAGTACTTGGGTAAGAGGAAGAAAGACGTTCAGGCAAAGAGAAAGAAAAGCTGAAGAAAGGAGAGGATAGATGCACAACTCGTATTTACCCTCAGATATGATTTTTGATCTGCAAATGAAGAAGTGTTGTTACCTTGGTTGATTTCTTTGAAAATAGATAAAAACAGAGAATGAGAAAAGCTTCAAATGAGAGTTACGTTGCAAGAAGAAATACAAGACGATTGAATCTCAAACGTCAAGAATTAATTTCCTGGGTTCAAGAGCAATCTCGGAATAATTTGAGAACCAAAAATCACTTTCTTGTTTTCAAAGTTCTTCTATGTATGTTTTCTTTCGGCATTTTCATGATAACCTCCTCTTGTTTTTTGTTTTCAACTTTTTTTTTTTATACATCCTCAAAAACTAGGGTTTTCATTGGGTATCTACCTCTGTAAAACCCCTTGATCCCTTCTCCAAATTAGGTCTTCCTTTTTAAAATGAAATAGGCAGTCTATATTTTCCAACCAAATCTCGTGAAAACCGGAAAAGAGGAGCTGGGGGAGAAAGGTGCATGAGGTAGCCTATCACTAACGTGAGGCTGCACCTCACGTTAGTGAGATGGGCCTCACTACACAGGCCCCTAAAAACCTTTTTTTTAATTTTAATTTTAATTTTAGTTTTAATTTTAAAAATGAAAAGTAATTTTTTTATTTTTTTTCGAGGGAATCATCACTTCTATTTGTCTTTTGCCTGTAAACAGGCATCATTCTCATCATTAGGTAACTTCGGTCTAGGCTGCCTTAGGACTCGGTGTCTACATTGTGTTCACTTATAAATAAAGTATTTTTTATTTTATGCTCGTGTAAGATAAAAAGTTACAAAAATATTATTATAACAAAATTAGGATTTTTCCTAATAAAGTAGGACCAATGTCCTCGATTTTAGGCAAAGAATGCAAAATGTCACGAATTAAAATGAAGAGTTAAATTTCCTTAAAAATGGGATCACTCATCTCGGTTTTCAATCCAATAGCCAAAATAACTCTTCGATCCCTCTTTAAGTGAGCATGAAGGGACAAATATTCCTAAACCGAATAAATATCCCGATTTATGCATGTCTCCTCTTTTGGTTAATTTTGCTTAAATTTTTAGATTTATGTTATATATCTTGTGGGCCCTTATAATTAATTATCTTTGGGCAATTTTACGTAGCTTTTCTTTTTATTTGAGGGATTGTATTTCTGTCCCAATTTCCATTTTATCTAGCTTTTCCTTTCATTTGGAGATTGTATTTGTCCCAATTTCTCCTTTGTAAATGGCATTGCTTTACGTATTTATCGCTTTATTTAGCACTTTATTTACAGCTTTTAGTTATCGCTTTCTTAGTGCTTGAGGTACAGCTTTAATAAATTGTATTAATCATGTGAGAAGAGAGATAGAATTTTCAAATATAAAAATTCATTTATATTTAACCAATGCATAAATAAGAGTGGAGTTCCAAACCACTCTCTGGTTTAGACCATAGAGGTTAGATGACCTTTCCCAATTTCTTGTAAATTGGGTAGCGACTCCAAAATAACTCAAAGGTGCCTAAAGGTTTCATGAGGCTAGATGAACTTCTCCAATGTTCTATTGGGTGGGAATTCCAAAATGTCTCATGTTACTCAAGATCAAATGATGCGAACCAATCCCTCGAGCCTTAAAAGCGGACTTTAAGATGGCTTTTCTGGTTTCGGGCGAATTGCAGTGGCGACTCCACTGCGGACTTTATGACTTTATTCTGAAAGTGTCTTGGTTAAAATGTATAATTGGGTTTTTAAAACTTAAAATTTCATCTCTTTTCGAGAATTGCATTGTATAATTTTAGAGCCTTAGAATTATGCTAGTTGGTCCCTTATTTTACCTCAGTGCATTCCTAAAACACAACCTTACTTTCACTTATTGTAGGGAAGTGCTAAGGATAACCACTAGCCCAAGCCTTGTACCATCAATGGTATATAAAATGGAGACCCAATTGGTCGTTATGTTTGTGATGAGCTAGACCTGTCAGCAGAGACCATGCTTGGGTAGCCCTAAAGTAAGATCACCTTGACTAAAGCTCATGTAATGGCAATAGATACTTCCCCTAGGTGAGATGAACCATAATATAATGCTTGTCATGTGGGCCGTCATGTATTGAACAAAATCAAATGAATTGGGTGGTCTTCCACCAAAGGCTTTCATGCCAGGTAGGGTCATTCTAATTGGATTGAAATGTTTGAATCCATAATGGTCGAAACTCATACGTATGTGCATTTTGGATTTCTATACGGGTTCATCGGGTCCCCTATTGTGTAACACCCCAAAATGTACCCTAGAAGGATTTGCGTCTTTATGGGGATTTTGATGATCGAAATCGTGTGATGTGATGGCCAGAGTGATTAAGTAGTAGGAAAAGATATGATCAGAATTAAGAAAAAGAGAGCTAAGGGTATTTTGGTCATTTTGCAAATATGGATTTGATTGAATCGAATAAATAATTACGAGGGCTAATTTATGAAAATGAAGTAATATTAGACAGAATGTATGTGAAATGTGGTGTCAGGTGTGCCGAAAGGACGAATTCGGTATTAGTGCAAAAGTTTCGACAAGTGTGGCCAATTCCAAAAATTGAAAGGTATTAAGTTAGGACTTAATTGAAGGGAGTAAGGTGGTAATTGTGGGTCAATGTAAAATTATAATTATGTATTATGCCAATGAAAGATTAAAGAAGAGTTAAGGGACCAAAAAGGAAAATTGTCATAAAAATCTAGTGAGGGCCAATAGGAAAAGGACATGTGGCATTTGAGATAGGCTTGACTTAATTAAGGAGAGAGAAATGAGTGTGTGAGAGAGAGAGCAGATTTTTTGCTCATCCCTCTCCTCCTTTATGTTATTTTCCTTGCCTCTCTTTTCTTCCTCTTCTTCTTCATCTCACGCCAGCCCCTCTCTCTCTCCTTGCAAGCCCAAGTTGTGTATAATGGATTGTAGCTCAAGTACTTTTATGAGAGATTAGAGATAGAAGGGTAAGTTACAACTTTTGATTTCTACAATTCCTCTTTGGTTAATTAGAAATCTTAAGTAATATTATATGTTTTGATGAGGAATTGGGATCTACATAACTATGGAGGAGTATGGGAGCAAGAAGTGCAGCTATTGAAGCTAAAGGAGCTAAGGAATTTGAGGTTTGGGAAATTTATGTGGTTTGATGTGAATTTTGTTTATAGATTTGTGTATGGATGAATTTCTGTTTTGAAGTGAATTTTGGCGTAAAATTTGATTGGTTGTGTTGATGTGGTGGTGTGGATTGGCTTGGGTTTAGGGAATCGAAATTTTATGGGGATAGTCTGTCTAGATTTCACTAGATCTTTAGTGAATGTTTTAGTCTTAAGTCTTGATATAGATGTCCAAATTATATGATACTAGTTACATTTGAAAGCTAATTCATATATCTAAAATTTTCTCTGAAGAACCGAAACCTAATTCTGGCTCTAGGATCCTTGAAAATGTTAAAAACCGTGGTTTCTGTACTTAGACGGGTTCACGAGAGCAGTGTAGCTTGTGTAGCTTATATCTGGAGTTCTAGATGACCAATTGATCTCATATTTGTTGCATTTGAAAGCCACCATCCTAATACAAATTTTATAAAAGGAAGTTTTGGCTAAAAATGAGGTCTATTGGGTTGTTTAAGAGATACAATGTCAAATATGAAAAACTGCCTCGTAAGTCTGTTTTCGTAGGGCAGTTGGGGAAGCTCTCTGTCGCGAGCGTGACCCATGTCACGAGCGAGACAGAACCTGTTCATGGAAGGTTTTTCCTTTCATTTTGGGCCTCATAGTTGGTATTAACCCTTGCCCCTCTTTCCTATTCTTTAGGATGTGTAATTTGTCATGTTTCTCATCCCGAAACACACCTGAACTTCCTCGGAACCTTTCAAGACATATTCATCATATGCTTAAAGTTTGGAAATGAGCAAATAATTGGATATCACTTAGGAATACAATTGTCTAAGGCTATAAATAAGAATATTGACTTCATTATTGAGAGGCTTAATGAATCAAACACTTCCGAGTATGTTCTTTATAAACCTAATTTATATTATGTTAGGTAATTTGAAGTGTAATTCCATAACATGCATTTTGAGCTAATAGGATTTTGGGGTTTGGATTCCCAACCCTTCGGAATATATAAGAGGTTTATAACACTCTTTCAAGTTCAAACTAAAGCGTAGAAGCTTAATCGGACATGAAGGAGAGTGTATCAATTGAACCTTGCTAGTGTTTTGGTGTTTGTTAAGAATAATTGTGGCACGTTTGTGTAAGACCTACAAAAGTCTGTGAGGCTTTAATGATTCAAGACTTGAGGAGATTTATTTATAGTTTAGAATTTGTATGAGATGTTAAGAATGAAGTAAGTGATGGACTTAAGTGTGTCGTAAACCGAAATTAAAACGAACCTTTCGTATCTCAAACGATTTTTAATTTGATTATTTAATGACGGAATGATTCATAATCAACTGAGTAGTTAGGATACTTGTTTTGGAATTCTTGGGCTCTATGTACGAATTTAGGGAAAATAATGTTCAAGAAAAATAATTATTGACATGACAAAAGTAAGTATGTTTTTATGTGAAGTGTATGCAAGTGAGAAATGAAAGGAGGTTGATGCTTAGCTCTGTCGCGAGCGCGACAGAGGTTATCTGGTTTTATCACGGTCGTGACTCAGGTGGTGAGTGTGATTCCTAGTGTATGGTTTGGCTCTGTCGCGAGCGCGACAGAGGCCATCTAACTTTCTATCGCGATCCCGACAAGGGTCGCGAGCATGACTCTTTTCTGTGCCATGAATAGATGATTGATTGAGCTATTTGACATGAGTTTTGGCTTGTGGTTTACCTGTGACATAGTGTATAATTTAAGATATACTATACCATGCAAGTTATAGTCGTAATAATTTATGGAGAATGTATTAAAATTAAATGTGATTTAATTAAAGGTTATGAATTGTTATAATTATATGAACCATTATTTTTATGAACAATTTATGTATTGGATTATTATGCAATTATAATAAAAGTATGTACTTTTGAAAAAGATTTTATATTATGGCATGAGCATTTCTAAAATAAACAAGTAAGTATTAGCCTGCATTAGTCGAGTCGTGGATAGCTAGCCATGCCTAATAGAGTTACTATTGCTGCAGCTACCGAATGATTTGGACCCTGATCAGGTCCCCCTACTGGATCTTCGTGATCCCGTTGTACCGAATCTACGCGAAAATGTTTTTAGAACAAAATCAAAAGATTGTTTTGATACCCTCGGGTATCTATGTGTTATGAGAATAGTGTTAATACCTTCGGGTATCTATGTGTTACTCGTTATCCACCCCTTTGACTTAGCAGCCACTAAATGAATATAAATATGTGAACTGAACAATAAATGTGAACTGATAAAGATATGTGAAGATTTGTGTATGATTACGCACTAAATGAGATTGTGATCACAATGTATGTTATGTTTTATATATGGCATGAGTTTGCGCTTCGCGTACCATTGTGTTTTGGATTCTGCAGGATCCTTATGCAAAAATGCGGTAACGTCTGTTAATGACACAAAAGCAATGAGACGAATGGAAGTAAGTGATTAAATGAAAGTAATCATATATATATATATATATGTCATGTACTTTTATGCTGGGACATGAAGTTAGATTATTAGCTGTTTACTCATAACTCTATGATGTGTGAGAATTATTGTAATTTGAGAACGGAATATATGCTAAATATAATGATATGGGTGACATGAGACATATGAATGAGAAAACATGAAAAGCATGTATTGATTAAGATTGCTATCCTGTTTAACCCTATGATTGATTATGATTAAAATATTTTGTTTATGGCCAGTTATATGTGTTTATTAAATGAGATGTGAAGTTTGTGAAAACCTGTAGTTACATTCAAATGATTTGATTTCTTATATTTATTGTCTGTTGTGACTAGCGGCCATTGTGAATGGTCGCCCATACTATGTGTTTTTCCCCACTGAGCTTTGTGCTTAGCATGGGTGTTTATCCATGCAGGGTTGGAGTTAGTAGTGTCGCCGAGGAAAATCCACAACAGTCTGGCCATCCAGTCCGTAGTAATAGCTAGTGTTTAGGAATTGTAATCTACCTTTTTATATAATTCTTAATTTGTATTGTATTAAGCAATTGCGATGTAATAAAATAATAATGAGTAAAGTAATGGTAAGTATAAGTGTACGTCTTTTGTATTATGGGATGTTTGTATGTTTTGACAAAAATATTTGTAACCCTGCTTCTATTATTGTTCCCGGCTTGCTTTGCCCGTAGCATTCCTCACCCATCGTCACATACAATCTATGTTGCCATACAGTAGGCTATACGTGGGTGAGGGGTGTTACATTTAGTGGTATTAGAGCATAGCTTTAGTGGGTTTTGGACTACTAGGAGTTTAAAATGTGTCTGTATCTTTTTGTGTTGGCCAAAGCGGATGCCCTCGTTCTGTATTGGTGTTAGAAACTGCAATTTTTGTATAAGTTAAGTGTAAGAATTAGAACGTGTAGAGCTGATAAATCATATTTTGACTGTTTGAATTGTTTATCGTCAAAAGATATGGAAGTTGGACATTAGCAGTATCATCAGAAATTTTGTTAAAGAGTTTTTCTCGTATAGTTTGAATTTTGTAAGGGATTTCTTATTTTTTTTAAGGGAATGCAGAGTAAGGACATAAATGGTTTTGATTTAAGATTATTAGTGGCACTCTGTGCATCTGTCAGCCATTTTAGTTGAGATTATTTGAACGTAAGCATGTGTCAGCATGGGGATGGGAAAGTAATTATCATTGCATAAATTGCATCTGCATCATTTTGCATACATAAATTATTGTACATTTATTTCACTCACATCCCTCATTCGTATGTGACAAGCACTCTGAGTTAACTCAATTAAAAGTGGCTGACAGGCTGTGCTTTGAGTACGAGATCGTTTAGCGGAGATGTTGAGGAAATGTAAAGTGTAGGTTACCATGAGTGTAGTTTGGCAAATTGAGGTAATAGATATTATGGTGATAAGATTCTACGTGTATATGTAAGTAGATTACATAAGAAGCCCTATGTTGGATCCCAACCAATGATATGATTATAATTGTGATATGGGTTAGGAATGGAGTAACGATTTATGGAGATAGGGTTTACTCGATTTGGTAAGATAATTCTAATGAGTTCAAGTTGACATTGTTTAAGAATATGTCCCATCATAAGGATATTGAGATGTGATATGTGAATGATGTAGTGATTAAGAAGTGAGAAATTCTGACCAAAGTGTATAAGTTATTTGATAGTGGAATGTTAACGCATAAATATGGTAGTGATAAATAATACAATATGAGGAGAATCCGATGATTGTGAATTTCGAGGACGAAATTCTTTTAGGAGGGGAGATTTGTAACACCACGAAATGTACCCTAGAAGGATTTGTGTATTTCTGGGGATTTTGATGATCGAAATCGTGTGATGTGATGGTCGGAGTGATTAAGTAGTAGGAAAAGATATGATCAGAATTAAGAAAAAGGGAGCCAAGGGTATTTTGGTCATTTTGCAAATATGGATTTGATTGAATCGAATAAATAATTACGAGGGCTAATTTATGAAAATGGAGTAATATTAGACAGAATGTGTAACACCCCCATACCCCCGGTAAGGAATATCGAGGCGCTACGCGGACACTTACGTATACATGTACATGTATTAGCGGAAGCGATAGCATAAACAATCCATTTAAAGTTAATTAAATACTACACTAGGGCCCACTTGCATGTTATATTAAGTACATATACATTTGCATGTTCATATACATTTACATATACATTTGTATGTACCTTTACTTCTGATTTTTTTTCTACTTATATTACATAATGATGTTACTCAAAAATGTAAAGCTCTAACTCTTTATTATACAAAAAGGTATAGCAAAACTCCTAGTGGCCTTGACCTGCAGATGTCCACTCACTGCTCCGAACCTGTAACCTACACGGAAATAAACATTCGTGCTAAGCGATAACACTTAGTGGGGATGAAAATACTACAAAGGACTTCTTTACGAAGTCACAGATAAATCACACAATCATATATCTCATGCATATAACTCTTATACGTCTATAGGTTGCATGCTTAAATATCAAATACTCTGAACTCACATATAAGTAACATCTACTCTTTCACTAATTCATGTACACTACATCTTGTACATTTCATTTATTCAAATATACATTATCATGTAACCACATTCATGTCAATACACTCATGTAATCATGTACTTGTATACAGAACTGTAATGTACTTAAACATTACTTTCATGTACTATAGCTTTATTTGAAGCAACACTATAATAATCTCAAGTTCACTGCACAACATTTAACAAAACAAGCCTGAGTTCATCTCATGGTGGATACGGGATGCTCTATAAAAAACATTTTCGGTAGACCGAAGTCACAAAACATTTTCATATATCTCTATTAATGACCATTCTCAGAGGTCGACCCGCTTTGCCCAAACGGGGCGGAACATGGGCAGCTGCACTCGGTAATCCCTTTATAAGCATGCTTATCTATCCACTATAACGGTAATTAGGCTCAATACCAACTCACACACTATACAAAGACATCAACTCATCAACTAAAATTCAAGTGCATTTATCAAATTCAGAGGCATGTAATTCATATACAATCTTGTTCAACAACTAAAAGCATGTAACACTTAAATTCATTACATAAACATATAAATCATGCAAAGCAAGATAGAAGAAAACACTCTCTTCAAAACAAATAAAACAGGATGCGAAGAGGTTCATTGTCGCAATCGCGACAAGAAGTCGCGTTCGCGACAGAAGCCAAGTTCATTATCGCGATCGCGACAAGAGGTCGCGCTCGCAACAGAAGATAGATTACAAAAAGGCTCTATACTCTATACCAAATGCATTATGTAACAATTCCTAAGTTCATACATATTTATCATGTCATTTACTATACTTCCTACAACTATACATTGTTACTTTATTAGTTAAATTACCATCTTTAATCATACTCATATGTATTTTTCCATTAACAACTAATTTGTAATCATTTAGGAGCCCTAATCATGTATAAAACGTTAAGGGGAAAGGCAAGGGTTTGACCCATGCCAACCATGGGCTCAAAATGAAGAAAAAGAAGCTTAATATAGGTTGTTCTGTCGCGAGGTCGCGACCTATGTCGCGCTCGCGACAGAGGCTCCGCTTTGGTGCCTCACAAGACTGCTTTTTACCCTAAACTTGTATCG
Organism: Excoecaria cochinchinensis; assembly: GCA_947683425.1. NCBI lineage: Eukaryota > Viridiplantae > Streptophyta > Magnoliopsida > Malpighiales > Euphorbiaceae > Excoecaria > Excoecaria cochinchinensis. Next base: position 4,384,371 of record CANTUQ010000119.1, on the reverse strand, counting down.
TCTAAATGAACCTCTAAACGTAATTTTTAGGCAAAACGTTCTTCTTAACAATTTTTTTCCTAGATGTTATCTTTCAAATGGGACAATTTCCAGGGCATTTAGACATCTATAACAAAATATATGATCTAAACAATCCATACTGTTCCAGGGAACCCGCTAGAACAGGGTAACCTATGTTCTAATTACTTTTTGGGATAATTAGGGCCTGAATTCGATCAAGCCCCCTCTTAGAAATTTTTTGATACGGATCTTATATTTCATATGCAATTAGAATCAACACAATTGGAGTCCTATAACTCTATTTATATTAAATACTATACACCAGGGTCTAATGACAAATAAGTAGAATTTCGCAAAATTAAGCTCTATCATCAATACAAACACTCAAATGATCAAGTTACATACTTATAAACATATATACACATGTCATGAGCACTGTAAGCAATCAAAATGAACATCTTGAGCTAATTAAAGCTCATCAAGCTTCTCTTTATTTACACATGTCTTTGTTCAAGCATTTCTCATATAAACACATGCAAAGTTAACACAGTCACACTCGATCCCTACCTTAGGTGGCTTAACCGCTTCTCTCTAATCGATTCAAAGCTTCTCCCTTTCCCTTCACTAGCCTCTTATCCACATCTTTCACAAATCACATAGAAAACACTTGGGTTACTCTTCTTTTTACTTTAAATCAAAATAGAAACCAAGTAGTAGAAGAAGACTAATGCTATCATAATAGTACTACTTACCTCTTCTCAAAATCCACTCTCTTTATCCCAACCTAAATGATTCTCTTTAGGAGCAAATGGAAAAGAGAAGAAAAGAGAGGAAGGTGGAGCACGGCAAAACCAAGGAAAAGGAAAAAAGAGGAAAGCCAAAAGCAAAAGGGCCAAAAGCTAGGAAATGAATAAAATGAACAAATGTTGGCCGGTCAAACCCAAAAAAGCCAAATCCTCTCACATAAGTGCCACCAAACTAAATAAATGCCAACCACTTCAATTAATCCATCCATATCTTAAGCCAAGCCAAGCCAAGCCAAGCCAAACCAAGTGTCTCTTCCCTACAATGACACTTGGCACACTCCTACAATGCCACTTGTCACTCTCATATGCCGCCACTTGTCACTCTTCTATGATGACACTTGTCACTCTTCTATGATACCATGTGCCAACTCACTACAACTCCAAGTCTCTTAGTCCCACTTATGCACAGATCTCGCGAGGGGTTTCTGTCGCGCTCGCTACAGAACGCTCACGCCCGCACTCACCAGCTGAAGTTCGAAAACCGCTGGAGGGCTCTGTCGCGCCCGCGACACTTATCGCGCTTGCGACATAACTCTCGCACCTAAACTTACATTTTTCGAACAAAACTCCGTAATTCTTCTAGGGCCACTTTGGGGTGTTACAGAATGTATGTGAAATGTGGTGTCATGTGTGCCGAAAGGACGAATTCAGTATTAGTGCAAAAGTTTCGACAAGTGCGGCCAATTCCGAAAATTGAAAGGTATTAAGTTAGGACTTAATTGAAGGGAGTAAGGTGGTAATTGTGGGTCAATGTAAAATTATAATTATGTATTATGCCAATGAAAGATTAAAGAAGAGTTAAGGGACCAAAAAGGAGAATTGTCATAAAAATCTAGTGAGGGCCAATAGGAAAAGGACATGTGGCATTTGAGATAGGCTTGACTTAATTAAGGTGAGAGAAATGAGTGTGTGAGAGAGAGCAGATTTTTTGCTCATCCCTCTCCTCCTTTACGTTATTTTCCTTGCCTCTCTTTTCTTCCTCTTCTTCTTCATCTCACGCTAGCCCCTCTCTCTCTCCTTGCAAGCCCAAGTTGTGTATAATGGATTATAGCTCAAGTACTTTTATGAGAGATTAGAGATTGAAGGGTAAGTTACAACTTTTGATTTCTCCAATTCCTCTTTGGTTAATTAGAAATCTTCAGTAATATTATGTGTTTTCATGAGGAATTGGGATCTACATAACTATGGAGGAGTATGGGAGTAAGAAGTGCAGCTATTAAAGCTAAAGGAGCAAAGGAGTTTGAGGTTTGGGAAATTTATGTGCTTTGATGTGAATTTTTTTTATAGATTTGTGTGTGGATGAATTTCTGTTTTAAAGTGTATTTTGGCTTAAAATTTGATTGGTTGTGTTGATGTGGTGGTGCGGATTGGCTTGGGTTTAGGTAATCGGAATTTTCTGGGGATACTCTGTCAAGATTTCACTTGACCTTTAGTTAATGTTTTAGTTTAAAGTCTGGATATAGATGTCCAAATTATATGACACTAGTTCCATTTGAAAGCTAATTCATATATCTAAAATTGTCTCTGAAGAACCGAAACCTAGTTCTGGCTCTAGGATCCTTGAAAATGTTAAAAACCGTGGTGTCTGTACTTAGACGGGTTCACGGGAGCAGTGTAGCTTTTGTAGCTCATATCTGGTGTTCTAGACGTCAAATTGATCTAAAATTTCTTGAATTTGAAAGCTAACATCCTAATAAAAATTTTATAAGTATGAAGTTTTGGCTAAAAATGAGTTTTAGTGGGTTGTTTAAGCAATACAATGTCAAATACGGAAAACTATCTCGTAAGTCTGTTTTCGTAGGGCAGTTAGGGAAGCTCTCTGTCGCGAGCGCAACCCATGTCATGAGCGCAATAGAACCTGTTTGTGGAAGGTTTTTCCTTTCATTTTGAGCCTCATAATTGGTATGAACCGTTGCCCCTCTTTCCTATTCTTTAGGATGTGTAATTTGTCATGTTTCTCATCCCGAAACACACCCGAACTTCCTCAGAACCTTTCAAGACATATTCATCATATGCTTAAAGTTTGGAAATGAGCAAATAAATGGATATCACTTAGGAATACAATTGTCTAAGGTTATAAATAAGAATATTGACTTCATTATTGAGAGGTTTAATGAATCAAACATTTCCGAGTATGTTCGTTATAAACCGAATTTATATTATGTTAGGTAATTTGAAGTGGAGTTCCATAACTTGCATTTTGAGCTAATTGGATTTTGGGGTTTGTCTTCCCAACCCTTTGGAATACATAGGAGGTTTATAACACTCTTTCAAGTTCAAACTAAAGCGTAGAAGCTTAATCGAACATGAAGGAGAGTGTATCAATTGAACCTTGCTAGTGTTTTGGTGTTTGTTAAGAATAATTGTGGCACGTTTGTGTAAGACCTACAAAAGTCTGTGAGTCTTTAATGATTCAAGACTTGAGGAGATTTATTTATAGTTTAGAATTTGTATGAGATGTTAAGAATGAAGTAAGTGATGGACTTAAGTGTGTCGTAAACCGAAATTGCAATGAACCTTTCGTATCTCAAACGATTCATAATTTGATTATTTAATGACGGAATGATTCATAATCAACTGAGTAGTTGGGATACTTGTGTTGGAATTCTTGGGTTCTATGTACGAATTTAGGGAAAATAATGTTCAAGAAAATTAATTATGGACATGACAAAAGTAAGTATGTTTCTATGTGAAGTGTATGCAAGTGAGAATGAAAGGAGGGTGATGCTTACCTCTTTCGCGAGCGCGACAAAGGTTATCTGGTTTTATCACGGTCGTGACTCAAGTCGCGAGCGCGATTCCTAGTGTATGGTTTGGCTCTATCGCGAGCGCAACATGGGCCATTTAACTTTCTGTCGTGATCGCAACAAGGGTCGCGAGCACGACACTCTTCTGTGCCATGAATAGATGATTGATTGAGCTATTTGAGATGAGTTTTGGCTTGTGGTTTACCTGCGATATAGTGTATAATTTAAGATATACTATACCATGCAAGTTATAGTTGTAATAATTTGTGGAGCATGTATTAAAATTAAATGTGATTATAATTAAAGGTTATGAATTGTTATAATTATATGAACCATTGTTTTTATGAACAATTTATGTAACGGATTATTATGCGATTATAATAAAAGTATGTACTTTTCAAAACAATTTTATATTGTGGCATGAGCATTTCTAAAAGAAACAAGTAAGTATTAGCCTGCATTAGTCGAGTCGTGGATAGTTAGGCATGCCTAATAGAGTTACTGTTGCTGCAGCTACCAAATTATTTTGACTCTGATCAGGTCCCCCGACTGGATCTTTTAGATCCCTTTGTACCGAATCTACGCGAAAATGTTTTTGGAAAAAAATCAAAAGATTGTTTTGATACCCTCGGGTATCTATGTGTTATGAGAATAGTGTTAATACCTTTGGGTATCTATGTGTTGCTCGTTACCCACCCCTTTGACTTAGCAGGCATTAAATGAATATAAATATGTAAACTGAACAATAAATGTGAACTGATAAAGATATGTGAAGATTTGTGTATGATTACGTACTCATTGAGATTGTGATCATAATGTATGTTGTGACTTATATATGGCATGAGTTTGCGCTTCGCGCACCTATGTGTTTTGGATTCTATAGGATCCTTATACAAAAATGTGGTAACATCTGTTAATGACACAAAAGCAATGAGACGAATGGAAGTAAGTGATTAAATGAAAGTAATCATATATATATATATATATATATATATATATATATATATATATATGTCATGTACTTTTATGCTGGGACATGAAGTTAGATTACTAGTTGTTTACTCATAACTCTATGATGTGTGAGAATTATTGTAATTTGAGAACGGAATATATGCTAAATATAATGATATGGGTGACATGAGACATATGAATGAGAAAACATGAAAAGCATGTATTGATTAAGATTGCTATCCTATTTAACCCTATGATTGATTATGATTAAAATATTTTGTTTAGGGCCAATTATATGTGTTTATTAAATAAGATGTTAAGTTTGTGAAAACCTGTAGTTATATTCAAATGATTTGATTTTTTATATTTATTATGTGTTGTGACTACGGCCATTGTGAATGGTCGCCCATACTATGTGTTTTTCCCCACTAAGCTTTGTGCTTAGCATGGGTGTTTATCCATGCAGGGTTGGAATTAGTCGTGTCGCCGAGGACAATCCGTAACAGTCTGGTCATCCAGTCCGTAGTAATAGCTAGTGTTTAGGAATTGTAATCTACCTTTTTATTTAATTCTTGATTAGTATTGTATTAAGCAATTGAGATGTAATAAAATGATAATGAGTAAAGTAATGCTAAGTATAAGTGTACGTTTTTTGTATTATGGGATGTTTGTAAGTTTTGAAAAAAAAAATTGTAACTCTGCTTATATTATTGTTCCCGGCTTGCTTTGCCCGTAGCATTCCTCACCCATCGTCACATACTGTCTATGTTACCATACAGTATGCTATACGTGGGTGACGGGTGTTACATATTGACCCATGGATTAAGCCCTCCCAGGAAAGAGACTGCGTGACCTCGAGTGTGGGAGTAATAAGGTTGGAAGAATCTACTTGCTTGCATTGGATTTTGAAATGCTGCACGACTCATAACCATGCATTGCACTTTATTCATACTTTATCCTAACCCTTCGAGTTTTTACAGTCATTATTGAGTCATCCGGGAGGTTTAAGGGATCTAACGGATGACTCATTAGGAATCCGTCGCCAGAGTTAGTGCTTGGATCGGATCCAAATTGGGTCTTAGAAGATAAAAGTCCAGAATCCTCTTTGAAATAATCTTTAGGGTCTGTAATGGCTGATTTACGACAAGAAACTGGAGCTTTGATAGTACAAGACCTAGATAAGAGACTTGAGGATTTTGGGAGGAGGATACTAGCCATGATGGGAAATATTATTGCTCAAATGGCAGCAAATGCCAGGCAACCACCGGTAGCTCTTGCCGTGGAACGAGTTGAACTGCCTATTGTGGGGGAGATTCCTATAGCAGCCACTACGGTACGGCAACCAGTCATTGAGCCCAGAGCATCGGCACCAGCTTAGCAGAGAAGAGTGGGGATCCCTGACCCAAGAGATGACTTCATAGTAGAGGAAGAGGATGAACTAGTAATTCCTCAGGCTATGAGAAATAAAGTTCCCAATGTAGAGCATGATGTGGTAAAGAAGATGGAAAAGAAGATTGAAGCAATTACGCGTTTACTGTCAGTCGGGAAAGGGATCAGATATGGAGCTAGGTGATGAAGAGCTGTTGCCCCAGAGGTTTAAGATGCCAGACTTGCAAAAATTTGATTGTACTTTGGACCCTTCTGCACACATTAAGCAATACACCCTAATCATGAAGGGCGCGGGGCTAACAAATAAGCAGAAGGTGGAGTATTTTTGCCTTAGTCTGGCAAGCCCGACAGTCGATTGGTACCATGGGTTAGATAGGAGGTCCAGGGAAGATTGGGATCTACTGACAGAGGAGTTTATGAGGCAATATGACTACAGCACCAGGATGGAGATAACATTGAAAGACCTTGAGCTTTTGCAATAGAAACATGGTGAGTCCTTCCATGACTACCTTACTCGATGGAGAAATCAAGTTATGGAGATGAAAAGAAAGCCTGATACATCAGATCAGATCAGGCTATTCATTAGGAACGCGAGCCCATACTTGAGAGAAGGTCTTAAAATAAAAGGACTGAAGGATTGGGAGTCTCTGAAAGACATCTCCATAGAAGCAGAAAGCGAGTACATGGCTAGGAAGGCCAATGTTGAAGCTTTTGCCAAGAAGGGCTATAGCAATCTGGGGGCGAATAAGTTGGTAGGCTCCAGTAGTAACAACAGGATTGGGAAGAAAGCCGAGGTGTCAGTTACGGGGGTGAACCAAAGGCACTTTTTGAATTTGGGCTGACCTTTATCGTGGGTGTTGAAGAGACTGATAAAAGAGGGAAAGCTGCAACCCCTACCACCTAAGCTGGCAGAACTCAAGGGCAGCCAGGGCATAAAGATTATGAGTATTGCGCATTCCACTAGCACACTGGGCATATGATAGATCAGTGCACGAGACTAAGGCATTAGATTCAGGACTTGATCGAGAGTAACCAGATCATTGATCCTGAACAGAGGGAAAGTAAGAAGAAGACCGGTTACAATGTTGTTCCACCACCAATCTTAATGATTGGGTCAAACTTACCTGAGTGGTATGTATTGCGAGACTTGTATGGTAATGAGTACATCGCTATCACTCACTTTGAGGCAAGTGAAGAAGGGATTCCCGTGGTGGCAATAGATTGTTGGGATTCGACCAGTGAGAGAGAAGCTGAGAAAGTTGATGACCCAAAAGACTTGTGGAACTTTGAGGATGAAGAGAAGGTGCAGAAAGTGCAGGCTATCACTCGGAGTGGGAGAGTGGTACCAAAAATTGAGAGACAACAGAACCAATACCCCCAACTATGGAGAAAGAGCCAGAAGAAAACCATATCTTAAAGCAGTTAAGGAAGATGCCAGCTCAGATATCGGTTTGAGACCTACTGAGGCAGTTTCCGAGTCACATGCAAAAGTTAGTGGAAGCCTTGTGTGAATCAATAGTTGCCACCACCATTTCACCCGCTGAGTTGTTGGATATGGTAAAAGGGGGATCTGGGGAGAATGTAGTCTACACTAATGTTGACTTGCCAATTGAGTGTCATAACCATAACTGCCCCCTGTACATCGAAGCTCAAGTTAATGGCAAGCATACAACCTATGTCATGGTGGATGACGGATCTTCCATCAATGTATGGCCGCTAGTGGCACTACCTTCCTTCGAGATGAATGAGAGCATGTTGATTAGATCTGATATGACCATTGCTACCTATGATAATTCGAGGAGGCAAGCCGTTTGGACCTTCAAGGCATAAGTAAAGACTGGGCCGATGGAGACCAAAGCCAAATTTATTGTCCTGCCTATTTTGGCCAACTTTGGTGTGTTGCTAAGGAGGCCATGCTTTCATAAGTTGGGAGGGGTTCCGTCTACCCTCCACCAAATGCTCAAAATCCCATATAAGGGTCAAGTCATGACGATTAAGGCAGCCAATGATAATCAAGTATCGGTTCTAGGGATTTCTAACCAACCTTTCAGCAGATTCCATATGGCCATGATGAATGAAGAAGTTGATTCGATGGAGAGCCATCAGGTTGTTAATATGATAAAAAAGATGAACTTCCTCCCAAGGGCTAGCTTAGGCAAGAATTCATAATGGCCTCAGGCACCTATCGCCACATGGGGGCAGAAAGATAAAAGGGGGTTGGGTTATACGGTTGAAGCTGGAAAGAATAAGCCTAAGAAGAGGCCATGGAGATCCCTCATATCTTGGAGAGTTTCGTGCCAGCTGTATCATTATGTGCTTATTACGGAGAGGCCAAGCCACAATGTATTGATGATAAGGTCACCTCAGGATTTGAGATCTTCAATGATGTCTTTGATTGGGTTAATAGAATAGTCAAGTCTGTAGAGGGTTTCTAGGACGAGGAAGTTCTCAGCTAAACTTTCGTATGGGATTGAGAAGTCCCTAAAGAAGTCATCACTGGCAACTTGTTGGCCACTTGGGTGAAGGGCACAGAAAAGGTAATAATGCCAAAATTTGATGACCTGAAGATTGCAAGCAATCAAGATGGCAGACCGTCGGCTTCAGCGCCAGCATTAGCCGAATTACTTTTCATTCCTAAACTATTTAACAATGATGTTTGAAATTCTGAGTATTTCAATAAGATGAACGACTTTGCTTACTTATGTGATGTTTCTCATGATTTCATTATGCATGATCACGGATATGAATCATTCATATTTGATATTAACTCAACTAATACTACCTCATTTAATCTCAAAACTTTGGAAAACCCAAAATAAATCCTGATAGCATTCGATATAACTCCTTAAGAGAGGAGGGATTTTGAGAGAATATTAAAAAAATATGAAAAAGTCTTTGCTGGGACCTATAAAGACATGCCGGGAATTGATCGAGAAGTTGCTGAACACGCCATTCCAACCTATCTAGAATGCAAGCCAGTCAAACAGAAGCTCAAAAGGCTCAAACTGGAGTGGGTAGAGAAGGTAAAAGAGGAGGTATAGAAACAGATTGAGGCTAAGTTCTTGGTGGAGCTTCAATACCCAATGTGGTTGGCCAATGTTGTCCCTATAGCCAAAATGGACGGAAAGGTTCGAGTGTGTGTTGACTACCGGGACCTGAACAAAGCTTGCCCGAAGGATGACTTTCCTTTGCGTCACATAGATGTTCTAATGGATAGCGTTGCTGCCTACAGTATGTATAGTTTCATGGATGGATACGCTAGGTATAATCAGATCCTAAATAAGATAGCAGATCGGATCAAGACGGCTTCATCACAAAATGGGGTACTTTTTCCTATAGGGTTATGCCTTTAACCTAAAAGAGAATAGCCCCCAAAATTCTTGATGACGTAATCCATAAAGAGGTAAAAGTGTATGTTGACGATATGATGATCAAATCGGTTACTCGAGAGGGCCATTTCGAGGCTTTAGAAAAGTTCTTTCAGAGGATCGATAAGTACAATCTTTGCCTTAATCCCAAGAAGTTCATATTCGGAGTCAGATTGAGTAAACTGCTGGGCCATGTGATAACTCAAAATGGAATCGAGGTGGATCTCGATAAGGCCAAAGCAATCAGAGAAATGCCAATACCCTAGAAGGAAAATGAAGTCAGGAGTTTTTTAGGCAAACTACAGTATATTAGCAGGTTTATTTCCAAGCTTGCTTCGGTGTGTGAACCAATTTTTAAGCTTCTTAGGAATAATTAGCCAGTTAAGTGGAATGATAGTTTCCAGAAAGCTTTTGATACCATCATAGAATATCGTTTACACCCTCCAATTCTACGACTGCCACGATTGGTTAAGCCATTAATCCTCTACCTAGCAATAGAAGAAAATTCTGTAGGAGTTATGATGACCCAAGAAGATGAATTCGGGGTTAAATTTGCAGTTTACTACCTTAGTAAGAAATTCCTTCCTCATGAAGCCAAGTATGTTGAGGTGGAAAAGATCTGCTTAGCAGTAATCTAGGCTTCGAAGAAACTAAGACACTACTTTTATTCTTACAAGGTGCAGGTAGTCGCCAAATAAAACCCTCTTCGATATCTGCAGGAAGCACCCTCCTTGCTATTGCTACAAGAATTTGACGTGGAGTACAACACCAAAAAGACCGTTAAGGGCCGGGCAGTTACAGAGTTTCTAGCTGATCATTCGATCGAAGGTGACCAATTTAAATATGAATTCCCAAACGAAGACGTGGTAGCTATTACAATGCAAAAGTGACAGATGTACTTTGATGGGGTAGTGAATAGCAAAGGAGCTAGAGTAGGCATAATTTTGGTAACCCTAGAGGGTGATAAGCTTCCTTTAGCTAAGAAGTTGAGATATAAGACCACTAATAATGAAGTTGAGTACGAGGCCTGCATTTTTTGTTTAGAAGCGCTCTCAGCCATGGGGGAAAAAGTAGCAGAGGTCTTCGGAGACTCATCCTTAATAGTCAATCAGGTTAGGGGTTAATAGTCCATTAAGGAAGAATGACTATTACCATACATGAAGTGCTTAAAGGAACTAAGTGGTCAGTTTGAAATCTGCACTTTTAGCTATGTGCGTCGAGATGAGAACCAAATAGCAGATGCCCTAGCCACCCTGGTATCTATATGGGATAACCCAAAAGGAATAGTCATGAAGCCCATACTCATTTCTAGTTCAGACAAGCCGTACTTTAAAACTGAACGGGTCAGGGATGTTGAGGTTACCGATGGAAGGCCGTGGTATTACGATGTCCAGATTTATTTGGAAAAGTCAATATTCCTAGAAGAGGCCACTGAAAAGGACCAAAGGATGATTCGTAAGCTATCCACCCAGTTCATCAGTGTAGATGATGTGTTGTACAAGAGGCAAGCTGATGGCATACAACTAAGATGCTTGGATGAGAAGGAGGCCAAAACGGTTATAGAGGAGACCCATGCTGGGGTCTGTGGAGCACATATGAATGGTTTAGCTCTAGCAAAGAAGATCATGCGCCAACGGTACAGACTGTTCTAAATATGTAAAGCAATGTCAACTATGCTAGCAGTATGCCAATCTAAAACACCTACCGGTTTCAGAGTTATGCAATCTTACATCTCCGTGGCCGTTTGCAGCTTGGGGGATTGACATCATAGGAGAAATACATTTGAAAGCCTCTAAGGGGCATAGATTTATCGTAGTCACTATCGATTACTTCACTAAGTGGGTAGAGGCTGAATCCTTCAAGAAACTGGGTGCTCGAGAGATGGCCAGGGTCCCCTAGAGATGGCCAGGTTCATTGAACGACACCTGATTTGTAGATATGAACTCCCACATCACATTATTTCAGATAACGGGGTACAATTCCAAGCTAAGACCCAACAGATGCTTAAGAAGTATGCCATCCAGCACCACAAGTCCTCTCCTTATCGACCACAAGCCAACGAGGCGGTCGAGGTGGCCAATAAAAATATAAAGAGGATATTGGCTAAGATGGTGCAGACCTATAAGGACTGGGCTGAGAAGTTGCCTTTCGCACTGTGGGGCTACAGGACCATTGTCAGAACTTCAATAGGAGCTAACCCTTTTTCTTTCGTTTATGGGACAGAAGCAGTTTTACCAGTGGAAATCAAACTCCAATCCTTGAGGGTGATGTCGGAAGCTAAGCTACCAAAAGCAGAATGGATGCAGCAGCAGTTGCTATAATTGAATTTGTTAGATGAAGATAGAATGCGAGTCTATTACCACAATCAGGTTTACCAAAAAAGACTAGCTCGGTCATTTCGGAAGAAAGTCAGAAAGCACCCCTAAAAGAAGGGCATTTAGTCTTCAAGCAAATTAAGCCGGGGGTTCCGGACTTCCGAGGCAAATTCAGACCGACTTGGGAAGGACCTTTTGTTCTAAAGAAGATATTGTCCAAAGGAGTTGCAATCTTGATAGATAGTGATGGAAATGAGTTCAAGGAGCCTGTAAACATCGATAGATTGAAAAGGTTCCATGGCAAAAGGCTCGAAAATCAAGAGAAGAGAATAAATACCCTGCGGGTCAAAAATAAAAAAAGGCGACCTTGCTAAAATTGGGTACCCTGCCAAGGTGAAAACTGAGAAGGCGCCTTGTGCAAAAATTAAAGGTTGAGAGAAAATATCCAATCACGAAAACCCAAGAGCGACTGATTGATAACAGTAGTTTTAATGCTTTCAAGATCTATCCTGAGATTAGATATGGTCTTGTATTTTAAGCCTAATGTTAAATAATGATCATGTGTAATGAAATCATGCGGAAGCGTATACATGTATGTAGTGATATGCTCAAGCTAATTCATTTTGTATAATTTGTGTCATCTAGTTCCCTTATGGAAAGATAATACATCATTTTCCATCGAATGCATGCGATTTATCTGTTGTTGCTTTTGCCAGTAAGGGGCCTTAGCCGTCTTACCTTGAGGAACGTCAAACATAAAAAAAAAGATGTTAGAGATGAAAACCATGACTGGATCTCAAAGAAAAAGTTAGGCTAAAGGGTAGGGTGAAAACCTGGAAATAGGCAGTCTGTCCTACCAAAAAAATGAAATGAATAAAAGCTACTGGAGTAGGTTAGGTCCATTCCAGGCAAACATTAGGCGAAGGGTTATGTGAAAATCCCCAAAGGGACACATTTCCCGCAAAGAAGAGCTAGTGTGAAAACCCATAAGGGGCGCACTACATTTAAAACAATGACCTCCGATGCCTGGAGAGACAAAATGGCATTACTTCTAATGATCTCACTTAAGACAAGATAACACATAATTCAGGACATGAGTCAGAATTCAGGCCGTATGCTTATTAACCAGGAAGCAAAGATGCGCACCTGGCGATTCACTCTGAGAAGATTATGAGTCGGAGTCGCTAAGCTAGGATGACACTTCTAAATCCCCGGAGGCATGATCGAGCAGTCAGGCTGTATCCTCAACGGACCCTTAACCACCCAAGACATCGTTTATCCTTTTCTGCATACATCTCATGTTATGCAAATCCTTAACAAACATCTGCATATGACATTTTATGCATGCATGCACGATTTGTAGGAAAAGTCCAAGTTAAGACTACATGCACAAAAATGAGTCAAGGACAACTTCAGCTCAACGTTAGCACTCACCCGTGCTGGATGGCCAAGTCAAGATGAAACTTTCGTAGACTCGATGCAGTCCAGGAGGACATTTTTCGCATTTTGTATGTCTGGAGCAGGCTCGACGCATCATCATTAGAGGATGACACCCGTACTTTGTAAGTCTGGAGCAGACTCGGTGAAGTCCAGGAGGACATTTTTCCCATTTTGTAAGTCTAGAGCAGGTTCGACACATCGTCATTCGAGGATGACACCTGCACTTTGTAAGTCTGGAGCAGACTCGGTGCAGTTCAGGAAAACAACCCCGATACTTTGTAAGTTTGAAGAAAACTCGATGCCTCGCCATTTGAGGATGGTACCCGCACTTCGGAAGTCTTGAGAAGACTCGGCAAAACCTAGAAGGACGAGAATCACTCCAAAGTCTAGATGATGACTTAAAGAGATAATTTCCTTCTCATAGCAGTAGGAAGGTAGCCACCTCAGGTATGCGTTTCTTTCGTTTTTCTAAATTTTGGCTCACCTAGGCACCTACGTGCTAGTTTCTCCAAAATTGGGGGCAACTATGGACACCGGGTCCCGAGATGGTCCAAGATTAGGATTACCCAATGATGAAAATAAAGACCGATTGGTCGGCAATAAAGCGACAATCGATCATCCCCCTTTGTCAAGTTTGTATATATGTACCAAAACACTTTTAAATTTTATTTACTTATGTTTACTTTGGTTTTTGTTGTGTTCATTCTTATTATCTATTTTCTCTTATTTATTTTATTTATTTTTATTTTATTTTCTAGGGTTTTCGGTGGCCCGCCACCGAAGCAACCTCTGCGGTGCGCTCGAGGCGCAGCGCCTGAATGCGGGCACATCGCGGGCACACAAGGTGCAGCCTCCTGTGCAAGGCCGCACCTCACGCTTGCGAGGCCGTAAAAATGCCGTAAGATCAAAGGGTAAATTAAAAACTATCACACAGCAAATATCCTCGAATGGGTTTCAGAACCTAAAACTAAAATGCAATGCAAAAATAATTAAGAAGGTGCACAGTCAAGAAGGTACGTGGCACTAATCAAGCATGATAACAGAGTTATCCTTTTGGAAACCAGTAGCCCGCAGGTTAGACTGTTTCAGCTGATATACCTTCAAGATACTTTCAAAATATGCAAACAATTTTTTTGATGTACCAGATCAGCATAAGCCGCAAATACAGAGCATAAATATGAATGCAAAAACAATTTATAAGTTGTTTGAAAACATATATACATATATATATATTGAAATAGCAATACAAATTGTAGAAAGCTATAATGTATCAAGGCTCAACACATGAGCTACACTTACAGGTTTTAAAATATAATAATTACAAAACTTTTTGGAGATAACCACTCAGCTCAAGATTATAGGGGTTGATGCTCAACACATGAGCTACCTAAAATCTTTTTAAGTGTGAGAGTATTTGAAGACTAGAAATCCTCTCGAAAAATAAGTCTCTTCCTTCAACTGGGAAGAAGGGATTCTTAAATAGGCGAGTTCACCATCAATCTTGGGAGCCTTTTTGGACATGAAGTGACTGGATGAGATGGAAGTGATGCCTTCACATGCTGAGTTTCTGTTGCTCTATGATAGCTGTCTTGAAAAAAGGAAAAGTGGCCGAAAGTAATCGATAGAAATAATGTCTTTTACTGTTTTCTTTTTGACTTTTTTTTTTAAAATAGGCTAGGCTTTATACAAAGATATGGGTTTAAACCAGTTTACAATATTTGGATTTTGTCCAAATGTTTAAAATGAGATGGGCTAGACCTATGTTTTACAAAAGGGGCTTGTTAAGGGCTTAAACAAGAGTTTGGGAAAATCCCATAACAATCATCTCCATTATCATCGCCTAAGTCTTCTATGGGCTCAGAGCTAGAGGATGAGGCCACCTTTGAAGGGCCTAAAGAAGCTTTCGAAGAAGTGTTCTTGCTCTGGAGGAGTTGGGCCATAATCTAAAAATAATCTTCTTCAATTTATGCTGAATTGAGTCTGGGTAAAGGACTTTTGGGCCAAGAATTGCGTTGTTGACGCATCTAGTTTTAAAAGGCCTTGAGTCTGAAGCCATTGACTAACAGCTGGTCTTTGGAGTCTGGAATAGAAAATTTTGTCCACCATTTAACCTTGAATCTTCTGACAAGGATGATTTGAGCCTCCTGTTGAAAATTTTTTAAATACCAGGCAGTTACCCATGGTAGAAAGAATTTTGAAGTAAAAAGCATTAAAGGATGAAATCATTTTTCTCTATCAGAGGGTTTGAAAGAGGTTTTGAAAAGGTGATAGCTTTCTTGAATTTTGGGTTTAAGGATTTCAGGAGAAGCTCTGAACAATTTCCACTAATGAACAAACCAAAAAGGGATTTTGGAAGGCTCCTATTTGAGGTTGTAATAAATCAGCCAAGTATGGGTGAAATTTGTATTTTGAAATAGGAAGGTATTATAACAGGCTTGTTGGTAATCCCAATACATATATGTCCGACAATGGTTATACGTAGTTTTGAAATCAACAGGGAAATATTTTGATTGGTGAAGGTTTTGTCCCCACTCGAGAAGAGAGAGGATTTTATGGATTTTCGGTGTTGAATAGTTTATTTGGCCGGTTTTCGGATTGTCTTTAATAGATATAGAACCCGTCAATTCCAAAATGGCTCTATAATAAGGCCGGGGTTTTGTTAAATCCCATGGTTTAAAAAGCCAGCCTTTTGGGAAAACCTTTGAAATGGCCATTTGAGGGTTTTGTAGGAAAAATCCTTCCTCCATGGTCCAGATATATTAAAAATCAGTTTTAACAAAATATTCTGAAATCATTTTGGATTTTGATAACACTGTAGACACCGGGTCTTGAGGCAGTCTAGGTCAGAGTTACCCGATGAAGAGATCCATGTTGGTTTCCAGATAAATGGATGGAATTCAGAGGTTTTCATCTTTCGGTTTCACAAGGATTAAAATCTTTTTCGCTATAGCGTGAAGTTTTGAAAGAGTTTGGGAAATTTTGGTTGAAAAAGGAATTTTTGCTCCACAGACAGGATGGCCGTCTGAATTAGGGATGCTCGTCCCTACTTGGGGTGATCCCCGTCTCTATGCATAGTACGGACGGCCCGTCTCTAGCTAGGGACGGACACGTGTCTGAATAGGGAGCCTGTCCCTAGTCCCGCGATACGGCCCGTCTATAGCTAGGGATGGACACGTGTCTGAGTAGGGACACCCGTCCCTAGTCCCGCATTACGGCCCATCTGTAGCCGAATTTCCACGTGTGCCCTTAGTAGAGACGCACGTCGGTAGTTGCAGGGATTCCCGTCGGTAGTGGATCTGATCAGTTATCACCGGATTTGATAAAATTTTATCTCTTAACCTTCAAATGTGGGTTAAGATTTGGTTAAAGTTTGAATTTTAAAGACTCCTTTTAATTTTATCTCCAAAATTCTATAAATTGGGTGGTAAAATTCATTATTTGGGGTTAGAAAAATTTGATAGAAAAAAAAATTCTTGGTGGAGAAAATTAACCACTTTTTGAGAGATTGGAATTTTTTAGAGAAGTTTTCTTTGTGAGCAATTTACCAAAAAGCTATAAATCTTTATTTTCAGAATTTTATTTGATAAAAAAATTCTTCCAATTAATTGATTTACTCAAATTCTTCTTGTGAATTAAGCCAATTGAGGTAACGAAATTCATTCGTTTCCATCAACACAGCTAATTCAAACACTTGATCACTATTAAATTTTCCAGAGGGGAAATACAAATTTTCTTATTTTTGATCCGTTTTATTTGATCCTTGTGGAGTGTGCGGGGACTTAAACCATTCGATATTCACCCTATAAGGTAAAATCCGAGGGTAAACATTCGGGATTAGCATTTGTATTATTTTAATTGACTTATATTAATTGTTTTCATTTGTTATTTTTTATCTTTTAACTTATTTCTCTTAAAGTTTCCTATATTTTTCTGTTCTTTACTTTATTCACCAATTTTGACACTGACATGTTTTTTTCCTATGAGTTATTTTCTGACAATTTGGAGTTGAAGTTGTAAATGATGAGGGTCGAGCCGATCTGAGGATTTCCATACGGGTTCTTTCTTCACTCTTGCTTTTTATTCATGTTATTATTAAGATTATTTCAATATCGTTAAAGTAAAAAGGGGCCAAAACATTTTATAGTAATTAATTTAGAATTTTTCCTAAAGAAAAATGGGACCAATGTCTCAATTTTCTCCATCCAAAATAAAACCATCACATAAAAAAAATGTTTTATAATAAATATGCATGGCAGGACCAATGTCCTCACTCCAAATGAATATCCCGATTTTTCTATGATTTATATTTTTTTTAATGGGGGTTGTATTCCGCCCCTAGTTTTATTGTAATTTATTCTGAGAATGTTTGTTTTAATAATGTTTTACTTATCGCTTTTGATGTGAATGATTGCGCTTTAATTAAATGCATCGTGTGGAAAGTTGGTGAAATAATGAATTCAAAACTTAATTATAATATTGATCAAGGTATAAATAAATGAGAAGTCCCGAATTCAATCTGGTCTTTGGGGCTCAATGACTCGAGAGGTCTAGGACTTCCAAGACACCTCTTGAGTCTCACCAAAAGACCTAAATTTACAAATCTTAGGCTCCAGGGGGTAGAGGCTGAGACCTCCAAGATCTCTCTGGCTAGACCAAGATGGATATGTATGCGCCGTCTTAGGCTCGACAAGGCTAGATGACCCTTCCCAATGTTCTATTGGGTGGCGACTCCAAGAAACCTCATTGTTTCCCAAAATAGATGCACTTGTAAATACCTTACAAGTTTAAATGAATCCCATCTTGATCGCCCTAAATTGGGCTTTCGGGAGGCCACGGGGTTCGGCGCGCGTCACAGTGGCGACTCCGCTGGGGACATACTTGAGACTTCGATTCAAAAGTACCTTGATTAAAAATCATAATTGAGTTTTAGTTTAAAAATTTCACCTTCTTGCAAAACTTCATTGCATCACATTAGATCCTTAGATCTATGCTAGTTTGGTCCCTCTTTTAGCCCCGGTGCGTTCCCAAAGCACGACTCTACGTTCACTCAATGTAGGGAAGTGATAAGGATAATCACCAGCCAAAGCCTCGTACCATCATGGTATATTAAATGGTGACCCAATCGGTCGTTACGCTCGTGATGAGCTAGACCCGTTGGCAGGCACCATGCTTGGGTAGCCTTAAAGTAACACAACCTTTTGACTGAAGCTCATGTAATGGAAATAGTTATTTCCCCTAGGTGGTATAAACCTTAATACTATGCTTGCTATGTAGATCATTATGTATTGGACAAGCCCAGATAATTTGATTGGTAACCTAATCAAAGGCTTTCATGCCCCGATAGGCCCATGTAAATTTGTTTGGGCTGCCTAAATACATAACGATCATAACCCATGCGCTTGTGCATTAGTTAGGAGAGGTTATGCTGCCGATTTCTCACCGTGCACCATGCGCATCCATCGGGTTATCTGTTAACCCATGGATCAATCCCACCTAGGAAAGAGACTATGACCTCGTGTGCGGGAGTAATAAGGTTGGAAGGACCTATGTGCTTGCATGTGGTTTGTAAATGTTACATAGCACGATCATGCATCTTAGCACATTCATGCATCATCCTGACCCTTTGTGTTTTTCAGCCATCATAGATTCGCCTAGGTGGACAAGAGGGTCTCGAGGGCAACTACGCAGAAATCTATTCTTCGAGTTACCAGAAAGGGTAGAGTATCCGAACACTTCTTCTGCACCAGCTATGCTACTTCAACTCAGTTTTCTTTACCTGAAAAAATGGCCAATTCACCAAGAGGGGCAGATGCCACCAGGGCAATGATAACAGAAGAAGTGGGCCGAAGGCTTAAAGAGTTTGAGAACCGTATGATGGCGATGATGGCCACCATGGGTCAGCAAGCGGCCCCACAGAACCCACCAGCTCCTCCTATGAGAAATAATGAAAGGAGGGAGGTCAAAGAAGACCCCCAAGAGGAAATTCGCATGCTACCTGTAAACTTAAGAGCCAGTACTTCAAGGGCACAATGGGGAAGACCAGTCCCAAGGTTAGATGATGATTGGGAAGATGAGGAATATAAGGAACGTATGTCTGAGAAAGGGAAAGCCCCTCAAACTGAAGAAGCCATCTGGAAGAAGATGGAGGAGAAATTTGAAGCAATGACAAGAATGCTAACAAAGGGTCGAGGAATGAACCCAGAAGACAAGGAGTTAGAAGGAGAGGATCTAGTCCTAATGAACTTTAAAATGCCGGATGTTCCGAAGTTTAATGGCACTTTCGACCCCATGGCACCCTAAATCAGGCCTTGTCGAAATTGGCGTGTTAAGCCGAGAATTCAAGGGTATTTTAGTAATTTGTGCTTGAGGGAAATTGGATGATAAGGATTTAATGACAAAGTAATTAATTAAGTATGTTAAGAAGAGAAATGTTAGAGTGTGCTTGTAGTGTATGGAAGTAGGATATAAGTGGGTTTTTAAAAAATGATTTCGTGTGACTCAAGTTTGGTGCCTTGAAGATTTTTATTCAAGAAATGCTTGTATGTGGATGGTGTATGGTGCAAGTAGTGATTAAGTCAAAAGTGGAGTGTTTGGTCCTATAGGAAGTTGACAAGTGGATTGGTAGGTGAGCAATTAATGAGAAAGGAGAATAAGGAAAAGAAGAAAGAGAGGGAGAGCAGAAATTCATGTTGGGCTCTCTTCTCTCCCTCCCGTTCTTTCTCTTCTTCTCTTCTTTCCCGTTGCTTGTTCTTCCTCTCTTGGCTGGGTGTGAGTTGGAGCAAGATTGAGAAGGTAAGTGGTTAGATTTTTGATATTTGTGTTTGGATCTTCTTCTTCTTCTTCTAGTTGCTTTTGATTTTGGGAATTTAAGGTTTGGATGAGTAATTTGTGAGTTTTGGTTTGTGCAAGTTTTGGGTGACAAGAGAAAGCTCAAGGGTAAAGAGAAGGTGAAGATTGGGTTTTAAAGCTACAAAGAAATCATGTTTGGGAGTTGTGTTTGAGTGTGTGTGTTTGGGAGCTTTGATTTATGAATTTGAGCTTGTGAGTTGTTTTTGCCCTAATTCTCACTTAGGTTGTAAATGTGTTTGTATTATTTAAATTTTTGAAATTTTGAGTGTTTTGGCATGTGTATATGCATGATTGATGTGGATAAATGTGTTAGAATGCATGATTAGGATTGAATGGAAGGTATGTGAGTTTGGGAAATTTATTGTTTTGTATGTAAATGTGTTTATGCATGTGTTCTTGATAATTTCTGAAATTTTGGTTGTGATATGTTCTTGATGAGGCATGTATGTTATGGGTTTTGTTTGGGTAAAGTAATTTTGCATGAGCATGGGATTATTGTAGTGATTTTGTGGATTGATGTGGTTTTTGCTACAATTTTGTGGGTATTGGAAATTTATTGGTATTGTGAGTTTGAATTGATATTTGATGTGAAATTAATTGTTGATAAATATTATAATGTGGTTATTGATGTTGATGGGTGGCTGGATTTGAGGTAAGAGACCATTTGAATGTGATTTATGTGTTGTGGGTGTGTTTTGGAAGAGGGAGAAATCTGCAGATTTTGTGAATCCCGACTCTGTCGCGAGCACGACAGAGACCGGTGATCTTGTCCTGTACTGTCGCGAACACGCAACTTTGTCGCGAGCCCGCGACAGCAAATGTTGATGTGCTCTCTGTCGCGAGCGCGACAGAGCGCAATGCTGGCCTGTGCTGTCGTGAGCACGCGATCTGTTGCGAGCCCGCGATGGCAAAACTTAGACTCTCTATCGCGATCATGACATAGTCGCGAATACGACAGAGCCCGACATTCCCCTCCTTCTCGCGTTCGCAAAGCCCGCCGCGCGCACGCTGCGAAGAGACTATGGTCTCTGTCGCCAGCGCGACAATTCAGTTGTGCTGAATGAGTTTCCTTTTGAGTACATGTGTGGTTTTGAACTTCAAGTTTCTTTTGAGTGCCCTTAAGCCTCATATCTGTTAATTTATGAGTTATGCGAATGCAAATCCATGATATGAATATGCCTATATGTATGTATATATATATATATGTATGCAATTTAGAATATTATGGGATGAATGGATTGGATTATGCATGGTTTATACTTAGTTATCCTCATCTATCGCATGATTAGGATTTTGTATTGATAATCACTGGCATGATAGTGTTTCTATACTTGACTCTGATATGCTTTGGAATTTTTGATCATGTTAAAGTGTGTTGACTGCATTATATTATATGCTTTGCAATATGAATTATATGAGGTATGATTGACATTATGAACTTATGTATATGTCTGCTATACTCTGGTTTATATATGTTGAATTATATTATGTGACTCGAACATGATTTTTATTACGCATGACCTGCTAGAGTCAGCTCAATGGATAGTTAGGCATGCCTAATAGAGTCTCTTAGCTGCAGAACCTGTGAATGTTTGGACCCTGATCAGGTCCCCATTTGGTTCCTCGTGAACCCTTTATGTGTTCAGATCCTCATGATCCTTTTTAATGTGTTTGGATCTTGTTTAAGATCCCCCTCTCAATGAAATGTTTTAAAAAGCAAAAAGGTTTTCGATTCGTACCCGTAAGGTACCCTTGTGGCCGGCTAGTCCCCGTAAAGTACTGTTCGTATACTCGTTATCCACTATTTTGAGTCAGCAGGTATTCTGTTCGCTTTGTTTGATATGAATATGAGATTATGATAACCGATTGGGTAAGATTTCAGTAATGTGAATCAGCTATCTTTCTGAATGTGATCATGAAAGTCTGAGTGGTCTGAATATGACTCAAGTATGTATTTGTTTATGCTTTCCCGCCTATATTGTATTGTGAACGGATATAATTGATCAGTTGGGAGTATAAGCATGCGAACTAATATGTATAAGTACGCTATCTTGCATCATTGAATACTATGGTTAAATGTGTGAACGAGTATATGTCCTATTGTGATGCAATGCATGTGGATCGACGTCCAGTAAGTGCATGTGCCATAATGTAATGATATGCTATATGTTCCTTTGAACTCATTTATCGCAGTGTTTTTGGTACGTTGTTGTGTGTTTGTAATTCATGGCATGATATTGTATGGATTAGAGTTGCGCAGTGGAAGTGTGGTGGTTTGATGCTATACACTGGGTTTTATTCAATGTATGCGTCTTGTGACATGATAAAAAGTATGTTTTAGTACCTCTTAATGGTGCATGATGGTTGGGTGTAGTATTGCTTGGTAATTGTGTTACATGTGAACGGGTTTCGCTAAAGTAAGGGTACCTTGGTATGATATTTGCATGTGTAAATTTTCAAGAGATTATGCATGGTGAAGTGTTGCTATCTGATACCTCGGCGAAACCAGTAAGTATATGATGTGAGATGGTATGTAGTTCTGTATGATGATATTTGTATCGTGTATGGCATTGCTTTTGCCTTGACTTATTTTGACATTAGTATATGGATATGAATGTGAGTTCTCGAATGAATGCCTTTACTATGCAAGTCTGATTATATTTGTGTTATGAATATCCGCATTTGCCATTTGAATGTGTTATGCCTTGGCGACCATTGTGAATGGCTGTTCATATTCTGGTGTGTTCTCCCCACTAAGCGTTATCGCTTAGCACGGGCTCTCTTCCTGTGCAGGTGGTAGGTTGTGTTCGGATCGAGTCGCGCATCTGCAAGGTCGGCCACATAGGAGTTAGAAGTTTTGTATTTTGTTCAGCTTCTATATTTCAGCTTTTGTATTTCTGTATTATTGTATATAAGTAATTATATATCGATCTAGAGATTTTATTTGGGATATGTAAACGTTAGTATGTTTTTATATTAAGTTATTCCTTTGCTTTATCATTCGCTTTATGCTTCCACTGTACGATCATATGTATGCATGTGTTTATGCTTTCGCTTAGTGCCTGCGTGTGTGTGAAATATTGGATGATCAGTCTGTGCCCGCAAGGTAAGTCAAGTTTTTAATTACCCCGTATTTATGTATGTATGATTATGTATGAATGTATGCTTCCGCGTAGTGCATGTGCATATCTGTGTGAGTGAGCATCGGGTAGCGCACCCGCCGGCATCCTTCCAACGGGGGCGACGGTGGGGGTGTTTCAGTACTCGCTGGTGATGAAGGGCACCACTTTGACAAAAAAATAGAAGATTGAGTACTTTTGCCTGAGTTTGATTTGCCCAGCAATAGATTGGTACCATGGGCTCGATCGCCGAACCAAGGAGGACTGGGATTTATTGATGGAGGAGTTTTTGAGGCAGTACAACTGCAGTACAAGGATAGAAGTGACCCTGAAGGACCTGGAGCTGTTACAGCAAAAGGGAGGCGAGTCCTTCTATGAGTATTTAACCCGGTGGAGGAATCGGGTGATGGAAATGAAGAGGAAACCGGATACTCAGGATCAAATAAGGCTTTTCATTAAAAACGCGAGCCCGTATTTGAGAGAAAGATTGAGGATGAAAGGACTGAAAGACTGGGAGACTCTGAAGGACATCGCCATTGAGGCCGATGGAGAATTCCTTGTTAAGAGAGCAGCTAATGAGAACTATCCCAAGAGAGGTAGCAGTAGCCAGGGGGAAAATAGACCAACAGGTTTCGCTAGTGGCGCACGAAAGACTGCTGAGGTATCAGCTGCTAATGCTACCCCAAGGCATTTTTCCAATCTTGGAAGGTCTTTATCATGGGTGCTGAGAAGACTGATGAAAGAGGGTAAGTTACAGCCTATGCCACCCAAGCCTACTAGAACTCAAGGCACGCCAGGACATAAGGATGATGAGTATTATGCATATCATCAGCACACTGGGCATATAACTGATAATTGCAAGACGCTGAGGCACGCAATCCAAGATCTCATTGACTCAAAATAGATTACTGACCCAGAGAAGAGAGGGGGTCAAAAGAAGGCTGGGTACAACTGTATGCCCCCGCTAGTGAACATGATCAGGTCTAGTTTACCCGAGGAGTTTGTGTTAAGGGAATTGTACGGCAACGATGCCCACACTATTGTCACGAACCTCCATGAGGGGAGTGAAGAAGGGCTTCCCGCTGCAGTGATCGATTGCTGGTCCACTGATGATAGTGGAACTAAAAATGATAATTCTGAAGTATTTTCTGACCTGTGGAACTCAGATGAGGAAGGAGAAGAAGCAAAGAAGAAGGAGGTAAGAGCTGTGACCCAGAGCGGAAGGGTAGCTCCAAAAGTTGAGAAGCCCCGGGAGTTGGTTGAAGGCAGAAAGGAAAAAGAGACGGAAGAAGATTCGATTGTTAAGCAACTAAAAAAGGCGCCGGCTCAGATTTCCATATGGGATCTTTTGAGACAGTCGCCATCGCATAGGCAGAAGGTGGTAAAGGCTTTATGTGAGGCAACTGTGGCAACAACTATCTCGCCTACGGAATTTCCGCATGTAGTAAAAGGAGGATCATACCAGTGCTGATTTGCCGGCAGAAGGCCGCAACCATAATCGCCCTCTGTACATAAGAGCACAGATTAACCAAAAGCACACCGCTTGCATAATGGTAGATGATGGCTCTTCGATAAATGTGTGCCCTCAGGTGGCAATGGCGGCTTTTGGGGTAACAGAGGATATGTTAGCCAAATCTGATCTCACTATCACAGCTTATGACAACTCGCATAGACATGCTTCGGGGATATTCATGACAATAGTGAAGACGGGGCCTATAGAATCAGAAGTGGAGTTTGTGGTACTGCCTATACCTGCCAATTTTTCAGCTCTTCTAAGTAGACCATGGTTTCATAAGTTGGGTGGAGTCCCCTCTACACTTTACCAGATGGTAAAAATACCTCATGAGGACCAGATTGTGACTATAAGGGCTGCCCGAGAGAATCATGTTTCAGTATTGGAGATTGCTAGGCAGCCGTTTAGTGGGTTTCATGTTGCCATGATAGGCGAGGAAGAGCAGAAGGAAAAGAGCCCCGAAGTGTTAATATGATGAAAAAGATGTCGTTCCTTCTTGGCGCAAGACTGGGCAAGAATTCTCAGGGGATGCCAACAGCTGTCACCACCAAGGGTCAAAAGGACAGAAGGGGTCTAGGATACACAGGTGCTGTAGAAAGTGTGAGAAGTCAAAAATGGACATTCCTCATATACGGAAGACTTTTGTGCCAGCGACCGCAACATGTGCCTATATAGGGGAAGATGAACCGTAATGGCTGGATGGAAGGTTTGTACCAGGGTTCGAGGTCTTCGATGATGTCTATGACTAGGACGTTGGATCGATCAAGCCAGCAGAGGGCTTTTGGGATGAAGAAATCATGACCAGTAAGACAATTTGGAACCGTGAGATGCCTGAAGAAGTAATGACTGAAAAGATGATAACCACCCAGCTGAAGGGGAAATCAAAGGTAGAAGAAGCCATGCAGGAGTTGATTGGGGAGCCCCCAAAGAGCCGAAGTGGTACAGGACCATCAACCGCGGCAGATGCGCCAGCAGAGGAGGAAGAGGAAAATAGTTTAGATTTTCTTTTTGCTCCAGAACTTTTCAATGATGTTAATGACAATTTCAATCTTATTAATAAATTGAATGACTTTGCTTACTTGTGTGATGTTTCCGATAATTTCACTATGCATGATCATGATCATTTTCCATCCATATTTGATATTGATTCAACTGATTCTACTCCATTTAATCTTGGAACCGTAGAGAATCCAAAATAAATTTCGATAGCATCAAATATAACTCCTGAAGAGCGAGAAATATTTGAGAGAATCTTAAAAAAATATGAAAAAGTCTTTGCCTGGACCTACGAAGATATGCCAGGAATCGATCGGGAAGTTGCAGAGCACGCTATTCCTACATATCCGGATCACAAACCCGTTGAACAGAAGCTGAGAAGGCTTAGGCCAGAGTGGGCGGATAAAGTGAAGGAGGAGATTCACTAGCAAGTCAAAGCCAAATTTTTGGTTGAGGTGTAGTATCCGACTTGGCTGGCCAACGTTGTCCCCGTAGCCAAAAAGAATGGCAAAGTAAGGATATGCGTAGATTATCGGGACTTGAATAAGGCCTATCCAAAAGATGACTTTCCATTGCCCCATATAGATGTACTAATAGACAGCGCTGTTGCTTGCGAGATGTATAGCTTTGGAGATGGTTATGCAGGCTACAATCAGATTCTCAATAAAATAATTGACCGAATTACGACGGCATTCATCATGGAATGGGGGACCTATGCTTATCAAGTAATGCCTTTTGGCCTGAAAAATGTAGGAGCCACTTATCAGAGGATGGCAACAAAAATCTTGAATGACCTAATCCATAAAGAAGTGGAGGTATAAGTGGACGGCATGATGATCAAGTCAGCCACTAGAGAAGGTCATTTTGAAGCACTAGAAAAGTTCTTCTTAAGGATAGACAAGTATAATCTGCGGTTAAATTCTAAGAAATGTATCTTTGGTGTTACCTCAGGGAAGCTCCTAGGACACGTGGTTAGCCAGAGGGGTATTGAGATCGACCCGGATAAGGTTAGGGCAATCAGTGAAATGCCAATACCGTAGAAGGAAAAGGACGTGAGAAGCTTTCTTGGTAAGTTGCAGTACATCAGTAGGTTTATTGCTAAGCTTACTTCAATCTGCAAACCGATCTTCAAACTACTTAAAAAAGACCAGCCAGTAGTATGGAATGAAAGTTGTCAGAAGGCTTTTGATACTGTCAGAGAGTATTTGCTAAATCCACCAGTGTTGAGACCGCTGTAGCCAGTCAGGCCATTGATTTTATACTTAGCTACAGAAGACAGTTCTATAGGCGCCATGATAGCCCAGGAGGACGAATTTGGAGTGGAATTTGCTATTTACTACCTTAGCAAGAAGTTCCTGGCCTATGAGGTTAAGCATACGGAAGTGGAAAAGATTTGCCTTGCGGTGATTTGGGCTTCTAAGAAATTAAGGCATTACTTTCATGCCTATAGGGTACAGGCGGTAGCTAAGCAGAATCCTCTAAGATACTTATAGGAAGCCCCCTCTTTACTCGGGAAAATGGGTAGGTGGTTGTTGTTGCTACAAGAATTCGATGTGGAGTATATTACTTGGAAAACTATCAAAGGGCGTGCAGTGGCTGAATTCCTAGCAGAACACCCAATTCAAGGAGAGTCGTACGAGTTTAACTTTCCAGATGAGGAAGTGGCAGCCATCGGAGTTCAAGGTTGGCAATTGCACTTTGACGGAGCCGTGAATAACAAGGGGGCAAGAGTAGGGATAATTTTAACAACCCCGGAGGATGAGGAGCTCCCTTTGGCCAAGAAATTAAGGTTGAAGGCTACCAATAATGAAGCTGAGTATGAAGCGTGTGCCTTTGGGTTAGAGGTATTGATAGCCTTAGGAGCGAAAAACGTGGAAGTGTTTGGTGATTCCTCCCTGGTGATCAATCAAATCCGAGGTGAATGGGCCGTTAAAGAAGAGAGGCTAATGCCCTACATCAAGCACTTGGGAGACCTGAGCAATCAATTTGAGGTCTGCACATTCCATTTTGTTCCAAGGGACGAAAACCAATTAGCCGATGCGCTCGCCACTTTGGTCTCAATGTGGGACAACCCCGAAGGGGTGGTTATGAGGCCAGTTCTGATTTCTAGCTCTGAGAGGCCTAGCTTCGAATCTAAGCCAGTCATGCAGATAGAAGTAGTAGATGGGAAGCCATGGTATTACGATATCAAGAACTATTTAGAGAATGTGGCGTTTCCAGAGGAAGCTACCGAAAAAGATCAGAGAATGATTCGTAAATTGTCTACCCAGTTCATCTGCATAAATGGAGTATTGTACAAACGACAAGAGGATGGTATCTAGTTGAGATGTTTGGATGAGAAAGAGGCCAAAAGGGTAATGGAAGAAACTCATGCAGGCATATGCGGAGCCAATATGAACGAGTTGGCATTAGCCAAAAAGATTATGAGATAAGGATTCTTCTGGCTCACCATGGATAATGACTGCTCAAAGTATGTAAAGCAGTGTCAGTTGTGCCAACAGTACCCAGATTTAAGGCACCTGCCAGTTTTGGAATTACATAATTTGACGTCACCTTGGCCATTTGTAGCTTGGGGGATTGATATTATTGGAGAGATACGCCCCAAAGCCTCCAATGGGCATAGATACATCATCGTCGCCATCGACTACTTCACCAAGTGGGTAGAATCTGAGTCCTTCAAGAAAGTGGATGCTCAGGATATGGCGAAATTCATAGAGAAGAACTTGATATGTAGATATGGCCTTCCACATCATGTGGTATCTGACAATGGGGTCCAGTTCATGGCCGAGATGAAGAAGTTGCTCCAGAAGTATGGTATCGAGCACCACAAGTCTTCTCCATATCGTCCTCAAGCTAACGGGGCAGTTGAAGCTGCCAATAAGAATGTCAAGAGGATCCTGGCTAAGATGGTCCAGAACTATAAAGATTGGGCAGAAAAGTTGCCTTTTGCACTATGGGGTTACAGAACAACCATCAGAACTTCAACGGGAGCCACTCCTTATTCTTTGGTATATAGGACGAAGGCAGTATTGCCGGTTGAGGTCAAACTTAAGTCGCTAAGGGTGATAATGGAAGCAGAGATTCCGGAGGCCGAATGGGCGCAGCAGCGGTTGCAATGCTTGAACATGTTGGATGAGAACAGGTTAAAAGCCTACTATCACAACCAGATCTACCAAAAGAGGCTCGCTAGGTCTTTTGGAAAGAAAGTCAAGAAACATCCGTTGAAGGAAGGGGATTTGGTATTCAAACAGATGAGACCAGGAGCATCGGATATTAGAGGGAAGTTCAGACCTACGTGGGAAGGTTCGTTTATCCTCAAGAAGCTGCTGTCAAAAGGAGCTGCGATCTTGTCGGATAGCGATGGCAACGAATTCAAAGAACCGATCAGTATTGAAAGACTCAAAAGGTTCCATGGCTAAAGGCTACAAAATCAAAAGAAGAGAATGAAAGCCCCGCGGGTCGAAAACCAAAAAAAAGGCGGCCTTGCTAAAATTTGTCTCCTCGTCAGGGTGAAAACCGAAAAAAGGCATCCTGGGCAAAATTTAGAGGCTTGAGAGAAAATATCCAATCATGAAAACCCGAGAGGGCTGATTAGAGACAGGAGTTTGATGCTGTCAAGATTTGGTTCCATGAATGAATGTAGTCTTGTATAATTGAATTAGTGTCAAAAATGATCATATGTTCTGAAATCGTACTGAAATGTACACAATTTTGTGAAATAAAATAAGACTTGACTTATTCATTTATATCATTGTCCAATTCTGCTTTAAAAAGAAACATATTGCTCAAAATGCATGTAAAACTAAACTATACCCTACTACTACCCTCGCTAGCCAAATGCCTCAGTCGCTGTGTTCGGTTATCAGATGATGGGCTAAGTATCCACCTCTTATACGCGCTGGTGGAAGTGACAGAGTGGTTCCCGAAGGGAGGTATAATAGTTTTCAGTGGAAGTTGACTCCAGAGCTCATGATAGTGGGAAGCAAAAGCCGCAGAAAGGACTCCACCTCGAAAGGATAGAGGGAGTCTCACCACATCCTAAGTTATCCCGAGCTGACGAGAGTAGCGGGCCGTGATGTAAAAGGTTGCCTCACAAAGCCCGCATAGGGGGACGCATCCTGAAGACCCATCAATAACTGCACTGGATAAGGAAAGCCAAGCATGCATGAAACTAATATCCTCATCTGATATCTCACTGAATCTGATAATGCCTTCGTCAGGGGTCTCTGGTAGGCACAAACGCCGGCGAGGAAGAAATTGCTTCGCTGAGTACTAACTAATGATTCTAGGAGGTGGCTCTGACAGCAGCTTCAATTTCTCTTGCAACCAAATCTGGAAGAAGAAACAAGGAAAAATAAAAGCCAAAAAAAATAAGATAAAAGGCAAAGAAAAGTTGCTGGTGTAAGTTAGATTTACTTCAGGCAAAAGTTAGGCATAGGGTTGTGTGAAAATCCGAAAGGACGCACTTCCCGCTAAGAAAAGCTAGTGCGAAAATCCACAAGGGACGCACTACCTTTAAAACAATGATGTACCTGGAGTAATAAGGGGCTCCCAGAGAATGAAGTGGCAGGCCCGGCACGAACAGAGTCCAAACCCAAGATAGTCTCGGCCAGAATAAGTGGAAAAGGGGTCAGCCCGTGGTGAAAATCGTCCAAAATCCCAAACAGACTAGGGTCTCCAAGCAGCTCCTCTGAAGTCACCACCAGATACTGCATCAGGCAGAAAAGAAAGATGATACTTACCCTGTATGAAGGAATGTGGGAGAATTCATCCAGTGCTTCGATCAGAGGTTCTAAGGCAAATGCAGGGCCCTGAGGAATTAGATGAGCAGTGTCAGAAGGAGCTATACTTAAGGATAGGGCAATATCCCGATTTTGAATCAAACCACAGCGAGGAACGTAGGGTAAAGCAGTAGGAGGATACCAGCTCCCAATAATAGCAACAAGTTCCTCAGGCAGGGGGCACATTTCCTGGTAAGTGAACCTAAAAACATGAAAGCGAGGGTCCCAGAAGTGGGTCATAGCCAGAAGGAGGTTGTAGTCTATTTTGATTCTGCGTAAAAATTTCAGTCCAGAAAGGGGGGCAAGAGTGCTGTTTTCCCAGGTTTTAGCATTGTCTAAGATACGGTGCATTTTGGGAAGAAGAGGAGAATTCATTCCTCGGTGGCTAGAACCAAAGTCGCTAAAGGAAATAAAGAAGGAAAAAGGGAAAAAAAAACTAGAGAAAAGAGACTAGTATGAAGCTGAAATGAGAGAAGAGGCACGAAGTCCAAGAAAAAGGTGAATTTTATAGGGTTGATATACCGACGGATAGCCTGTCCCTATCTCACATGGTGATCCCGTCGGTCATTGTCCACCTGGCGGTCTTGCATCGTGCATATCACGCGCATTAATTAGGTAATTAATGAGGGGTAAAGCACAGAATTTGAAGAGACAGACGGCATGCCCGTCTGTCGCTGTAGGGACGTAAAGCCCGTCGGTACGTAAATTCTATATAATAACGCTGGTACCGACGGACAATCGCTTTCTTCTCTTTTCTTCACACCGACGCTCTTCCCTCCTTTTTCAGTTACATTTTATCATTTTTTACTTTTTTGGTTGGTTTCTTTTGCACCACTGTTTAGTCCTTTCCTCTTCACTGATTCTCAACTTCCAAGTTAGTAAACTTCTTCTAGTCTTTATTTATTATTTATTTTATTTTTTGGTGAGTAATTTAATTTTATTTTATTTTTGGATTAGTATAATTAGGCTAATTGTTGTAGTACAATTTGAAAGGCCATAGTTATGTTTTTTTTAATGCTTTAAGCAATAGAATTAACACATAGAGTAAGAAATATGCTGTTATAAATGCATGGATATGGCTATTTTGAGAACAATTAAATTTTAGTTATTGAGTTTTTAGATATTCAGGCATGGCCTTAGGAATGCATGCACTTTGAAACCAATACTAGGAATTAGAAAGTAAAGCAAATATGAGTATGTTGCACTATTGCCTAGGGCCTGAGGCCTGTCCCTTTTTCTTTCTGTTTTATCATGCAGGAGGTTGCGCACACCCTTGCCGGGGTGCTGCCCACTTTTTTTTTAAACAAGAGTGAATATGTTGCACTGTTGCTTGAGGCCTGAGGCCTATATTTTTTTTTCTTTCTCATGCAGGAGGTTGTGCACACCCTTGCCAGGGTGCTACCAAAATTTTTTTAATTAATTTAATTTAATTTTAATTCTTTCGGTTTAGACCCGACCCCATCGGAATGCTACCTAAATTTTTGTTACTTTTTGAGTAAAGTCCATTTATGATTATGATACCAAACTAATTGTTTACTTTATTTTCAGCATGCCACCGTGAAGACTTGCTCCGCGTGATCAGCCTGAGCCTCAGGCCCCAGATTGGATGAGTGCCGAGGCCAGATAGAGGTATGCAGCGCTGGCTCAGGTGCAGTTCCGAGCTAGCCGTTTCATTTCTAGGCCATTCATTGAGGCTCTCGGGATGGCCGACGAGGTCGATATTCTGATAGCAGGTGCGGGGTGGACTAAGTTTCTGACGCCTGCTTCGACCGCCCGCAACGTGGGCGATCGGGACATTTGTGGGTCCGTTGACAGCTTGCGATGAATCACAAGTGCGTCTATGTTGGGCAACAAGGAGGTATCATGGAGTCGCCACCCAATAGAACATTGGGAAAGTTACTCTCGCCTCGGAGAGCCTAAGACTGCGCTTGGTATCCATTTTGGGCCAGCCAGAGGGGTCTTGGAAGGTAAACCTCTCGCCCTAAGGAGCCTAGGATTAGCGCTAAAGTCTCGTGGCACAAAAAGGTATCTTGGAGGGTGGACCTCTAACCTCTTTGAGCCCAAAGACCAGAGCTGGGTTCGGAATTTCTCATCTATTTCTACCTCGATTATTTTATGATCAAATTTTAATATCATTAATTCGCTCTCTCTCCACACTATGCAATTGATTAAAAGGCGCATTTAATCACATCTTGAAAGCCATAAATGATCAGATAAAAAATGAAAGCAAGGAATTACAATAATACAAGGAGCGGAATACAACTCCTTTCCGTAAATGTGCGGATCATACATAAATCGGTGCATTTGCTTATTTTGAGGACTTTGGTCCTCGCATGCATCGTTATTAAAATTGGGGATTTTTATTCGTGGTGATCTTTATTGGATAAAAATAGGGCGTTGGACCCTTTTTGCATTTTATACAAATCTCATTTTTATTTGAGTACAAATCATTGGATCATCTTTATATATTAACGAGGTATGAAAAGAGTATATCCATAGACATGAAATAATCAATGAATAACAAATAAAGAGAATACTTAAGAGGATTAGGAAACTAAACCGGATGAAGTCCTCCAAATATGGTAGACAGCCGCTCAAGCTCGGGATTATCCAAGAGAATCATATACACTCATAGAAAGTTAAGAGATGTTAATATACATAAAATTAACATATAAGAAGTCAAAGGGACTTAAAAAACGATTAAAAAAATGGGGACAGAACCCACCGACGGCCTTCCTTGGTTGACCGACGGGCGTCGGTTAAGGTAAGCGAAATGCCCGTTTGTCACTCAAGGAGGGGCGTCTGTAGGTTGGTGACCGACGGGCGTCGGTGATAAAGGTGACCCGTCGGTCACCACTGTCTCCAAAAAAACAGAATTGAGAAAAAAGGAAAAAAACCTTTTCAAAGTCAAAGAGTGGGTTTTACCCCAAAAGGAGATGAGAGAGTCAAAACAAAAGAAAGTAATGATAGATATTCAAAAATTCCCCAAAATAAAAATAAATATGAGGTGAAATAGAGAAAGGATCCGGAATATTTACCCTCAGATAATCGCTTTGGGTGAGATTCTTATGTTGGTTAGAGCCCCGAGCGTTCCACGAGAAGCAAAGATGAAGGATTAAAGAAAGAAAATGAGATATTTCTTCTTCAACCCCTCAAAAGATCGATTTTGGAGTCAAAATCTAAAGAAAACTAATTAGCTTTTAGTTCCTTTTGACTGATTTGATCCTTGATTAAATAGATTTCCTTAGAAAATGTGTTTTGTTGGAAGAGAGAGAAAATTTGCTTGAAATTGGGCAGAGTTTCCTCCTTTGAAAATTTTTCCAACCCTTTGCAAATAAAAATCCAGAGCTTTTATAGCCAGACACAAACCAACGGGCGTCGGTGTATAGGGGCGGGCGTCGGAAGAATCCTTCTGACACAAGCATTCGTCCGACGGCCCTACTACATCCATCGACGGGCGTCGGAAGGGTTGCGTGCTTCGGGAAACCAGGCGGCATTCTGACAGGGGCGGTGACTTTCTGACGGGCGTCGGAAAATACCACAAGCCATCGGTGACTCGGAGCGACGGGCTGACCTCACAGACGGGCTGGCCGTCTATGGAGGACAAAAATCCTTTCGACTCGAAAAAAAACCTCTGTTTTTCTCTCCCTCTGCCCAGGAATGGTAAAAAGCCTCATTTCTCATGGAACGCGGGACTAAGACCTCCACATCCAGCCTCTCATATAGGCTCGGACACTGATTTCAATATAGGGTAACCTCTGATCCGGACCGCTCCAGGACACGGTGCTTACAGTTGCCCCCAGTTTTGGGGAAACTAGTGCACAAGCGCCTAGATAAGCCAAAACTCAGAGAAAGGTCAGAAAGGAA
Organism: Excoecaria cochinchinensis; assembly: GCA_947683425.1. NCBI lineage: Eukaryota > Viridiplantae > Streptophyta > Magnoliopsida > Malpighiales > Euphorbiaceae > Excoecaria > Excoecaria cochinchinensis. The sequence continues at coordinate 4,350,230 of CANTUQ010000119.1, read as the reverse complement.
GCGTACCTGCGATGGCTTTTTACCCTCCGTGCCTTTTGCCGGGTGGAACTCGTCTCAATCCGCTCGGCGATGCGAAGATACTTCCATCGGTCTTATCTCAACCTGTAGATATTCGGTGAGATGCAGCATGCTCTGGCTACAACCTCGATCTAGTGAAGTGTGGTATGCTCTGACCGCGACTTCGATCTAGTGAGATGTAGCAAGCTTTGGCTACGACCTCGATCTGGTGAGATGCAGCATGCTTTGGCTACAACCTCGGTCTGGTGAAGTGTGGTATGCTCTGACCGCGACTTCGATCTGGTGAGATGCAGCAAGCTTTGGCTACGACCTCGATCTGGTGAGATGCAGCATGCTTTGGCTACAACCTCGGTCTGGTGAAGTGTGGCATGCTCTGACCGCGACTTCGATCTGGTGAGATGCAGCAAGCTTTGGCTACGACCTCAATCTGGTGAGATGCAGCATGCTTTGGCTACAACCTCAGTCTGGTGAAGTGTGGTATGCTCTGACCGCGACTTTGATCTGGTGAGATGCAACAAGCTTTGGCTACGACCTCGATCTGGTGAGATGCAGCATGCTTTGGCTACAACCTCGGTCTGGTGAAGTGTGGCATGCTCTGACCGCGACTTCGATCTGGTGAGATACAGCAAGCTTTGGCTACGACCTCGATCTGGTGAGATGCAGCATGCTTTGGCTACACCCTCGGTCTGGTGAAGTGTGGCATGCTCTGACCGAGACTTTGATCAGGTGAGATGCAGCAAGCTTTGGCTACGACCTCGATCTGGTGAGATGCAGCATGCTTTGGCTACAACCTCGGCTTGAAGTGCGGAAACTCCGCTGAGTTCCTTGTTCCAAAAGAGATCTTTTTAATCGATGTCTATGTTCAGATCGGTATTTCTCTGTACCTGTGTGATAAAAGATTTTGTTAGTTCATGTTTGAGTGGTCATCTTTTAACCTGTCTATTGATGGCATGATCTTGCTTTATTTGCTATGCCATGTTTCATTTTTCATTCATTTTTCTTGTTGAGTTGTTATTGATCATCATTTTTGTTTTTGTTATGTTGTCATTTTTATTGACATATAAGTAAATATGAGAACATACACTTTTTGTGATGTGATTAAACAATTAACAATCGAATGATCATGCAATAATGAAATAAAAGTTTCACTAGAAATGTCATTTTTGTACAGTGCATATACAAAATAAAAATGTACAAAAGATACAAAAATAACTCCCTGAAGATCAGAGAGGTGTGTAGTCTGAGGGCTCATCGGGATCCTCATCATCCGATATATGCACGGTCCATGGCGGAGGCGGAGGTGGACGTGCTGGAGGTGGCGGTGGAGCTGTGGAGGGTCCTGCCTCATGATCATGGGCCCGCCTGAAATGGATCTGAGCATAACCGTCCAAGAAGGGCTGGGTGCAGGTGCTCATAAATCCCAAGGTCTCAGAAACCTTGTCTCCCAACTTCTTGAAGGCTTGGCTCAACTGAATGGTCTGCTCGCTGGCGGCCTTTCTCCTCTGCTCTAGGCTCTGTTCTGTCTGCTCTCTAAACTCCCTCATGGTCTGAGATAGAGGTGGGAGAATCCCCTCCATCTCCTGAACGAGGGATCTCAGAGAGTCAAGTGACTCATCAATCATCTGTAGGGTCATATCGACCCTTTGAGACGCCTGGTCCTGTGACATCCTCAAATCATGAGCGAGCTGCTATCTCAACTCCCTCTATCCCTGAGCAATCTGCTCAAACATCCGTATCTGCTCCCCTCTGAAAGCCTCCAGGACCCGAGCCTGCTCATCCCTGAAAACCTCCAAGGCCCGAGCCTGCTCCCGAGTCGTATGCTCAACGTAGCAGGCATGCTCTCGGGCTAAGCGCTCCATCGACTGGGACTGCTCCTAAATGGCAGCCTGCTGGCGATCTAACCTCTCGTGAATGGCCCTGTCTCTCTCATCCTGCCGCTGCTCTAAAGCTGTAAACATAGACGTGAGGAGCTGAGAAAAGTCAGGCGGTGCAGGCTGCTGCGGTGCTGGCTCTGGCGGTGGTGCCGAGGAGGTGGATGCCCCTGGGTCACCTCGGGAGTACGGGTGGTATCTCTCGGAGGGCCCATGGATAGACCTCTGTACCCTGGCACTCGGTGATGGGACTGGAGTCGGTGCTCTGGACGCCGGTGAAGCGGCGAAGAGGTCGTCCATCGTGATCTCAAAGTCGAAGTCCGAGGGGGTCCTAGGTGGCTCCTGCTACTGTGGTGGAGGCACAGTCTGCGGCTGAGGAGGCTGATGCTCCGGCTGAGGCTAGGGTTCTAGCTGAGGCTCGGGCTGTGGTTGAGGCTCGGGCTGTGGAGGCTGCTCCTCCGGGGGCTCCGGGTGGTCAGGATCTGCACCCAAGGGTGGAAGCGAGAACAGCTGCCGGGTCTGAAATCGGGGAGATCATCCCCATCTATACTGCCGCCGCAGCATCTACATGGATCCCCTCCAGCAAGGGTCCTCTCAACCTCTCGGGATTAACCCCCAATCTCAAAAGTAACCGGGTGATGACTCCTCCTACCATCACCACCGGCGTCAACCCTCTGCTGACTCTGGTCAAGTTGGCCAAGATCTCGTGGCTAATGTTGAGATGCTAGCCTGCCACCATAGCCCAAAGGCTCCAGATCTCGGCCGCATTAAGCGACCCTGGATTACCAGCTCGACACTCTGTGCAAATACCGGAGTGCCTGAGACACCAGCACGGTGCTCTTCGCTGTATTGTGATCGTACAGCACTCCTGGTATGGCAATGGCCGCCCAATGGGTGCGTCTCACCCCTCGCCGCGGGATCTCGACCCCCTCCTCTCTAGGGAGCCCCATGGCCTGAGCAAACCTCTGCCTAGTGATACTGAAGTGGTCGCCGTCGAACCAAAACTGAATCACCCCTGGGTCAGTATCTGCACTCTGAAAGCCGGCATAGCGGAGAGTGGCCAAGACCTATCGGGTAGCCTCTGGAAACGTCTAGAAGGAGGGCTCAAGGAACTCCGTCCACCCAGCACCCTCGGCAAGTAGATCGAACTCTGGGGCCAACCCTAGGGCCTCTAGAAATGGGCGGGACACAAAACGACTGGCCCGAAACTCTACCTGAGCCAACGCTCTATACCTCTGAGCGGACTCATCATCCATCCAATCCGGAGCTACAAGCTCGGGCTGGGCCTGCGGTGCTCTACGTCTAGGGGGCATCCTGCAAAAGAGAAGAGATTAAATATCGGAAATTTGGCAAAATAAATATTATCAAACTTATTTCCAAGGTGAAGGCCAATTTAGGCCTCACCGGGGTAATAGCGGCCCAAAACAAGATAGAGAATTGATAAAAAAAAATGAAAAGAGCGAACATCCTGTCTAAGGAAGTATCTTAAAGTGCCTCGCACGCATCATGGTAAAAGCAAACATGCAATCAGCATGAAAATAATTAAAGTGAATAAGAATGGGCTTTCTAGGTCCCAGGGTATCATTATACATGAAAATACTCGATTTTTGAATAAATAATAAAAATTTGGGCAGCACCCCGACAGGGGTATGCCCAACCTCCTGCATGAAAAGGCAAAAACATAGGCCTCAGGCCTCAACAATAATACACGCATGTAAATGGGACGCACCCTGGTAAGAGTGTGCCCCCAACAACACAAAATAATCGCCTCGGGCCGCAAAAGCAGCATATGCACAGAAAGGTGCGCTAAAAAAAATGTAGTTCTGAAGCACCAAAATTATAGAAAAATTCTATTTCTATGTGATCATGCAAAAATTTAGGTTTGATTGTACTAAAACAATGATAAAAAAAAGTGGGTAGCATTCCCCCTAAATTTCTAAAGCATTTAGAATTTTCTAAACATTTCTAAAGTCGAAAGAAGAAGAAATGAATTAATAAATAAAACTCAAAAGAAAGTAATTATTTACTTACTTGTAGTCGCGAGAAGTGTAGAAACTGAAGAAAATATAAATATCAAAGCGCCCGGTGAGTAGAGAATGCGAAAATATAAAGAAATCGCGAAAAAAGATGAAGAAATGCTTGAAAAAACGCCAAAAAATGCAAAGAAAAACGGTTTGGGAGAAGAAATGAAAGGGACAGCAGCGTTTGCACCGTCTGTCACTCGCCCTTATATAGAATTTCTTGACCGATGGGCAGGGCATCTGTACAAGCGACCGACGGGCTGGCCGTCTGTCACGCAATAAATGCGAGTTAATGCGCGTGATGAATGCAATGCCGACGTATGCATGTGCCAGGTGGACTTCCTTCTGACGGGCATGCCGTCCCTGTGGAGAGGCGGGCAGGCAGTCTCTTTAGAGAGGCGGGCAGACCGTCTCTGTAGAGGGACGGGTAGGCCGTCGGTGACATTTCCCTATAAAATCTTACAAAATTTTTGCTCTTCTTGTCTCTTCATTTTCCAACATCTTGGGCCTTTCATCTTCCTCAAAATGTCTCCTCCTCTTACCCAAAGGATGTACCGTATCTTAGACGACAAACATACTTGGGGAGAAGGCGCCCTCTCTTCTCTGTGTGGGCTGAAATATCTATGCCGGGTGAAAATCGGCCAGAACCTCCTCCTGGCGGCGACCCACTTCTGGAACCCCCGGTTTCACGTCTTCCAGTTCACCTATCAGGAACTGTGCCCTTTGCCTGAAGAGTTAGCTTCCATTTTGGGAGCCTGGTTCCCTCCTAACGCTCTGCCTTGCGTCCCCCGCTGCGGCTTATTCCAGACCCGGGATGTAGCCATGGCTCTGGGCATACCTTCTTCCGAGGCCATCCGGCTGATTCCTCTGGGCTCTTCCTTTTCCTTGGGGCCACTGATCGAGGCTCTGGATCAGTTCATTGACATCCCCACATATCGGGTAAGTGTCACATTCTTATTCTGCATGGTGAACTTCCTTACTGTTGTTCCAAGAGGTTTGACAGGTGACTCTCGCCTGTTCGGATTCTTGGGCGACTTTCATCTGGGACTATCACCCCTACCACTCATCCTGGCTGAAACCATTCTGGGCTTGGACGCTGTGAGCTCTGGATCCACTACAACCTTTACCGGCAGCCCCTTATTGCTCCAGGTACGTCATTATTTTAAAGGTAGTGCGTCCCTTATGGATTTTCACACTAGCTTTTCTTAGCGGGAGGTGCGTCCCTTATGGATTTTCACACTAGCTTTTCTTAGCGGGAGGTGCGTCCCTTATGGATTTTCACACTAGCTTTTCTTAGCGGGAGGTGCGTCCTTTCGGATTTTTCAGACAACCCTGTGCCTTATTTTTGCCTGAAGTAAACCCTACTTACTCCAGCGGCTTTTTCTCTTTCTTTCTTTTTCTTCTCTTCTTTCTTTTTCTCTTTTTTTCTCTCTTTTTTTTTTTTTTTAGATCTGGCTGCAAGAAAAACTGAAGATGCTGTCTGAACCACCCTCTCGCGTTATTCCACAGTATTCACCGAGCCACTTTCTACCGCGTCGACGACTTCATGGGTGTGCCACTGCTGGTGAAGGCATTACCAGATTTGGCGAGCTGTCAGACGATGACATCAGCTTCACATCTGCCTGGCTCCCACTGTCTCATGTAGTCATTGACGGGCCATCGGGGTATGTTCCCCTCTGCGGCCTCCATCAGGCCACCTTCTGTATCACCTCTCGACGTACACGACAGCTCGGGATGACCCAGGATGTAGTGAGGGTTCCCCTGTCTTTCCGAGGAGGAGCCCTCTCGGCTGCGTTTGCTTCTCGGTATCATGAGCTGTGGGGCAGACTACCATTGAAGACTATTATCCCGAGGTTCGGCAATCATTCTGCGTCTTCGACTAGCGAGTACAAGAAGTGGATCCTTAGTCCAGCGTCTGATAACAGGACTCGAGGGCTCAAACATCTGGTCAGCGAGAGCAGCAGCAGGACTTAGCTTAGCCTATATATGTATTTCTTTTAGTGTTACATTTCTTTTTAATGTAGAACTAGGAAATGACAAAAATGAAAAAAAAATAATATTCATTCTATTTCACGAATTTGCGTACATTTTCATATAATTTCAGCATACATGATCAGTTTTGGCATTTACTCAGCTGCTTACGCGCTGTCAATACATGAAACCAAATTTTAACAGCATCAACTCCTGTTACCAATTGGCCCTCTCGGGTTTTCACGATCGGACATTTTCTCTCATGCCTCTAATTTTTGCACAGGATGCCTTTTTTCGGTTTTCACCCTGTCGAGGCGCCCAATTTTAGCATAGCCGCCTTTTTTCGGTTTTCGACTTGCAGGGCATTTTATTCTCTTCTTTTTATTTTGGTCTTTAGCCGTGGAACCTTTTGAGTCTGTCGACATTGTTCGGCTCTTTGAATTCGTTCCCATCACTATCTGACAAGATTACAGCTCCTTTGGACAGCAGCTTCTTAAGGATATACGGCCCATCCCAGGTAGGTCTGAATTTCCCCCTGATGTCTGGTATCCCTGGCCTCATCTGCTTGAACACCAAGTCCCCTTCTTTCAGCGGATGCTTCCTCACCTTCTTTTCAAAAGTTCTTGCCAATCTCTTCTAGTAAATCTGATTATGATAATAAGCTCTCAGCCTACTCTCATCCAGTAAATTCAAGTGCTGTAACCTATGCTGCGCCCATTCGGCCTCCGGGATTTGGGCTTCCATGACCACCCTTAGTGATTTAAGCTCTATCTCTACTGGCAACACTGCTTCTGTTCCGTACACCAGGGAAAATGGTGTAGTGCCTGTAGACATCCTCACCGTCGTTTTATATTCCAACAGGGCGAAGGGTAACTTTTCAGCCCAGTCTTTGTAGGTTTGGACCATTTTGGATAGGATCTTCCTCATATTCTTATTTGCGGCCTCTACTGCTCCATTCGCTTGTGGTCGGTAGGGAGAGGATTTATGATGTTCGACACCATATTTCTCAAGGAGCTTCCTGGTTTCTCCCGTGAACTGCACCCCATTGTCAGACACTATGTGATGAGGGAGGCCATATCTGCAGATCAGATTTCTCTCTATGAACCTTGCCATATCCCTCGTGTCAATCTTCTTGAAGGATTCCGCCTCTACCCATTTGGTAAAATAGTCAATTGCGACTATGATGTATCGGTGCCCATTGGATGCCGTAGGGCGAATTTCTCCGATGATATCTATCCCCCAAGCAGCAAACGGCCAAGGTGATGTCAAGTTATGTAGCTCTGATACTGGCAGGTGTCTCAAGTCCATGTACTGTTGGCACAACTGGCACCGCTTAACATATTTCGAGCAGTCATTGTCTATTGTAAGCCAATAAAAGCCTTGTCTCATAATCTTCTTGGCCAAGGTCAAACCATTCATGTAAGCCCCACAGACACCTGCATGGGTCTCCTCCATCACTTTGCGGGCTTCTTTTTCATTCAAGCACCTGAGCTGAATCCCGTCCGACTGCCTTTTGTACAACACCCCTTCTAAGGATATGAACTGAGTAGATAGCTTACGGATCATCCTCTAGTCTTTTTCAGTAGCTTCTTTTGGGAATTTATCATTTTCCAAGTAATTCATGATGTCGAAGTATCATGGTTTCCCATCTGCCACTTCTACTTCCATTACAGGCTCGGTTTCAAAACTGGGCTTATCAGAGCTCGAGATCAGCACTGGCTTCATAGCCACTCCTTCAGGGTTATCCCACATCGACACTAAGGTCGCCAACGCATCAGCCAGACGGTTTTCATCTCTCGGCACAAAGTGGAAGGTGCAAGTCTCAAACTGTCCACAGATCTCTTTCAAATATTCAACGTAGGGCATCAGCCACTCTTCTTTTATAGCCCACTCACCTCGGATCTGGTTAATCACCAAGGATGAGTCACCGAAGACTTCTATGTTCTTTGCCCCCAATGCCGCTAAAGCTTCTAGCCCGAAAGTGCAAGCCTCATATTCGGCTTCATTGTTGGTTGCTTTGTATCTCAGCTTCCTAGCGAGGGGAAGTTTTTCATCATCTGGGGTTGTCAGGACGATTGCAACTCAGGCCCCTCTGTTATTCACTGCCCCGTCAAAGTGCAACTGCCATCCCTGAACAGAAATCGCGACTATGCTCTCATCAGGAAAGGTAAACTCGGGAGTGTCACCTTGAATAGGATGCTCAGCAAGAAATTCGGCTATGGCTCGCCCCTTAATAGTCTTGCGGGTGACGTATTACACATCAAACTCCTGTAGCAAGAGCAGCCACCTCCCCATCTTTCCAAGCAAGGACGGTGCTTCCTGCAAATATCTTAACGGATTCTGCTTGGCCAATGCTTGAACTTTGTATGAGTGGAAGTAATGGCTCAGTTTCTTTGATGCCCAAATTACTGCGATGCAGATCTTTTCTACTTCAGCATATTTTATCTCATATGCCAAGAACTTCTTGCTGAGGTAATAAATTGCAAACTCCACCCCAAATTCATCCTCTTAGCCATCATGGCGCCGACTGAACTGTCCTCTACTGCCAGATACAGGATAAGCGGTTTGATCGGTTGCGGCGGTCTTAGCACTGGCGGATTCAACAGGTATTCTCTGATGCTGTCAAAGCCTCTCTAGCAATCTTCATTCCAGACCACAGGCTGATTCTTTCTAAGCAGCTTAAAAATTGGCTCGCATATCGAAGTGAGCTTGGCAATGAATCGGCTAACATACTGCAGTTTGCCCAGGAAACTCCTAACATCCTTCTCTTTTTGTGGCACAGGCATCTCTCTGATGGCTTTCACCTTGTCCGGGTCAATTTGTATTGCCCTCTAACTGACGACATGTCCCAATAGTTTTCCTGAAGTCACTCCGAAAATGCACTTCTTGGGGTTAAGTCGTAGATTATACCTGTCGATCCTGGTGAAGAACTTCTCTAGAGCTTCAAAGTGCCCCTCTCGGGTGGCTGACTTGACCATCATGTCATTGACATACACTTCCACTTCTTTATTAATCAGGTCACTCAAAATCTTTGTCACCATTCTCTGGTATGTGGCCCCTGCGTTCTTCAGGCCGAAAGGCATGACTCGGTAGGCATAAGTCCCCCATTCCGTGATGAAAGCGGTTTTAACCCGATCAACTATCTTGTTCAGGATTTTGTTGTACCCCACATATCCATCCCCAAAGCTATACATCGTGCAATTGGCGGCACTGTCTATCAACACATCGATATGGGGTAACGGAAAATCATCTTTAGGGCAAGCTTTGTTCAGATCTCGGTAATCCACACATACTCTGACCTTTCCGTTCTTCTTTGCTACAGGGACCACATTTGCCAGCCATGTAGGATACTGTACCTCAACGAGAAACTTGGCTTCTATCTGCTGCCGAATCTCCTCTTTGACCTTGTCAGCCCATTCCGGCCTCAGTCTTCTCAACTTCTGTTTCACAGGCTTGCAATCCTGGTAAGTTGGGATGGCATGTTCCACCACGTCTCGGTCAATTCCTGGCATGTCCTCATAGGTCCAGGCAAAAACTTTTTCATGTTTTCTTATTATTCTCTCAAAATTTTTTCTCTCCTCAGGAGTTATGCTTGATGCTATTAGAATTTCTCTCGGATTTTTTGAGGTTCCAAGATTAAAAGGCGTTGTACCAGTGGAGTCAATGTCAAAAATTGATGGAATATGATCATGTTCATGCATGTTGAAATCATTAGAAACATCGCACAAATAAGAGAAATTGTTTGTCTTATTAATAATATTATAGTTATCATTTACATCATAAAAGAGTTATGGAATAAAAAGACAGTCTAAACTAGAGTCTTCTTCTGCCACTCCCGAGGTTGATGCCGTTGCGGCTTGCTCACTGGCTTCCTGATTTAGCAAAGGCCCCTCAGGCTCGTCGGAGAAAAACTTCAAATTCTCCATTTTCAGCTCTAATTCTGCTATCTTCTGTTTCCCTTTCAGCTTGGCAGCTATCATCTTTTCGGTAACAACCTCTTCAGGCTCGCACCTATCCCAAATAATACCCTGAGTCATGACCTCCTCATCCCAGAAGTCTTCGACATGCCAGTCATACACATCATTAAAGATCTCGAAGCCAGGGACAATCCTCCCCTCTACCCAATGCGGCTCGTCTTCGCCAGTGTAAGCACAAACTGAGGATACCGGTACAAAGCTCTCTGTTATGTGGGGGATCTTACCCGCTACCTTCTCCTTGCCGAAGCCACCTCTATACCCCAGACCTTTTCGACTCTTTTGTCCTCGAGTGGTGATTGTGGTTTGCAGTCCTTGGGAGTTTCTGCCTAAACTAGCCCCGGGAATATAATACATCTTCTTCATCATATTAATCACGGCTAGGCTATCCACTGACCCGTACTCTTCCCCTATCATGGACACGTGGAAGCCGCTAAATGGCTGATTGGCTATTTCCAGCGCTAAGACCTGGTTCTCCCTGGCCGCTTTGATAGTCACCACCTCCCCTTCGTGTGGGAACTTTATCATCTGATGCAGTGTGGATGGCACTCCCCCTAATTTATGAAACCAGGGTCTCCCAAGCAAAGCTGAGAAGTTAGCGGGTATGGGCAGAACTACAAATTCAACCTCCACTTCAATAGGTCCTATCTTGACCAAAGTCTTAAAGGTTCCTGAGGCTTGCCTCCTCGAGTTATCGTAGGCTGTGATAGTCAAATCAGATCCACTAAGCATATCTTCGTTTAAACCAAAAGCTTGCAAAGCTATCAAAGGGCACACATTGATAGAAGACCCGTCGTCCACCATAACGCAAGCAGTGTGCTTATCGTTAATCCGCGCTTTAATGTACAAGGGTCGGTTGTGGTTGCGGCCTTCAACAGGTAGGTCGGCGTCAGAAAAGACCAATCTCTCCTCGGATCCTCCCTCAATTAAACCCAAAAGTTATGACGGGGAAATAGTGGTGGCGACTGTGGCCTTAACCAAACCTTCTACTACCTTCTGCCTATGAGAGGGGGATTGCCTCAACAGATCCCATATGGATATTTGAGCTGCAGTTTTCTTCAACTGTCTGACAATCTGATTCTCCTCTGGCTCTTTCTCTGCTGATGGCTGCACTGGCTCAGGTAGCCTCGTAATCTCGGGGATCACTCTTCCACTCCTCGTTATAGCCCCTATCTCTCCTTCGTCTCCATCGGAGCCCCACAAATCAAGGTTCATTCCTTCTTCATCCTCGGCTTCTCCACCGCTTTCACTGCTAGACCAGCAATCAAGGGTCGCCACAACTGCCCTCTCCTCTCTATCCTTGGGATAACCAGCAGCGAACTTCTCTCTCCCATATAGATCTTGTAGCACGTACCACTCTGGCAGGCTAGATTGGATCATAAACACGGGTGGTGGTACAGCATTATAACCGGGCTTCTTCTCAGTTTCTCTCTTCTCAGGGTCAGAGATTTGCTTGCTATCAATCAAGTCTTAGATAGAGTGTCGGAGCGCTTTGCATTTGTCTGTGATATGGCCTGAGTGCTGGTGGAATGCACAGAATTCGTTATCTTTGTGTCCAGGTTTCCCTTGTGTCAAAGCTGGCCTAGGAGCCAGAGGGTGCAATTTTCCCTCCTTCATTAACCTTCTTCAGACCCAGGATAATGGTCTCCCCAAGTTCGAAAACTTTATCTGGGTGGTTACCTCAGTAGCAGACACTTCTCCCGTTCTTCTAGTGCTGTTACTAGGACCTGCCGGCCTGCTGGTTCCTTGACCGGGGTTAGCCCTTTTGGCGAAATTGTCATTGTTAGCTTTTCGAGCCAAGAATTCTCCCTCTACTTCGATGGCTATATCTTTGAGAGATTCCCAGTCCTTCAACCCCTTCATCTTCAACCCCTCATTCAAGTATGGGCTTGCATTCTTGATAAACAAACGAATCTGATCCTGGGTGTCCGGCTTTCGGCGCATCTCCATTACTCGGTTCCGCTATCGGGTGAGATAATCATGGAAAGATTCCCCGGTCTTCTGCTAGAGTAGCTCAAGATCTTTTAGAGTCACCTCCATCCTGGTGTTATAGTCATACTGCTTCAAAAACTCTTCAGTGAGCAGATCCCAATCTTCTTTAGTACGGCGGTCAAGGCCATGATACCAGTCAATGGCATGAGAGGTCAGACTCAGACAAAAGTATTCTACTTTCTGCTTCTTGGACAACGTGGTCCCCTTCATGACCAGAGAATATTGCTTCACATGTGCGGTTGGGTCAGAAGTACCATCAAACTTCGGCACATCCGGCATTTTGAAGTTATAAGGGATAGGGTCTTCTCCGTCCAACTCCTTATCCTCCGGATTCATCCCATGAGCTCTGCCTATCATACGAGCCATAGCTTCGAACCTCTCTTCCATTTTCTTTAAAATGAAGTCGTCAGCTTGAGGCGCCATCCCCTTCTCAGATGCGAGGCTCATCCTATCATCTTCGATATCATCATCAATTCTCAACATAGGCCTTCTTCTCTGCTCTCCCGAGGCCACTGACCTTAACTCTACTTGAGGCGGCCGAACGGGCTCTTCTCGCCTCTCAACCCTTTCTTCCTCAGGCTCATTCTGTCTCACTGGAGGAGGAGGAGGAGGATTCTGCTGAGCATTCTGCTGTGCCAGGGCGGTCAACATATTCATCATCCTAACCTCGAATTCCTCAAACCGACGGCCCACTTCTTCCGCGATCATGGCCCTGGTGGCGTCATCGCCCCTGGGCGAGTTTGCCATCTGAGATACTATACCACTGATTTATGATAAGATTCTTGGTAGACCCTCTCTATCTGACAGCTCGGGAGTAGGAACTCGAATCAGTCATCCGATTGGTGATCTAGTCCACCTGGGCAGATCTATAATGGCTGCAGGGACATAAAGTTAGGCATGATGCATGAAATGCAGGTATAATGCATGGTCGTGATATGCAACACTTACAATGCACAAGCAAGCAAGTAGGTCCTTCCACCCTTATTTCTCCCACACACGTGGTCGTGCAGTCTCTTTCCTAGGTGGGATTAGCCCAAGGGTCAACGAGGGACCCGATGGACGCGCATGGTGCACGGCAAAAAACCGGCAGCATGACACTCCTATGCTAATGTGCAAGCGGATGGATAATGATCGTCACGTATTTGGACATTCCATAAATTTTGACATGGCCCTACCGGGGCATGATAGCCTTTGGCTAGGTTACCAAGCGAGACATTTGGACTCACCCAATACATGAGGATCCATACAGCAAGCATGGAATTAGGGTTCATTTCACCTGTGGAAAGTAACTACAGCCATTACATGAGCTTTGGTCAAGGGAGGTGTTTCTTTAAGGCTACCCAAGCATGATCCCTGCCGACAGGTCTATCTCATTACGAGCATAGCGACCGATCGGGTCATCATTTTGATATACCATTAAGATACGTGGCTTGGGCTGGTGATTATCCTTAACACCTCCCCAAATTGAGTGAAAATGAGGAAATGCTTCAGGAACGCACCGGGGCTAAAAGAGGGACCAAACTAGCGTATTCTACGGCTCTAATGATATGCAAAATGCAAATTTGAGAGAAAGCGAATTTATGAATTAGATTTTAATCATAAATGTTAAAAGAGGTATTTTCAAATCGAAATCTCGAACCATAAACGTCCCCAGCGGAGTCGCCACTGTGACGCGTGCCGGATCCCCGCGGCCGCCTGTTCGACCGCCCGCAACGTGGGCGATCGGGGCATTTGTGGGTCCGTTGACAGCTTGCGATGAATCGCAAGTGCGTCTATGTTGGGCAACAAGGAGGTATTATGGAGTCGCCACCCAATAGAACATTGGGAAAGTTACTCTCGCCTCGGAGAGCCTAAGACTACGCTTGGTATCCATTTTGGGCCAGCCAGAGGGGTCTTGGAAGGTAAACCTCTCGCCCTAAGGAGCCTAGGATTAGCGCTAAAGTCTCGTGGCACAAAAAGGTATCTTGGAGGGTGGACCTCTACCTCTTTGAGCCCAAAGACCAGAGCTGTGTTCGGAATTTCTCATCTATTTCTACCTCGAATATTTTATGATCAAATTTTAATATCATTAATTCGCTCTGTCTCCACACTATGCAATTGATTAAAAGGCACATTTATTCATATCTTGAAAGCCATAAATGATAAGATAAAAAATGAAAGCAAGGAATTATAATAATACAAGGAGCGGAATACAACTCCTTTCCGTAAATGTGTGGATCATACATAAATCGGGGCATTTGCTTATTTTGAGGACTTTGGTCCTCGCATGCATCGTTATTAAAATTGGGGATTTTTATTCGTGGTGATCTTTATTGGATAAAAATAGGGCGTTGGACCCTTTTTGCATTTTATACAAATCTCATTTTTATTTGAGTACAAATCATTGGATCATCTTTATATATTAACGAGGTATGAAAAGAGTATATCCCTAGACATGAAATAATCAATGAATAACAAATAAAGAGAATACTTAAGAGGATTAGGAAACTAAACCGGATTAAGTCCTCCAAATATGGTAGACAGCCGCTCAAGCTCGGGATTATCGAAGAGAATCATATACACTCATAGAAAGTTAAGAGATGTTAATATACATAAAATTAACATATAAGAAGTCAAAGGGACTTAAAAAATGATTAAAAAAATGGGGACAGAACCTACCGACGGCCTTCCTTGGTTGACCGACGGGCGTCGGTTAAGGTAAGCGAAATGCCCGTTTGTCACTCAAGCAGGGGCGTCTGTAGGTTGGTGACCGACGGGCATCGGTGATAAAGGTGACCCGTCGGTCACCACTGTCTCCAAAAAAACAGAATGGAGAAAAAAGGAAAAAAACCTTTTCAAAGTCAAAGAGTGGGTTTTACCCCAAAAGGAGATGAGAGAGTCAAAACAAAAGAAAGTAATGACAGATATTCAAAAATTCCACAAAATAAAAATAAATATGAGGTGAAATAGAGAAAGGATCCGGAATATTTACCCTCAGATAATCGCTTTGGGTGAGATTCTTGTGTTGGTTAGAGCCCCGCGCGTTCCACGAGAAGCAAAGATGAAGGATTAAAGAAAGAAAATGAGATATTTCTTCTTCAACCCCTCAAAAGATCGATTTTGGAGTCAAAATCTAAAGAAAACTAATTAGCTTTTAGTTCCTTTTGACTGATTTGATCCTTGATTAAATATATTTCCTTAGAAAATGTGTTTTGTTGGAAGAGAGAGAAAATTTGCTTGAAATTGGGCAGAGTTTCCTCCTTTGAAAATTTTTCCAACCCTTTTCAAATAAAAATCTGGAACTTTTATAGCCAGACACGACCGACGGGCGTCGGTGTATAGGGGCGGGCGTTGGAAGAATCCTTCTGACACAAGGATTCGTCCGACGGCCCTGC
Source organism: Excoecaria cochinchinensis (assembly GCA_947683425.1). Lineage (NCBI taxonomy): Eukaryota > Viridiplantae > Streptophyta > Magnoliopsida > Malpighiales > Euphorbiaceae > Excoecaria > Excoecaria cochinchinensis. Next base: position 4,335,009 of record CANTUQ010000119.1, on the reverse strand, counting down.
CACATCCATCGACGGGCGTCGGAAGGGTTGCGTGCTCCGGGAAACCAGGCGGAGTTCTGACAGGGGCGGTGACTTTTCGATGGGCATCGAAAAATACCACAAGCCGTCGGTGACTCGGAGCGACGGGCTGACCTCACAGACGGGCTGGCCGTCTGTGGAGGACAAAAATCCTTTCGACTCGAAAAAAACCTCTTTTTTTCTCTCCCTCTGCCCAGGAATGGTAAAAAGCCTCATTTCTCATGGAACGCGGGACTAAGACCTCCACATCCAGCCTCTCATACAGGCTCGGACACTGATTTCATCATAGGGTAACCTCTGATCCGGACCGCTCCAGGACACGGTGCTTACAGTGTTATCCAGTTTTGGATTGAACGGCACCATTACAGCATTACCCGACAGCGATTTATAGAGGCTATGGGACTTCCATTCGGAAAGGATGTTATAGTGCCCCATAGAGCAGTCAGACGCCACCATTGGGCGGTTATTGCGTTGCCGGGAGTGCTGTATGATCATGATACGGCGAAGAGCACGGTAATCTCGTCACAGGCCCTTCGATATTTTCACAGGGTTTTATCTAGCTCCTATTTGGCACAAGCTGGTAACCTAGGGTGCCTGAACGCCGTTGAGATTTTGAGTTTATGGGCCATGGTGGCAGGCCAGCGGCTCAACATCAGCCATGACATTCTGGTTAACATGGTGAGAGTATCCAGGGGGGAAGCCCCTGTAGTGTATGTTGGTGGAGTCATTACTAGACTACTCCTGAGTTTGGGTATTCATCCAGACATCCTGGGGCCTACCTTGGATGAGAGCATTTATGTGGACGCCCCGGCAGCTATTACGATGGCTATGATACTGCCGATACCATGTCAGCCGAGGTGTACAGACTTCGCACCATTCATGAGACCAGATGTACGTTTAGCCTGCCCTCGCTAGAGCCGGTAGAGGAGCAGCCTCAGGATCAGCCTCAGATGGAGCAGCCTCCGATGGAGCAGGAGCCTCCCGAGCACCCACAGCACCAGGAGGACCAGCCTCCCCGACATCCAGAGCACCAGGAGCGTTAGCCTCCGCAGCCGTAGCACGAGGAGCAGCATCCGTTTACACCGTCTGACATGGGGATTGAGTTCACCATGGATGAGCTATTTGCTACTCCTCCAACACAGAGAGTACAGAGTCCTACTCCGCCTCCGCCATCGAGAGTACATCGGACAGCTCCCCGGGCACCTGAGAGGTTCAGCCCATATGCTTGAGCAGGGGACCCGGGGGCATCTACTTCTACAGCTCCACCTCCAGAGCGGGCACCAGAGCCAACCCCCCCTCCATTTACACCATCGATGCACCCGGCGTAGCTAGATTTTTCTGCGATTTTGACCTCTATGTTCGCCTCCTTTAAGCACAGACAGGAGGAGAGAGACAGGGCCCTTCTCGGGCAGCTTGGGGAGCGAGATAGAGTAATTTTAGAGCGGCTGGATCAGCAGCAGGGTATTATCCAGGAGCAGGGGAGTCTTATTGACCATTTGAGACAGGAGCAGGAGAGACTTGCGGGTCAGCTGAGGCAGGAGATGAGGGCCTCCCAGGATAAGGCGGCCCAAAGGATAGATGCATCTGTACAGATGGTGGATGAGTCAGTTGAGGCTCTCAGATTTAGGATCCAGGTCCTAGAGGGTGCCATACCTCCCATTGCCCAGTCCATGCGAGAGTTTAGAGAACATACAGAGGATAGGCTAAAGAGTATGGAGACTACCTCTACAAATCAGACCCTCCACCTGGCCGGCGCTTTCAGAGAGTTAGGGGGGCCGTCACTGACACGCTGCAGTTCATAACGGTATGCACACAGCCTTTCCTTGATGGATATGCACAGGTCCAGTTCCAGCAGCAGGACCCAGTGTGAGCACAGCCGTTATCAGTACCAGTGGCGGTACCTCCCAGATATTAGCGACAGGCCAGAGCCTCGGCTGCTCAGCAGGCCGGACCATCAGCCCCTCCCAGGCAGCCATCTGCTCCAGATGCGGGACCATTTGCTTCTTCGTCATGAGGCCAGCCAGTTCATATATCAGATGATGATGATGATGATCCAAAGGAGCTCTCATATTATGCGCCATTGTAGATTGTTCAGGGAGTTCTTCTGGCTTTGTATTTTTACTTTTTGTTGTAATCACATTTTTATATTGTACAAAATTTAACCTTTTAGTGGAAAAACATTTATGGATTAACCTGTTAAATTTGTATGTTATTTATTCATGATTTACATTTCTAAAAAGAGAAAAGGAGAAAAAGAAAAAAAGACAGTTGATCATATAGAAAACAAGAAGATAAATAATAAGGGAGAGACATAAAATGTTCATAAATCTACCAATAAAGTTAACTGGTGTGAGAATTAACAAGAATCTCTTATAATACAGGAACATGGTTACACCAATTCGAAAATGACCAACAGTCAAAAGGAGGGAAAAAACAGATCAAACATTATATCCTTCAAGATCATATTCAATATTAGATGAGAATCAACAAATCAACGGGACTAGTAAGATAAGTCAGCCACCGTGCAAGCCTGGACGAGGACAGCAGGGCACACGCGATAGAGCAATCTGTACTTTGTAAGTTGGAGCAAACTCGGTGCAGCTCCAGAGAGCAATCTGCACTTTGTAAGTTGGGGCAAACTCAGTGCAGCTCAGAAGAGCAATCAGCACTTTGTAAGTTGGAGCAAATTCGGTGCAGCTTAGGAGAGCAACCCTCGCATTTTGGAAGTCTAGAGCAGACTCGGCGCATCACCATCTGCACTTTGTAAGTCTAGAACAGACTCGGTGTTGTTCAGGAGAGCAATCCTCGCATTCTGTAAGTCTGAAGTAGACTTGACGCATCCTTACTTCCACGGCAAAAAGGTAAGGACTGCCACAGGTATGCGTTTCTTTCCTTTCTTCTCTGAATTTTGGCTCATCTAGACACTAGTGCACTAGTTTCCCCAAAATTGGGGGCAGCTGTAGACACCGGGTCTTGAGGCAATCCAGGTCAGAGTTACCCGATGAAGGGATCCATGTTGGTTTCCGGATAAATGGATGGAATTCGGAGGTTTTCATCTTTTGGTTTCGCAAGGATTAAAATCTTTTTCGCTATAGCGTGAAGTTTTGAAAGAGTTTGGGAAATTTTGGTTGAAAAAGGAATTTTTGCTCCACAGACGGGATGGCCGTCTGAAGTAGGGATGCCCGTCCCTACTTGGGGTGATCCCCGTCTCTATGCATAATAGGGACGGCTCGTCTGTAGCTAGGGACGGACACATGTCTAAGTAGGGACGCCCGTCCCTAGTCCCGCATTACGGCCCGTTTGTAGCCAAATTTCCATGCGTGCGCTTAGTAGAGACGCCCGTCGGTAGTTGCATGGATTCCCATCGGTAGTGGATCTGATCAGTTATTGCCGGATTTGATAAAATTTTATCTCTTATCCTTCAAATGTGGATTAAGATTTGGTTAAAGTTTGAATTTTAAAGACTCCTTTTAAAATTCAAACTCAAAACTGATGCTTATCTAATTTTATCTCCAAAATTCTATAAATTGGGAGGTAAAATTCATTATTTGGGGTTAGAAAAATTTGATAGAAAAAAAAATTCTTGGTGGAGAAAATTAAACACTTTTTGAGAGATTTGAATTTTTTAGTGAAGTTTTCTTTGTGAGCAATTTACCAAAAAGCTATAAATCTTTATTTTTTGAATTTTATTTGATAAAAAAATTCTTCCAATTAATTGATTTACTCAAATTCTTCTTGTGAATTAAGCAAATTGAGGTAATGAAATTCATTCGTTTTCGTCAATACAGCTAATTCAACCACTCGATCGCTATTAAATTTTCTAGAAGGGAAAATACAAATTTTCTTATTTTTGATCCGTTTTATTTGATCCTTGTGGAGCGTGCGGGGACTTAAACCATTCGATATTCACCCTAAAAGGTAAAATCCGAGGGTAAACATTCAGGATTTACATTTGTATGATTTTAATTGACTTATATTAATTGTTTTCATTTGTTATTTTTTATCTTTTAACTTATTTCTCTTAAAGTTTCCTATATTTTTCTTTTCTTTACTTTATTCACCAATTTTGACAATGACATGTTTTTTTCCTATGAGTTATTTTCTGACAATTTGGAGTTGAAGTTGTAAATGATGAGGGTCGAGCCGATCTGAGGATTTCCATACGAGTTCTTTCTTCACTCTTGCTTTTTATTCATGTTATTATTAAGATTATTTCAATGTCGTTAAAGTAAAAAGGGGCCAAAACACTTTATAGTAATTAATTTAGAATTTTTCCTAAAGAAAAATTGGACCAATGTCTCAATTTTCTCCATCCAAAATAAAACCATCACATAAAAAAAAAAATTTTTTAATAAATATGCATGGCAGGACCAATGTCCTCACTCCAAATGAATATCCCGATTTTTGTATGATTTATATTTTTTTTAATAGGGGTTGTATTTCGCCAGTTTTATTGTAATTTATTCTAAGAATGTTTATTTTTATAATGTTTTACTTATCGCTTTTGATGTGAATGATTGCGCTTTAATTAAATGCATCGTGTGGAAAGTTGGTGAAATAATGAATTCAAAACTTAATTATAATATTGATCAAGGTATAAATAAATGAGAAGTCCCGAACTCACTCTGATCTTTGGGGCTCAATGAGGCGAGAGGTCTAGGACTTCCAAGACACCTCTTGAGTCTCACCAAAAGACTTAAATTTACAAATCCTAGGCTCCAGGGGGTAGAAGCTGAGACCTCCAAGATCTCTCTAGCTAGCCCAAGATGGATATGTATGCGCCGTCTTAGGCTCGACGAGGCTAGATGACCCTTTCCATTGTTCTATTGGGAGGCGACTCTAAGAAACCTCATTGTTGACCAAAATAGACGCACTTGTAAATACCTTACAAGTTTAAATGAATCCCATCCTGATCGCCCTAAAGTGGGCTTTCGGGAGGCCACGAGGTTCGGCGCACATCACAAACACAATCTGAGAATCATTTTGAGTTAAAATGATTCTCAGATTGAGTTAAAATGATTTTTAAGGATTCGTCTTGAGAGGACTTTGAAGAAATTACTCCGAGATCGAAGTGTTTAATAAGAGTCCTTTCACAAGGGTTTTCTTGTGAAGGTTTTGAAACTTGTTTAGAAGAGGGTTTTGAAGTTGAAGATTCCCCTTCTATTTTTAAATTAGTTTGAGTAGCCTTACCTGCCTAGTGCTCCTCTAAAGTTTTGAAAAGTAAGCCAAGTTCTAGCTGTTTTGAAAGAGTCTCAATCCATTGTTGGACTTGGGACTGTTTAAGCAGGGCCTCTTCATCTTCTTCTACTTTTTAGGCCCAGGATTCGATCTCTATAGCAGACGAGGCTATTATAGGTTTTAGATCTTTTTAGCCCTTATTTTGGACCACTTTTTCTTTTCCTTTCGATTTTCTTGGCATTCCGGAGTCTTGTTTTGAAGGAACTCTCTGGTCAGAAAATCTAGAATTGAATTTTTATCTCCTCTAATAAATTCAATTTTAAAAATGAAAATATTGAGGATAGCTTGCCATCTGGCAAAAATTTGTTTAGATGCAATATTTTAAACATCTTTTTGTAAAACTTCCTTAGCAAATTTACAATAAATGCGAAGTGAAAATTTTTGATTGAGTAAATCGCTTTGGAATTTTGAATTGCACATGACAATTGAAAAAATCTATTTTTTAATAGTAGAGTAATTTTTTTGACAATCATTCCAATGTGTAGATGTGAACTGGACAATGCATTCTTTCCTGCCCACATTTTGTTTTAAAATGCCTCCATAACCTATGTTAGACGCATCAGTCTCAACAATCTTAGGTGCTAAAGGATCAGCTAAATAAAGACATGGAATTGCCTTAACCTATTTTTTAATCTATTGAACAACCTGAGTTTGTTCTTCTGACCAAGCTACAAGATTTTTCTTTAACCTATCATGCAATGGTTTTACTAATTGGTTGATATTGGGGGAAAAGTCTAAGAAATAATTTAAACTACCTAGAAACCTTTGGAGTTGGGTTTTGTCTAGAATTTTTATCTGAAAATTTATCAGCATAGATCAAAGACCTCTTTATAGGTGAAATAGTTCATTGGGAGATATAATGTCCTAAGAAATGTATTTTTGTTTAAAAGAGAGAGATTTTTGTTTTTGAAACTACCAAATCATTGTTCTTAACCACATTAAAAAATGTTTTAAGATTTTAAAAAAGTCATTCGATTGACTCAAAGAAGACTAACGCATCATCAATGTAAACAACACAGAATTTTAAAATAGGATTAAAAATTTCGTTCATAATTCTTTGAAAATCTGAAGGAGAATTTTTTAATCCAAATGGCTTTATTTTCTACTCATACTGTCCAAATTGGATAGTAAAAGCAGTTTTATAACGATCTTTTAGGTCAATCTGGATTTGCCAAAAACCTGATTTCATATCAAATTTTGAAAAGATGAATGAAGAATGAAGCTTTTGTAAAAGATATTTTTTGTTTAGGATCGGATATCGAATCCATTTTGAAGCCTTGTTTAATGGTTTATAATTGATTACAAGCCTAGGCATTCCTCTTTCTATTTCAGAATTTTTGTTCACATAGAAAGCACCACAACTCTAGGGAGATCTAGATTTTGTAATTAGACCCTTTTGTTCTAAATCTTGAATCTTTTTTTTACAGTATTCTTCGAGTTCATGATACATTTGAATCGGTCTAGCTTTAGTCGGGATTTGTTTTTCTGAAAAGTCATTTTCATAAGGTAGGTCAACCATATGTTGTTTGCTATCCTAGAAAGCATTTGGCATGTAACACCCCGCTACCCCTCGAAAGGGATGTCGGGTTGCTACACACAACACAAACATCCAAGCAAGAGCTAAAGTAAAAGCACTCATAAATAACCATATAAACTTGCATAACTTAACTTATAAAGTATACATATACTAAGTCATTACATTACATATCCAAATTACATGCCTTACAAAACATACAAGCAAAAACTGGACTATACAACTTATCCCTATACTAGTACAAAAAGAAGACTTCAACTCCTAGTGGCTAGCAGATGCGCGACCCCAAAACCAAACCAATCCTGCAAACCTACATGGAAACAAACATCCATGCTAAGCAATAACGGTTCGTGGGGATGTACAAAAACAAAGGACTGCAAAAGCATGCATAACAGTAGATACATATCATGCCAAGGCGTAAACGCAAAGTCAAGTACAAAATTATAACATGTACCATTCAATCTTATCAAAACCAACATGCTCAAAGCACCATAACATTCTTATATACGTAACACATAATGGAATCTTAACAATATCAAGTCCACTTGATGAACATAACTGAGCCAAAAGCATTAATATGAAAAACTCAAAACAAAATAATCATTCCATTAACAAAAGCATAAGCTCGATCAACGCAAAAGCAAATAAGAAGCAGCCTAAACTCTCATGGACTGTGGATACAGGTACAAAAGATACCGAAGGAATTCAGCATCTAAACCAAAAGACATAAGTCTGAACACGTTCGAATACCCGGAGGTAATAAAAGAGACTGAAGTCTCAAGACAAAAGACCATAACGGTCTACAAAGCAGCCGCGCAAAACCCTTTATAAGCATGCTTATCTATCCACTAAGTTGACCGATCAGGCTTAACACAATAAGTCATACGATTGATAGCTAATCAAATGATCACTTCATATTCATGTCTTGCCAAACATGCACAACTAAATAATTCTTTAAAAGCACAATCGATATTGATATCATGCATATAAACTACCTTGAACATGTACAAATATATACCAAAGCAATGCCCAAACATAAAAGATACTTCAAGGAACTTAGGCAAGTAGAGCTGCATACTATCACATTCACGACGGGTGTCACACTTGCGACAGAATGCAATCACCCAACAGTTGCACTCGCGACTTCATCACTCTCGCGATAGAAGCCAAAGCGGCCTTTGTCATGCTCGCGACAGAACAGAAACGTGGAAAAACTCATAACACAACATGCGAACCTCCACATAACCACTTATCTTCATCAATCAAATACATATGCTCAAAACCTTAGACATGCTATATACAACATACACATCAAAACTCTAAATCACCCTGTGATGCGCGCCGAACCCCGTGGGTGCCCCTTGATCGCCCGCTTGAGGGCGATCGGGCAAGTGAGGTTCGTTGACAACTTGCAATGAATTACAAGTGCGTCTATTTTGGGCAACAAGGAGGTTTCATGGAGTTGCCACCCAATAGAACATTGGAAAAGTTCGTCTCGCCTCAGTGAGCCTAAGACGGCATATATTTCCATTTTGGGCAAGACAAAGGGGTCTTGGAGGCAACCACCCCAATAGAACATTAGGAATAACCCTTTTAACCCTATGGAGCCTAGGATTTATTAAGTCATTTGACACAAGAGGTGTCTTGGAGGTCTCGTTCCAATGAGTGATCGGATAGACCTCTCGCCTCGTTGAGCCCAAAGACCAGAGATGGGTTCGGGACTTCTCATCTATTTCTACCTTGATTAATTTTTACGATTAAATTTTGAGCTTATTAGTTCACTCTCTCTCCACACAATGCAATTTAATTAAAGGCGCAATTATTCATGTTAAAAGCGTTAATAAATAAATAAAATAAAAATAAAAATAAACATTCCAAAATAAATTATAATAATACTAGGAGCGGAATACAACTCCCATTTTATAAAAGTACGATGCATACATAAAACGGGGAATTCATTTATTTTGAGGACTTTGGTCCTCGCATGCATTTATTATGGAAACAATTTTTATGTGACATTTTCATTGGCTAAAATAGGACTTTGGTCCTTTATGTGCAAAAATTACCTAATTAATTAATATAAATCATTTGTCCATTTTTATTTAACGTGAAATAAAATAATTTACATAAACATAAAGATAAATAAAAGATAAACGCATAATTAAATAAATAAATGGCAAATTGATAAAGGATTAAACTAATTGGAGTCTTCCATGTTGTGCATGACAACCTCCTCTCAAGCTCAAACCATCCCAAGGACCAAATATTACAATCTCACAAAATAGTCAATAATATTAATACTTATAAACAAAGCAAGAATAAATGTAAATGAAGATTAAAATCCAAAAATAAATAAAAGTTACTGATATTTTAAAAAAATAGATAAGAAAAGATTTTGAAAATGAAATAAAAAAACAAATAATAAAAGAAAATAAATAATAAAAGAATAAAGCAGCTTTGAAAACTAGAGACAGAACCCAGGGACGACCATAAATGATTGACCGACGGGTGTCCCTGGGGTGACCGGCAGGTAATAAGTGCACCGTTTACGTGCCGTCACTCAGCCGAGAGACGGGCGTCGGTGACCTTATTGCCCGTCGGTCACCTCTGTTCTTCAAAAAAACAGTAAAAACAAAAATTTTCACAATTTCACAACAAAATGATTTTTTCCAACACAAAAAGCGAAAATAAATGCAAATATTTAAAATAAGTTAAACATAATGTATGTCCAAAATATTTACCCTCGGATTTTACCTTTTAGGATGGATTTTAGGATGGTTCGAATCCAGCATGCTTCACGAGAAATGAGCAAAAATCAAGAAAAGAAATTTTGGTTTTTCTTTCTTGATAATCACAAAAATGTTCAAATGTTGGAATCTATAAATATTGATGGAAAACTAATCGATTTTAGCTCCCTTGAATTAATTAGATTCACCAAATCAAAATAAAATAAAAATGAAGAAATTTTTAATGAGATAAAAAGGCTAGAATCAATAATCAGAAATGGATTTTTAGGGTAAAAAGTAGCTACATTCGTCCAACCCCTAAAATGGTTCAAAAAACCCTTTTATATTATTTTTTCCCAAAACCCTACGACCGACGGGCGTCGGGAGTCCACAGACGAGGGTCTGTTGAATCCTTTTTCCTGTAGGAAACAGGATTTATTTCAACGGGCGCTGGAAGTCCACCGACGGACGTCGGCTAAATCTCTTTTCCTATTGGAAACAGGATTCAACTGACGGGCACCAGAAACACAAAGACGGGCATCTGTGCGAGGACACATGTTTGTCGCTCATCTCACCGGCGGCCCATCCCTCATGGCGAGAGACAGAACTCCCCAGCGAGCGACGGGCGGTCCATTACCGACGGGCTGGTCGCCGATGGAGGACAAATCTTCTTTTCAAGCCCAAAAACTTCCAATTTTCTTTTACAAATTACTGTAAATAAAAATCCATATTTCTCGTGAATCTAGAGGACTAAAGTCTCCAAATCTCATCCGCTCATTTGGAATCGGACATCGATTTCTTCATCGGATAATCTCTAATCTGGACTGCCTCGGGACACGGTGCTTACAATTGCCCCCAATTATGGTCATTATTTTTATAATTATATGGTCATTGAGCTTTAATTTAAATAAAGAGAAAGTACTCAGTTATCTTTAATGTAAGTAAAGCACAAATAAAGATAGAAAGAGATAAAAAAAAACATGTAAATCTGATAGTAAATGTTTTTCACTAAAACTCAATTTTGTTTAATGCATATACAACTGTGATAATGATAAACAAAATACAAAAAAATTGTCATCCAAACTCCTTGAATGACTATAATGGCGGATAATCTATAAGCTCCTCCTCGGGTTCATCATCATTATCAGACAGATGTATTGGCTGAGGCTGAGGCTGAGGCTGAGAGGTGGCAAGTCTGGCCCCATAAGTGGAAGGCTGGCTAGAAGGACCTATTGGGTCTGGCTGCTGAGAGTCCCATACCCTAACCATGGGCTAGAACCTAGGAGGAACTGCCACCGGCACAGATCGAGGCTGTGGGCTCTCAGAACTCTGCTACTGAAACTGTACCCAAGAGTATCCATCTAGGAAGGGCTACGCGCACACTGTCATGAAGTGCAAAGTGTCTGTGATCATCCCCCCGAGCTCCTTGAGGGCCCTGCTCAACTGGCGGGTCTGCTCAAGAGAAGCGGTCCCCATACGATCTAGCCTCTGCTCTATATGCTCTCGGAACTGTCGAATAGATTGGGCAAGGGGAGGAATGACCCCCTCCAACCCCTGGACTCTGAACCTGAGAGAGTCGAGTGACTCATCTATCATCTGAAGAGGCGCATCGATCCTCTGAGCTGCCTCATCCTGAGATGTCCTCAACTCCTGTCTCAGCTGCTCTCTGGGCCTCTCCTACTCCTGTGTTATGTGCTCTATAAGCTGGGCCTGTTCCTGCCCCATACGCTCTATGAGCCTGGCCTGCTCCTGGACCATATGATCGATGAGCCTAGCCTGCTCCTGGATGGTGGTTTGCTGCTAGTCTAGCCTCTCCTGTGTTAGCCTATCCCTCTCCCTGAACTGCTCGTGGAGGACCCTGTCCCTCTCCTCCTGACTACGCTCAAAAGATGTAAACATGGAGACTATGAGCTCGGAGATGTCAGGCTGCGATGGCTGAGGTGGAACAGGCTCGGGAGTCTGCTCTGGTGGTGGCACTGTGGAGGTAGATGCCCCCGGGTCCCCTGTAAGGGTGGAACCTCCCTGATGGTCGGAGAGTGGTCCACTATACCCTCGAAGCTGGAGGAGTGGGGCTCCGCGCCCTCGGTGCTAAAGGAGTGCCAAACAGGTCATCCATGGTGAACTCCACCTCGAAGTCTGAGGGGGTCCTAGGCTGCTCCTCCTCTGGCTGTGGCTGTGGTGGTGGCCCCTCCTAGTAGTCCTGATGCTGGGGAGGCTGACCCTCTGGATACTGTGGATGTGGGGGCTACTGCTCGTGTGCCGGTGCTAGCGAAGGGAGAGCGAAAGCATGCCGGGTCTCATGAATGGTAAGGAGCCTGAACGCCTTGGCTTGTCCCGGTATCTGTAGCACCATCCCCATCTGTACGGCGGCCTGTGCGTCTACATATATACCCTCATCTAAGGCACCCCCAAGCCTGTCTGGGCCAACTCCCAATCCCAACAATAATCTGGTGATGACTCCTCCAATAATCACTACCGGGGCTGTCCCCCTAGAAACCCTCACCATGTTAGCCAAAATCTCATGGCTAACATTAAGACGCTGGCCTGCTACCATGGCCCATAGGCTCCAGATCTCCGCAGTATTGAGCGATCCTGGGTTACTAGCTTATCCAAGGTATGAGCTGGAGAGCACTCTATGTAGGTACCGGAGCGCCTGTGAAATAAGCACGGTACTCTTCGCTGTATTATGATCATACAGCACTCCGGGTAGGGCTATGGTCGCCCAATGGTCGCGCCTCATCTCTCGCTGAGGCACCATCACACCATCACCTCGTGGGAGTCCCATGGCCTCTGCAAAGCGCTGGCGCATGATACTGAACTGATGACCATCAAACCAAAACTGTACCACCCCGGGCTCCGTATCTGACCTCTGGAACCCTCCATAGCGTAGTGTGGCTAGGACCTGCCGCACTGCCTCTAGATGTGTCGGGAAGGCCGGTATCAGAAAATTGGTCCATCCTGCGCCAGCCAAAAGTGCATCGACCTCACCTGCCATCCCTAAGGCCTCCAGGAATGGCCTAAAAATGAAGCAACTGGCTCAAAACTCCACCCGAGCCAGTGCCCTATACCTCTGTCCGTCCTCAGGGCTCATCCAACTTGGGGCCTGTGGCTCGAGCTGTCCCTGGGGAACATGTCGTCGAGGCGGCATCCTACAAGAGAAAAATTATGCAATTAATTCAATATAATGGCCGCTAATGGGCCTGATTTCAGAGATGAGACAATTCGGGCATCACCTAAGTAAGGATGGTCTGGCCCAAAAAGAAATAAAACAAAATATATAAAATAAAAACAAAATAAAAGTAAAAAATTGGGCAGCATCTCGGTAAGGATTTGCCCAACTTCCTGCATAAGAACGGCAAGAAAAGAGAATCACAGGCCTCGGGCCCCAACAGCGGCACAACATTTATTGACTTCATAGTTAATACATGCATAAGAATATCTTATTTCTAGATATGCCACAATATTGTAATTAAATGTCATTTTATATGGAAGCATGCTTTATTAAAGAGCATGAAGGCATTAAAATTCAAGGCAATAAGAATACTCATACAAGGCTAATCAACAATCCAACCACATACCAAAGCGATATCATGTAAACAGCACCTAATGCTAATTATTAAGGTAAATTATTTACACTAACAGCAACACTCAATAATAAATAAAATAAGAAAATTAAAGTTTACTTACTCAAGATAAAGAAAGAAGAATTAATTACTAACCTGTAGTGCACAGAAAAGTGAAACTCGATGAAAAAGCAGAAAATATACTCCGACAGGTGCCCGGTAATGCGAGTAACGTAAAAATGTAAATAAAAATGTGAAAAAATGGAGAAAATAAGCAAAAAAACCACAATGAGGGACAGTTGAAAGAAGAAAACGAAAAGACAAGAGGCGAAAAACTGTCCGCCCGTCGGTCTGTCAACGTATATATAGTTTTCATGACAGACAGGCTAGGCGTCTCCAGGAGCGACCGTCTGTCATTCCACATGCCCCCATTAAATGCGTAATAAATGCGCGTGATGAATGCAATGATGACGCATGCATCTTCCAGGTGGACGACGACTGACGGGCAAGCCACCTGTACTGAGTCACGGGCGGGCCATCTGTTAAGCTTCACTATAAATTTTACCATTTTTCTTGGACTTCGTGCCCCCTCGCTTATTTTAGCCCTTTGCTACCTTCAATCTTTGCCTCTCAAAAGATGACTTCTCCCCTTTTCCAAAGGATGTACCGTATCTTGGACGACACTCGCACTTGAGACAACAACACCCTCACTACCTTGTCTGGGTTAAAATATTTACGCAGAGCCAAAATAGACCACAACCTTCTCTTAGCTGCAACCCATTTCTAGAATCCACGCTTTCATGTTTTCAAGTTCACTTATCAGGAACTATGCCCTCTGCCTGAGGAGTTCGCTGCCATCGTCGGAGCATGGTATCCTCCTAATGCTCTGCCTTCCATCCCCCGTTGTGGTCTGATCTAAACTCGGGATATCGCCCTATCTCTGGGTATAGCTCCTTCCGAGGCTGCTCGATTGGTCCTACAGGGTCCCACATTTTCCTTGGAGCCACTGATCGAGGCGCTGGACAAATTTTCTAATGTCCCTACATATCAAGTAAGCGTTGTCTTCTTATTCTGCATGATGAGCCTCTTGACCGTAACTTCAGGAGACTTGGTTGGCGATCCTCGCCTGTTCGGGGTTCTAGATGACTTTCATCACGGGCTGTCTCCCTTTCCCCTTATTCTGGCTGAAACTATTCTGGGCTTGGATTCTGTTCGCTCGGGATCTACCACTTCGTTCATTGGGAGCCCCTTATCACTCTAGGTACGTCATTATTTTAAAAGGTATTGCATCCCTTGTGGATTTTCGCACTAGCTTTTCTTAGCGGGAAGTGAGTCCTTTCGGATTTTCACACAACCTTGTGCCTTATTTTTGCCTGAAGTAAACCCAACTTACTCCAGCGGCTTTTTTTTTAGATGTGGTTGCAGGAGAAGCTAAAGATGCTGTCAGAACCACCTCCCCAAGTCATTGTACAATATTCACCGAGACACTTCCTCCCGCGTTAACGACTGTATTCACTTGTAACTCCTGACAAAGGCATTGCTAGATTTGGTGAGATATCAGATGATGACGTCAACTTCATGCCTGCTTAGCTTCCTCTGTCTCATGCAGTCATTGATGGATCGTCGGGGTGCGTTCCCCTATGCGGGCTTCGTCAAGCCACCTTCTGCATTACAGCCCGATGTGCTCGTCAACTCGGGATGACCTAGGACGTGGTAAGAGTCCCACTATCCTTTCGGGGAGGAGCTTTTTCTGCTACTTTTGCTTCTCGCTATCATGAACTGTGGAGCCAACTTCAAGTGAAGACCATCATACCTCGATTCGGAACTCATTCCGTGGCCTCCACCAGCGAGTACAAGAGATGGGTCCTCAGTCCAGCGTCTGACAACAGGTCACGAGAACTTAAGCGTCTAGCCGGCGAGAGTAGCGGTAGAGCCTAGTTTAGTTTAAATTGTACACCCTTTTGGGTATTATGGTTCTTCTCAAAGAAAAACTATAAAATGATGAAAATGAAAAGAATAATTCTTATTTTATTTTGCCAAATTGTGTACATTTCCATAGAATTTCAACACACATGATCAGTATTTGACATTAACTCGGCTGTGTAAACCATATTAATTCATGAAACCAAATTTCGATAGCATCAACTCCTGTTACCAATCGGCCCTCTCGAGTTTTCTCGATTGGACTTTTTCTCTCATGCCTCTAACTTTTGCATAGGATGCCTTTTTTTGGTTTTCACCCTATCGAGGCGCCCAATATTAGCAAGGCCGCCTTTTTTCTATTTTCGACCCGCGGGGTATTTTATTCTCTTCTTTTTATTTTATAGTCTTTAGCCATGGAATCTTTTGAGTTTGTCTATGTTGACCGGTTCCTTAAATTCATTGCCATCGCTATCCGACAGGATTATAGCTCCTTTTGAAAGCAGTTTCTTGAGGATGAACGGCCCTTCCCTGGTAGGTCTGAACTTCCCTCGGATATCCGATGCCCCAGGTCTCATTTGCTTAAACACCAAGTCTCCCTCCTTCAATTGGTGCTTCTTAACCTTCTTTCCAAAGGACCGGGTGAGTCATTTCTGATAATCCTGGTTATGGTAGTAGGCTCTCAATCTGCTCTTTTCTAGCAGGTTCAGACGTTGTATCCTTTGCTGTGCCCATTTAGCTTCAGGAATTTGGGCCTCCATGATTACCCTTAATGATTTGAGCTCTACCTTAACTGGCAGCACTGCTTCTGTCCCATATACCAGAGAGTACGGCGTAGCACCCATAGGCGTTCTAACCGTTGTCCTGTAACCCCAAAGTGCGAAAGGTAACTTCTCCGCCCAATCTTTGTATGTTTGGACCATTTTGGCTAGGATCTTTTTGATGTTCCTATTAGCGGCCTCTACTGCTCCATTGGCCTGCGGTCGGTATGGAGAAGACTTGTGATGCTCAATCCCATACTTCTCAAGTAGTTTCCTTGTTTCTCCCATAAATTGGACCCCGTTATCAGATACTATATGATGCGGAATGTCGTATTTGCAAATCAAATTCTTCTCAATGAACTTTGCCATATCCCGTGCATCAATCTTCTTAAAAGACTCCTCCTCTACCCATTTGGTGAAGTAGTCGATGGCGACTATAATGTATCTGTGCCCATTGGATGCTGTAGGACGGATCTCCCCAATAATATCAATTCCCCAGGCTGCGAACGGCCAAGGCGATGTTAAGCTATGTAGTTCTGACACAGGCAGGTGTCTCAAGTCCGCATACTGCTGGCATAGCTGGCACTGCTTCACATACTTTGAGCAATCATTATCCATGGTGTAGACAACAGGTCCCGAGGCGGTCCAAGATCAGAATTACCCAATGATGAAAGCGATACTTGCCAGTGAGAGAACTTGTCGAGAACTTCCATTGTTTTATTTTTATTTTTGATGTCATTTTTTATTTATCCTATTTTATTTTATTTTATCTTATTTAGTCATTTACTTTTACTTGTTTATCTATTTATTTTATTTCTGTTTTATTTTATTTTGTTTTCGTTTTTGTCTATTTTCGCATACAGGCGGGTCCCACTGGGTGAGAAATTGCACGCATGGCAAGTCGGTGTGCACGGCACACAGCCGCGTGTGCACAGCTATGCCGCGCGGACAGCTGTGCCGCGCGCACAGCTGTGCTACGCGGATAGCTATGCCATGCGCACAGCTGTGCTACGTGAGCGGAGGAAGTCTACGCACGTGCAGCATCGCGCGCGGGGAAGAGCTGCGCGCGAGCTGCAGAGGGAAGCACGCGCGGAGCTGTGCACGCGGTCTCAGCATACCGCGCACGCAGAGCTGCCCGCACGGTGCCAGGGAAGCACGCGCGCACTGTCGAGGCAGCGGGCGCGCGGTGCCAGGGCAACGCATGCACCTCTTGGCGTACGCGGCCTTCTCTCCACGCGGGCATGCGTGCCCAGTCTCCTTCGACGCGTCGTTTTCCTGCATTTTCAGACTATTTTCCAGTCTGTTTTCTTCAGTTTTCACCCTTTTATGCTAATTTTGGATGAACAAAATTAAGAGATCATTTTGTCTTTCTCCATTTTTGGCCAACACTGAAAATTAATAGGGATTCCTTCTTCATTTTAGGGGGGATGGCAGATTTACATAGGAGGATTTTGTTTGGCTTTCTCTCTAGCTCTTCTTGGACTCTCTAGGAAGCTTTTTTTCTCTTCATAAATCTTTAAGTTTTCTTCTCAAGTTTTAGTCTTTGCTACTCAAAAAATATTTAATCTTGGGTTGATTTGAGCAAGAGAAACTAATTTTCTTGGCTTATTTATCCCACCAAAAATATTTTCTTGAACTAATTTATTTAGAAACACATATTTTTACACTTGTTTCAAATACTTATCACCAAAAATCGACAAGGGGAACGGATTGAGACATCCTATTTCCGATCTAAAAATTCTGAGGGTAAACATTTTTGGACTCGTTCTCATTTATTTTTTGTATATTATTTATTGTTGTTAATATTATTTTTGCCATTATTACCACACCAATTGTTTATTTTAGTATTTTAATGTGTTAATATCGCTATCAATATGTCATTTGTTTGCTTCGATTTTCATGCTCCTTTCCTATTATTATTATTATTATTATTATTATTATTATTATTATTATTATTATTATTATTATTATTATTATTATTATTATTATTATTATTATTATTATGTTTTTATCATTACTATCACATATTTATTTTATGTCTATTGATGTTATATTGTTACTATTATTTATTATGGTGATTTACTGTCATCATATTAATTGCATCATTATTATTATTATTGTGGTTAGGATTGTTCTTGTGGATTATAATTATTGTTGGGTCATATTTTTAGTATTATTATTAATATTATTTACTTTATACTATAATCATTATTGGTATTAATATATTATTATTATTATTATGTGGTTTTATTATGATTATTATATTTATTATTTATCTTATTTATTGTTGCATTGTTATTACTGTTAATTATTTATTTTATTGCATTGCTATCATTATTGTTATTATTATATTTTGCATTTGTTTGATTAATTTACTTGGAACATTTACTAATATTTTTGATATTATTTTTGTCTGAGATTTAACTTGAGTTGGGTAATGTGAGTGTCCCTGTGACTCCCCGGATAGGTCGCGACTCGTGGAGGATCACACCGATTTTGGTGAGATCTTTCTTAACTCTCTATTCATTTTGTGTTATTTGTAAATAATTATTTTACTTATGTATGCATGCGATAAAAAGTCACAAAATTACTTCTATAATTAAATTAGAATTTTTACTAATAAAATTGGGACCAATGTCCCTTGTTTTAGCCCAACAATAAAAATATCACAATTAAAACGAAGAGTCAATTTTCTCCAAAAATGGGATCACTCATCCTGGTTTTTCAACTCAACCATCAAACGACTCTTCGAACCCTCTTCTAATAAACGCGAAGGAACCAATGTTCCTAGACCTTCAATAAGCGCGAAGGAACCAATGTTCCTAAAATAAATGCCCCGATTTATATATGTCCTTTTATTTTGATCTTGTGTGAGTGTTTTAAATTCAAGTTCATTTCTTTTCGGGCCCTTGTAATTAATTTTTGGGCAACTTATTTATTTTTGGGGATTGTATTCCGTCCCCGACTATATTTTTAGTCTCCTTTTAGTGGGGTTATATTCCACCCCTATTTCTCTTGTAATTGTGTGCTTACGTGTTTACCGCTTTCCTTATTTACCTTGTTTATCGCTTTTATCACTTTCTTTATTTCGTTTATCGCCTTTCATCGCTTTCATTTATTTTCTTTAGATGCTTGAAATGCGCTTTTTAAATTATAAATGCATTGATCGTGTGAGATGAGAGATATAATTTTAAGAAGTTAAAAACCCATTTATAATCAACTAAAGCATAAATAAGAGTGAAGTTCCGAACACCATATCTCTGGTTTAGACCATTAGAGGTGAGACACTTTTCGCAATTTCTCGCAAATTGGGTGGCGACTCCAAATACCTCAAAGGTGCCTTCAGGCGTCATTAGGCTAGGTGGTTCTCCCCAATGTCCTATTGGGAGGGCTACACCGACGATGTCTCATGGCGCCCATGATCAAAAGATGTGAACCGATCCCTCGAGCCCCAAAAGGCGGGCTCAAAGAGGGCCTTGCTAGTTGCGACGCGCGTCACAGTGGCGACTCCGCTGGGGACTTTGTGTTTGAGACTTTGCTCCGAAAGTGCTTTGGTTAAAATGTATAATTGGGTTTTTAAAACTTAAAATTATATCTCTTTTCAAAAATTTGCATTGCATCTTAGAGCCTTAAAATTACGCTAGTTGGTCCCTTCTTACCTCGGTGCGTTCCCAAAGATGACCCTACTTTCACTCATTGTAAGGAAGTGTTAGGGATAATTACCAGCCCAAGCCTAATGCCTTTTGGCATATCAAATGGAGACCCAATCGGTTATCATGCTCACGACGAGTTAGACCCGTTGGCAGGGACCACGCTTGGGTAGCCCTAAAAATTTATAACCTTGACCAAAGCCCATGTAATGGCAAATAGAAACTTCCCCTAGGGGGCATGCTCCTTAATATAATGGTTGTAATATGGGCCATCACGTATTCGACAAAATCAACCAATTTAAAATGGCCTTTTATCAAAGGCTTTCATGCCCCGGTAAGCCCATCTTAACTTGATTGAATTGCCAAAATACGTACTGGCCAAAACCCATACAAATGCGCATTAGATTAAGACTGTTATGCTGCTGGTTTTCCACCGTGCACCATACGTGTCTGATGGGTTCCCTGTTAGCCATCGGATGAAGCCCACCTAGGAAAGAGACCGCACTACCTCGTGTGTGGGAGTGATAAGGTTGGAAGGATCTATTTACTTGCATGTGGTTGTGAATATTGCACAACATCCTCATGCGTCGCATGCCATTCATGCATCTCAATAAAGTAAATATGTGTGTTTATAAATAATAATATATTTTCTCTCATGCTATGCGTGTATATATCTCTTCATCTGCATATTATTTTTTTTTTTCGTGTGTACATATCATCCTGCAGGTAATTTCTTCCATGCATCCCATCGTATCGTGGTAATCCATTGATCCCGCAATCATCAAAGACCATTTGCATGGCACAATCATGCATTTTATATGTCATCCATGCATCATTCTAACAATCTGAATCTTTCAGCCATCATATATTCATTCGAGTGGACTAGAGGTTCTGAAGATCGACTAGTGACGACAGACTCGCCTTTTGGATTGCTAAAATTAGTACCTATGCGTGATTTTGAGTCACTCTCTATAGCTAGTAAATCATCTTCCATGGCAGAAGAAACCAGAGCTTTAACTACTCAAGACCTCGCTAAGAGACTAAAGGAATTTAAACGAAGGATGTTGGATATGATGGGAGCAATGACCGAAAGGGTTGCTCAGCCCCCTGCTCCACAAGCACCTGTGGCTCCACAACCGCCGGTAGCCCCTCCTCAGGGGCAAGTCGAACTGCCTACTGGTGGGGAGGGTCCCCTCGCTGGAGTCGCTGCCCATCAACCTGTAAATGAGCCTAAACCTGATGCTGTGCCAGTTGAGCCAAGAAGAGCAAGGATCCCAAACCCTGTTGAGGATTTCATAATGGAAGAAGAGGTTGAGGAGATAATAGCCCATCAAGCCATGAGGGGTAGAGCGGCCAGGGTAGAAGACGAGGCTATGAGGGGTATAAGACAGCAAATTGAGACAATCACCCGCATGTTGACAGCTGCCAAGGGGATCAGCCCTGAAGATGTGGATTTGGATGATGGAGAGTTGTTGCCCCAGAGGTTTAAGATGCCAGACTTGCCAAAATTTGACTGTACATTGGACCCTTCTGCACATGTTAAGCAATACACCCTGATCATAAAGGGTACAGGGTTGACTAAGAGGCAAAAAGTGGACTATTTTTGTCTCAGTCTAGCAGGTCCGGTAGTAGACTGGTATTATGGGTTGGATCGAAGAACGAGGGAAGATTGGGACTCATTGACGATAGAATTTGTTAGCCGGTATGATTGCAGTACCAGGATTGAGGTCACATTGAAAGATCTAGAACTGCTACAGCAGAAGCCAGGGGAATAATTCCATGAATACCTGACCCGATGGAGAAACCGGGTCATGGAGATGAAGAGAAAACCAGATACTTCTGACCAGATAAGGTTGTTCATCAGGAATGCAAGCCCGCACCTACGAGAGGCACTAAAGATGAAGGGACTCAAAGACTGGGAGTCGCTTAAAGATATAGCCATTGAAGCTGAGGCCGAACATCTGGGCAAGATGGCTAAGCCTGCAAACTTGGCCTTGGGCGGAAGCAAAGGGAGCAGCAGTGATGACGGGGGCAATGATAGAGTAGAAGAAGTCTCAGTCACCGGAATGGCTCCTAAACACCTCACTATCTCAGGCAGACCATTATCTTGGCACTTCACCCGTCTCATCAAGAAATGAAAGTTCCAACCCTTGCCAGCTGGGCCTGCCCCAAGCCAAGGACAGTCTAGACACAGAACAGACTGGTATTGTGCATATCACCAGTATACAGGGCATAGAACAGACTATTATCGTCCTCTGAGAGATTGTATTCAAGCATTAATGTTTGATCCAGAAGAGTGAAAGGAGCAGAGGAAGACAAATTGAGTACCTAAGTGGAGGATGAAGGTGGTTCCCGTGGATGGTGATGAACCGTTGGCCAAAACAGCTCTGCCGATGGAAACCGAAAGAAGATAGCTATTCAGATGTTCTTCTTATCCTAGAACTATTAGATTGTAACAACCCGATTTGGCCCTAGTAGAATTTCAGAATTTTGTTCGGGAATTTCAGAGTTTGTGTCTATAGAAGAGTGTAGTTAAGTAGTGGCTTGTGAGTGTGGGTTCTGTTGCGAGCGCGACAGTGTGGCGGGTACGACAGAATGCCTCACATGAAGCCTATTTAAGTTGGATTATTCGATGTGTATCGGACACGTGGTGGCCTAGGAGTTTTACAAGTGGCATTGTAGCGGAGTGATAAGTGGCATTGTAGGAGATTGACATGTGGCATAGGATTTTTGGGATTCAGATGGATTAATTGTGAGTGGTTGGCATTAAATGGAAGTGGGCGGCATTAAAGTGAGGACTTGTTGGATTTAGTTTGATCGGCCACTTTCCTATTCTCACTTTAATTTTCTGCTCTTGGCCTTTTCTCTTCATTATTCTTTTGCTTTTCTTTGGTTTTGCCGTGCTCTTCCTCCCTTCATCTTTTGTTGCTTTTCTTCTTCATTTGTATTTGCTTCTTAAGAGAACCTCTTAGATTGGTTTGAAGAGTATAAGTCAAGAGTTGAGTGTGGTTCTTAAGAAGAAGGTAAGTAGCATGATTTTAGCATTGGTCTTCTTCTTCTGTTTAATTTCTATTTTTGATTTAAAGTGAAATCCATGGATTAAGTGCTCTCTTGGTTTGTTGTGCATGAAAGTTGTGGATAAGAGGCTAGTGAAGGGAAAGGAGAAGCTCAGAATCGATTAGAGGGAAGCGGTTAAGCTTCCTAGAGGTAGGGATCACGTGCGATCTTTATTTCGTTCATTTTGATTGCTTGCAGTGTTTTATGGTATATGTATATGGATATGTTGTGATTATATGTGTGTTAGATGGTCTTCATACAACTTTCATGTGTAAAGTATGCTTGTGGGTGAATTCTTTTCAGATTGTCATTAGACCTCTGTGTATTGTATTTGTGATACGTAGAGTTATAGGGCTTTAATTGAGTTGATTCAAATTGCATCTTAAACCTAAGATACGTAGCTAAAAATGTCTAAGAGGATATGTGATCTAATTATGGCTCTAAGTATCCCAAAAAGTAATTAGAACGTAGGTTACCCTGTTCTGGCGGGTTCACTGGAACAGTATAGATTGTTTGAATCATATCTGGAGTTATGGATGTCCCAAAGACCTGAAATTTGTCCCATTTGAAAGATAACATCCTAATGAACAATTTTATGAAGACCACTTTGCCTAAAAATATGGTCTAGAGGGCAGTTTTGGCGATGCAAGTTTAGGGTAAAAAGCAGTCTCGTAAGGCACCAGAGGCAAGCTTCTATCGCGATCGCAACAGAACAACACATATAAAGCTTTTTCTTCTTCTTTTTGAGCCCCTGGTTTGCATGGGTCAACCCCTTACCCTTCCCCTTAGCTTATTATGCATGTTTAGGGTTAGCAAATGACTATAAAGTAGTTATCAACGGGAAAATGCACATGAGTATGATTAAATTGGTAATTTAACTAATAAAGTAACAATTTATAATTGTATTAAGGATTGTAAATGGCATGATAAAAATGTATGAACCTATAAGTGCATTTATATGATAATGTGATACAAGAGTTTATGCATGGAATTTAAATGTTACATGCTTTTTTGTTGTTGAACATGATATGCCATGTGATATTGAATTATATGTAAATGATGCTATGATATATGTAACACCCCGTTACCCCCGTTGGAAGGATACCGGTGCGCTAGGCGGGCAAACTCAATTACTTAAACATATATACAAATAAGTTAAGAAATAAAGTCATTTAATTAAAAGATAACCAATCCATTTAGTTTATACAAAATTACATTTTCCAAAATCAATTCTCAAATACCAAAAATACACAAAACCAAGATGAGATATGAAGAAACATTTAAACATAATATAGCAAGTCCTTGAATATACATCATATCAATATCATTTTACCAAACAGGCTAGTAAGCAAATACATATACCAAAATAATTGTTCTTTTACAAAAGATTCATTTTGCTATGAACAAGCCATGTACAAAATAACAGCGGAAGACACAAAAATAAACTTCATCCAAAAAGACTTCTAGTGGCCGACCTGCAGATATCTGACTCCAAACCGAACTCGCCACCTGCACGGGAAAAGAACCCGTCCTAAGCGATAACGCTTAGTGGGGAGGAACAAAACAAACAGAAATACGCATATACAATATTTACAACAATAATTTAAACTCATCGTAACCATAAACGCGCAATTAAGTTTTGATTCAATAATCAAATGCATCAAAATTACATATAAGCATATTTTCATAATTCTACTAGACATGCATCAACCTACATTACAAGCAATTAACTATTCAATTCATACTTCTCACCATTTTAAGTACACAAATAAAAGGTACATATCATAAAATTATTCATGAATTCATACTCATCTTAAACATTTAATCCTCAATATACTTCTCAATATATGCAACACATAATAACATATAGCCTGATTAGTCTGAAGATACTCTTTAGAAGTGGGTGCGGTCCATTGGATACTGATAGAACACAGTATCCCAAGCATATGGAGACATGAGTCTCAAACATGTGATTTTCATATGGAGACCGAAGTCTCTCTCTATTTCCATATAGACCCAAACGGGGTCGAAACAAGGATCCAAACGGGACCCGCATATAACGTTTTATCATATAGCAGCTGCACACACACCCTGACCTAAGTAAGCGCTTACTTATCCACTACTATGACTATTCAGGCTTAAATAACAACTCAATCATGTTCTAAAATAATACTCATATAATAGAGAAGAAATCAAATATAAACGTGCAATTTCGTGTACACAGTATGTATTAAATCATGATGAAGACATATAATTATGTACAAATCTAATTAGGAACATATAATCTATCAAATAATAGGCCAAATTAGACATATCATGTATCATGTAGTAAAAACCCTTGGAAAAATATGCTTTAAAACGTTTTTTTTTCAAAATAGGGCAGAAACAGAAGAGAGGCCGGTCACGAGTCACACAGGCAATTGTGACTCGTGACGCTAGCTTCTCGCAAGCATCACACAAAAGGGCGGTCACGAGTCGTGACCCTACCTCACGACTCGTGACGCCAACACTAAGGGAGGTCACGAGAGAAGATCTCGTGACGCGAGAGCAGAAGGGACGGTCACGAGTCGTGATCCTCCATCACATCTCGTGACTTCCCAGGGAAGAGGGTCATGGGTCGTGACTCTCTCTCATGACTCGTAATCCTTCTTCTCCGCTAGAAGGAAGAACTACTAGTTTCCAGAATTTTCAGAAAGCGTGAAAACAGAAAACGTGGAAAACATAGTACATCAAGAATTCAAAACTCCATCATGCCCAAAACCATTTTCATGCAATAAATATGCAAACACGTACCTTCAAGCCTCCAGAATACATTTATAGGAATCTTAATACAAGTCACGTATTTTTACTATTCAAATAGAGGCAATACCAGAACGTCGACAACCCAGGTTTTTACGTTCTCACTCATGCATATACATCTCATTTGCATACTCAACATCATTCTTTTCCTACCGAAATCATGTATACAACATTACGTAACTCATGCATTTCGATATACAAACACACATAAATAACATTAACATCAGAATTGCAAACATGATCCAAAAATGAGAAAGGACAGACACTCCCAAACCTGTTAATGAAGTTCAAACTTCCACTGTAACCTTCAATCCACAACCTTTCCTTTTCCTTTCTCTTTTCTCTTATCTTCAAATGCTTGCAAACAGACAAAACAATACTCCATTAACCCATGAACATAAACTTAAAACTCAATCAATCCCGTAGAAGGAGAAAAGAAGGAGAAACCCAACAACCACTTACCTTGAAATCTCTTCAATACTCAAAACCCTAGCCAAACAATGGATGATCCGACATGCAAAAAGAACGAAAGAACAGAGAATGAAGAGGAGAGGAGTGGTTAACGTGGGAGAGAGAACAAGAGAGAGAATCTCACATCTGCTAGTTTCCAGTAAGAAAATAAAAGAAATTCTGAATCCCTTTTTCTCTCACCCTCATGCACACACTCACTTCTCCACTTGGCACACATGCATCGGTTCACTTATTCCAATAATTACACTTTTACCATCAGCTCCTCCAAAATCTTCTAATAAATCCTTAACAATTACTTTTACTCACTAAATAAAATCTGCAATTTAATACTTTTAATTACTTGCAATTAAATCCTCTTTCAATTGTAAAATTACCCATTTGCCCTTAATTACTTTTTTAAAAAAAATTACCAACATATCCATATTGTCCAATTAAAATTGCTAAATCCAACTAGGCCACTTTTGGGGTGTGACAATATATGAGTTTATGAATGGAACCTAAATGCTACATGCTTTGTCATGATTGAACATGACTTATCGTGTGATATTGAATATACATATGATTGAATCATGTTATAATGCTTGAGAGATGTAATGTACATGATATAGTGCATAGAGTCTTTATGTTAAGCCTGAGTGCATAGAGTCTTTATGTTAAGACTGTATATGAATTAAATGTCTCTGAAGTTGATGAGTGCACTTGAATTATAGTTGATGAGTTGTTATTGAGCCTGATTACCGTTATAGTGGATAGATAAGCATGCTTATAAAGGGCTAGAGTGCAGCTGCTAGAGTTGGCCTTAATTGTGCCCAGAGTTCGAAATACCTCGTGTATTCCATAGAATTGAGTTAATTCTCCACATGTAAGATACTGTAAACAGTATCCAGAGTTACCCGTATCCACCATGAAAGGAATTCAGGCTTGTCTTGTTAATATTATGTAGTGTATTTGAGATGTTTAATGAGTATTATTCTGAATAGATACTATAGTACATGAGAGTAATGTTTAAGTACATTACAGTTTCGTACATGCTTACAGTTTCATATACAAATATATGTTTACATGGATGTGGACACATGGTTATTGTTGTATTTGAATAAATGACATGTACAAGTTAGAGTGTGCATTAATTAGCGTAAGAGTGAATGTTAGTTATATGTGGGCTCATAATATTTGATATTTGAGCATGCAACCGATATACGTATAAGAGCTATATGCCTAAGCTATTTGATTTTGTCAAATGAAATGTGTGATTTATTTGTGACTTCGAATAGAAGTCCTTTGCAATATTTTCATCCCCACTAAGCGTTATCGTTTAGAACGGATGTTTGCTTCCGTGTAGGTTTACAGGTTCGGATCAGTGAGCGGACATCTGCGGGTCAAGGCCAGTAGGAGTTTTGTTTTGATCTCTTTTTGTATAAGATAGAAATAGAATTTGTGATGTTTTGAGTAACATCATTATGTAAATGTATATGTATAGAAAAGAGTGTAGTAATCACATGTAGATGTATATGTAAAGTTAAATGAAAACAAATTGTAATGTGAACATATATAAAGATAAATATATATGTATATATGTAATTAATACGAATTGCATGCTGGGCCCTAGTGTAATAGTAATTTATTTTATTACTCTTAAATGGATGTGTATTATGCTATCGCTTCCGCTAGAGTATGTATATGTATACGTATATGTCCGCGTGGCGCCCCGATATCCTTCTAGGGGGTATGGGGGTGTTACATTTAGTGGTATTAGAGCATAGGTTAGAGGTTCTGGTCTATAAGATGTAGAGTATAGGTTAAATGTCAGAGTTTGTCTAGAGTTGTGGCCTAATGCAGATATCGTTTGTATAAAGTATATATGGAGTTCGACTCGCGTGAGAGCGCAGAAGAGACAGCGGCAGATGTGAATTTGTAAGAGTTCAAGGTATCACTCTGTATTCCTATTAGCTATCTCCTTGAATGTGAACATAAGCATAGTGAAACATGGGGATGGGAAAAAGTGCATTACAGTAGCTACATTGCATTTTTGCATCATCTTGCATACATAAATCATAAATCATTACATAGCCATTCCATCCGCATCCCTCATTTGTATGTGAAAAAGTATCATTGCATGCGTTTCATTGAGAAAAGCTGACAGGATATACATCCAGTGCTTGATGCTTAGAAGAAGTATATTGTAACACCCCCTACCTATACGTAGGCGACCCCATCCGATAAGGAGTGAGATGCCGTATGGGCAAAGGTGTCACCACACAGATACAGGATAAACATATACATCCATACACAAACATACATACTTAAATACAGGTTAATTAAAACTTCACAAAATCATTCATGAAAGAAGCTGATCATGCATTAATATAACGGAAACATTACATTACTGTTTGATCAACCCAAAGGTACAAAAGATAATTACATAACCAAAATATACTTATACAGATGTGGAAGCTATTACAAAATTTCATAAGATTTCTATACAAAAAGAATCATCAAGCTACAAAAATTAAGCCCTACACTACACCCAGCTGTGTTGGCCCGGCTGCAATGACTCTCCCAAGGCAACTCCTTCCACACCTGCACGGGTAAACACACCGTGCTAAGCGATAAACGCTTAGTGGGAAAACACACAAATCAAAAGGACGGCCATTCAAAATGGTCATCAAGCAAAATGCATACAGATGGCATAATCAAAAATACGCATTAGATCAAAATGTCAACATACGATCATATAAAGTCATACATTTGATATAATATAACTGCCTTCATAAAACCATGTTACTAACCATATTCGGATAATACATTCTCATAATTAGCAAAACAATTCAAAATAGTAAAATGCCTGCACGACTCAAAGTAGTGGATAACGAGTAAACAGACAGTACTTTATGGGTACGAACCGATTACAGACAGTACCTTACGGGTACGAATCGAAAATCAATTTACTTTATCCTTTGCAAAACATTTTACTGAGGGACCTTAAACAGATCCAAATACATTAGAGGGTTCGCGAGGAACCAAACGGGACCTGATCGGGGTCCAAACTGAACAGAGGCTGCAGCTCTAAGACTCTATTAGGCATGCCTAACTATCCACTTAATTGACTCGCAGGCTAAAATACACAGTTGACAACCATAATTTAATAATGACAAGTAAAGAATCCACATACTTTGATAAATCAATACATGCACAAATATAGATCATATTATGTGATATTGCATGCTAAAATCCATAATTAAACATCCCTAAAACGTGAGAAATAAACAGGATTAAATTGCAAAAATAGGGTATGTCACGGTGGTAATCAAATTGGTTGCAACCGTGACATACCAAGGATCTCGGTAGAAAGCAAGTATGGGGTACCTCACGGTGGTAACTAAATAGGTTGCAACCGTGACATACCCAGACCCCAAAACAGAATGCATCTTTGGGGTACCTCATGGTGGTAACTAAATAGGGTTCCACCGTGACATACCCACTGCTCAGAACATAATCTAAAATCTAGATACCTCACGATGGTAACCAGATTGGTTGCCACCGTGACATATCCAAACTCACGGCAGAATGCATCTGGTTCGTGCCTCACGGTGGTAACCAAACTGGTTGCCACTGTGACCCATGCCCAGATGCCATTCCTAAGGGCCAATTCCAGATCATTCAAGCCAAGAATCCCAAAACTCTCACTTCAAACAACATATCCACACTCCAATAATAATATTAAACCAAATCAAACATCAATAATTCATGCCATAAACAAATCCTACTCATAGATTCAACGAACAACATCAATTTCATCACTATTCACACCACATTTCCATCAATCTCATAAATGGTTCAAAACTCACAATCAAGGTTTAATAGACAAAGAGAACCAAAACCCATAACATAATAACTAACAAAAGCATCAAGAACATCAAAATTTCTAGAATTTATTCAATTACAAACATGCCAACTATACATATAACACAAAATTCCCAAACCTTGAAATCCTTAGCTCCTATTCACTTAGTTCCACTTACTGATGCCTTCTCCTTGCCCTTAGGCTCACGCGGAGGCTCAACTAAGCATCAAACCAACAAAACACACAAACACAAAACCCAAACTTCAAACCCAAAACCAGAAAGTAGGAAGAAGAAGAGAAGATGAAGAACCAAAAGAAGAAAAGAAGAACAAATGCAGTAGATTTACCTCTAAAATGCTAAGCAATGATCAATTCCCACCAACTAATCCTTGACTCCAAGCTAGGGTTCTTAGAGGAAGAGAAAAGGAAGAAGAAGAGAGTGAGGGGAAGGGAAAAACAGGAATGAGGCAGCCACCGTTCCCCCCTCTCTTCTCTTTTCTTTTTCTTTTTCTTTTCCTAACCCTAGACAAGTGTCCACTCCCTAGTGGTAGAAATCAATCACACACACCAACCAACAATGCACCACACATACACTAATTCATCCCAAAAGATAACACCCTACAAGGGTGTGAGCACTCACACACACAAGCACAGCCCCAAAGCGCACTCTACAAACATGTGCTCATGCACACACAATTACAGCCCAACTAATTCACACCCTAACACTATACATGCACCCACATGCTAAAATAACTTCTTAAATTATGCATTTTTACCCAAAATGCCCTTTACACATGCCAAAATTCACACAATACACATGCACAAACATGGCTCATTCTACTAGGGGGCTAATGGGGTGTGACAACTCTCCCCTACTAATAAGAATTTCGTCCTCGAAATTCTCACCTTATCTGAACAAATGCGGGTACTGGATTCTCATCGACTCTTCTAGTTCCCAAGTCTTGTTCCCAAGTCGCTTCTTGAACCCCATGGTGATTCCACAATACTTTAACTAGCAAAATCTGCTTGCTTCTCAGCTGTCTCACTTCCCGGGCTAGAATAGCTCTTGGTTCTTCATCATAAGAGAAATCAGGCTGAACTTGCACCTCTTGCACTAATAGAACATGCGACGGATCCGACCGGTACTGACGAAGCATCGAAATGTGAAACACGTCATGCAACTTCGATAACTCCATTGGCAAAGCCAATCTATAAGCCACTGGACCAACTCTGGCCAAAATCTCATACGGACCAATGAAGCGGGGACTAAGTTTCCCTTTCTTTCCAAACCGAAGCATCTTTCGCCAAGGAGGCGACACTTTAAGAAAGACTTTGTCCCCAACTTCAAACCGCACATCTTTCCTTTTCAAATTGGCATAAGACTTTTGTCAATCCTTAGCTGCCTTCAAATTCTGCTGCATAACTCTGATCTTTTCCTCTATATCCCTAACCAATTCTGGTCCAATAACTGATCGCTCGGATAGCTCGG
Source organism: Excoecaria cochinchinensis (assembly GCA_947683425.1). Lineage (NCBI taxonomy): Eukaryota > Viridiplantae > Streptophyta > Magnoliopsida > Malpighiales > Euphorbiaceae > Excoecaria > Excoecaria cochinchinensis. Next base: position 4,303,939 of record CANTUQ010000119.1, on the reverse strand, counting down.
TCCAACAAACCGGAGTCCTACATTGTCGACCATATAAAGCCTCATACGGTGCCATACCGATGCTCGACTGATAACTATTATTGTAGGCAAACTCCATAAGCGACACATATCTGTCCCAACTACCCAGAAAGTTCAAGACACAAGCTCGCAATATATCCTCCAAGATCTGTATAACTCGTTCGGACTGACCATCTGTCTGAGGATGGAATGCTGTACTGAAGTTCAACTTGGTACCCAAAGCTCTCTATAACTCTTTCCAAAAATTTGATGTGAACCTTGGGTCCCGATCTGAAACTATGGACGACGACACTCCATGCAACCGAACTATCTCATCCACATAGATACTGGCCAACCTGTCCATCGATTAATCCACTCTCACTGGCAAGAAGTGAGCTGACTTCGTAAGCCGATCCACAATCACCCAAACTGAGTCGTGCTTATTCTGAGTCAAAGGCAATCGGGAAACAAAATCCATGGCGATGTCATCCCACTTCCACTTGAGAACAGACAAAGGCGTGAGCAATCCCGAAGGAACTTGGTGCTCAGCCTTTACCTGCTGACATGTCAGGCACTTGGACACAAAGTCCACTATATCTCCTTTCATATCGGACCACCAATAGAACTGCTTCATATCCCGGTATATTTTCTCACTACCGGGGTGCATAGTGAAAACCGTACTATGTGCTTCACCCAAAAGCTGTCTTCTTAACTCTTCATTATCCGGTACACACAAATAGTTTCTGAACAGAAGAACCCCATCCTGAACAAAAAACTCTGACTACTTGCCCAAAATAACTTCTTGCACAATCCGCTAAAGCTTCTCATCAACCCTCTGAGCATCAACTATCCTCTGTCTCAAGGTAGGCTTCACTCTCAACTGTGCCATCAAAGCTCCATCTGAACCAAATCTCCATCTAAACAGCATCAGAAATAAAGCAGAAACCGATTTTCGACTCAAAGCATCCGCGACTACATTGGCCTTACCCAGATGGTAATCCACTATACAGTCGTAATCCTTAAACAACTCGAGCCAACGACACTATCTCATATTCAACTCCTTCTGCGTGAGGAGGTACTTTAAACTCTTGTGATCCGTGAATATCCTACACCTCTCCCCATACAGATAATGGCGCCAGATCTTCAAAGCAAAGATCACGGCCGCCAACTCTAGATTATGTGTCGGATAATTCCTCTTATGCGGCTTCAACTGTCGAGAAGCATAAGCCACAACCTTACCTTCTTGCATCAGAACACAACCCAGACCAACACTCGAAGCATCACTATACATGACAAACTCCTTACCCAAGATGGGTTGAGTCAGTATAGGAGCTTCAACTAACAACTTCTTCAACTGCTCAAAACAAACCTGACATCTGTCTGACCATTCAAACTTAACTCCTTTCCTCAATAACCTAGTCATCGGAGCGACAATCACTGAGAAACCTTTAAAAAACCGACGGTAATAACCCGCCAAACCGAGAAAAATTTGCACTTCCTGAACATTCCTAGGCGCTTTCCAATCAACTATCGCCTCAATCTTAGCTAGATCCACTTGGATACCCTTAGCTGAAACTATATGGCCCAAAAACGACACTTCCCGAAGCCAAAACTTACACTTGCTAAGCTTAGCAAACAACCGATGCTCGCAAAACTTGCAAAACTAACCGAAGATGCTCTTCATGCTCGGTCTCATCCTTGGAGTACACCAAGATGTCATCTATAAACACCACCACAAACCGATCTAAATATGGCCTAAACACTCTGTTCATCAAATCCATGAATGCCATTGGAGCATTAGCCAAACCAAACGGCCTCACAAGGAACTCATAATGACCATACCAAGTTCGAAATGCAGTCTTAACCACATCCTCATCCTTAACACGAAGCTGGTAATATCCCGACCAAAGATCTATCTTGGAAAACACACCTGCACCTCGAAGCTGATCAAACAAATCCTCGACTCTAGGCAACGGATGTAACACCCCCTTCCCATACGTAGGCGATCCCATCCGATAAGGAGTGAGATGCCGTATGAGTCAAGGTGTCACTAAACAATAGCAAAGCAAAACATACATCCATTCATAACATACATTCAGAAATACAGAATAATTAAAAACTTTACATGTCGAAGGCAAAAGCTGATCAAGCATTACTATAATTAAACTATTACAATAATGATCTGATCAACTAGCTGAAACAAAATAATATTACATAACCAAAATATAATTACAAATGCGGAAGCTGATACAAACTGATACAGAGAGTTCTATACAAAAAGAATCCTCACTAATACAAAACTGAGCCCTACACTAATCCCTTCTGTGTTGGCTTGATGACGGCGACTCTCTCAAAGCAAAACTCCTTCCGCACTTGCACGGGTAAAAACACCGTGCTAAGCGATAAACGCTTAGTGGGGAAACACACATAAATAATGGACGGCCACTCACAATGGTCGTCAAGGCATAACACATTCACAATGGCAAAATGCAGTAGCTTATACAATATCCAAATAATCATGCTCACCTTCAAAACCCATACAATCAGTATTACATAGTCATGTTCATTCAGAATAATCTAACATATATTACATTGATATATTCTTTCAGATAGTCCATTTATAACCAAATCATATCAGTGCAGTTTAAAGAAACATTAGAAGTACAGCTGCTGACTCTAGATAGTGGATAACGAGTATACAGACAGTACTTTCCGGGTACGAGCCGATTACAGACAATACGTTACGGGTACGAATCGATTAAACCATTATACTTTAACTTTCACAGATATTTTCAAAAGGGGACCTTAAACAAGATCCAATACAGAAAAGGGTTCGCGAGGAACCAAACGGGGACCTGATCGGGGTCCGAACAGAACTATGGGCTGCAGCAACAGACTCTATTAGGCATGCCTAACTATCCACTTACTCGACTCTAGCAGGTTATGCGACATTCAAATCACATTTCAGAGTACAGAATATAATTCATCAGAAAATCATGGTATCACGCATATCAAAGCATCAAACAGTAAGACATGCATCATACAACAGTAAAGTCCATTCAGAAGAAATACCAAATTCATTTCTGAGTTAAAAACTAGGAAATTTCGGAAAAACGAGCTGAACGGAGAATCGGGCGAGATTGGCTGGTCACGAGGCTTGACTGGCCTTCCCAACAGGCAGGTCACGCGACGTGACTTGCTTGTTCCTCGCCGGTCACGTTGCGTGATCTTCACAAATCACGCAACGCCCTAGCAGGTCACGGCGTGACTGGACGTCACATCTCGTGACGTGCTACCCTCCTCGCAGATCACGTCGCGTGATCTCGCAGATCACGCAACGTCATCGCAGGTCGCAAGACGTTGACCGAGGATCACGTCGCGTGACTTGCTTGTTCTTCAGCTGGTCACGCGACTGGCTTCTCAGCAGGCAGGTCACGGCGTGACCGAGGGTCACGTCTCGTGACTTGCCTTCTTCCGTAGCGAGTCACGCGATAAAGAAGAACTTCAACAGTAAATCGATTTTCCTGAATTTCCAGAACAAGGAATTCAATCACAATTTGATTTAAAACCATACAAACCTGTTTTTACCTTCCAGAAATCATCTCAAACAACATAGGCAACAATTATACAACTCAATTCATCAACTAATTAATCAAATCAAATCAAGAACATATGCATTCAAACTTACAAGAACATAAACCCTAGAATTTTACAGTAACATCAAAATCACACAATTTCACAATAAAAATTCCCAAACCTGGATTCTAAACTTCTATCACTTAGCTCCACTAGGTCCAGCAACCTCTTTTCCCTTTGGATCACGAGGAGCTTCAGCTAAACACATCACAACAAGAACATTCACAAAACAAACCCTAAGTTAAATCTCAACCTAAGGAAGAAGAAGAAGTAAATGAAACAACTAGATGGAAGAATTCAATTACTTACTAGAGAGAATGCAAGGAGAGGATTAATTTCACCAATAAGACCTTGAATCAACAATACAGTACTTTGAAATAAAGAAAGTGAAGAATAAGAAAGTGAGTGAAGAAAGAACGTGAATCTGTAAGTTCCTTTTCTCTCATTCCCTTTTCTTTTTCTTTTCTTTATCCTAAATATGTATCAATTTCCTATTGGTGAAACTAATCACTCACACTAAAATAACCTATATTACACACACCTAAAACCCTCTTAACTTATGCATACCCTACAATGGTATGAACACATGCACACAAGTATATCTCATTTAATTAAACACACTAATGCCATATATGCACCCCTAATAATAATAAAACCCAAAAACATATATTTTACTAAAATACCCTTATGAAATGCTGAACACATGCGAATGCTTACACATATAGACAGACAGATAGGCTCATTCTACTAGGGGGCAAATGGGGTGTGACAACTCTCCCCTACTAATAAGAATTTCGTCCTCGAAATTCTCACCTGAACTGAATAACTGTGGGTACTGAGCTCTCATGGACTCCTCTGGTTCCCAAGTCGCTTCTTCGACTCCATGATGGATCCACAACACTTTAACCAAAGGAATCTGCTTATTCCTCATCTGCCTTACCTCTCGGGCTAGAATAGCTCGCGGTTCCTCATCATAAGAGAAGTCTGGCTGAACCTGGATATCCTGAACTGACAGAACATGCGAAGGATCTGATCTGTACCGACCAAGCATCGAAACGTGAAACACATCATGCAACTTTGCTAACTCCATCGGTAGCGCCAATCTGTAGGCTACAGGTCCTACCTTAGCCAAAATCTCATAAGGTCCAATAAAACGAGGACTCAGCTTACCCTTCTTTCCAAATCGAAGCACTCTCCTCCAAGGAGAAACTTTAAGGAAAACTTTGTCCCCGATCTCAAATTGCACGTCTTTCCTTTTCAAATTAGCGTAAGACTTCTGTTGATCCTTGGCTGCCTTCAAATTCCGCTGCACTACTCTGATTTTCTCTTCAGTATCCCTAACCAAGTCTGGTCCAATCATAGATCTCTCAGATAGCTCTGTCCAACAAATCGGAGTCCTACACTGACGACCATACAAAGCCTCATATGGTGCCATACCAATACTCGACTGGAAACTATTGTTGTAGGCAAACTCCATCAACGATACATATCTGTCCCAACTACCCGGAAAATCTAAAGCACAAGCCCTCATCATATCCTCCAGAATCTGAATGACTCGCTCTGACTAACCATCGGTCTGAGGATGAAACGCTGTACTGAAGTTCAACCTAGTGCCCAAAGCTCTCTGTAACTCCTTCCAAAACTTGGAAGTAAACCTCGGATCTCGATCTGACACTATGGACAAAGGCACACCATGCAACCGAATTATCTGATCCACATAGATACTGGCCAATCTGTCCATGGAGTAATCCACTCTAACTGGCAAGAAGTGAGCTGATTTTGTAAGCCGATCTACAATAACCCAAACCGAATCATGCTTCCTCTGAGTCAAAGGCAAACCAGAAACAAAGTCCATGGCGATATCATTCCATTTCCACTCAGGAATGGATAAAGGCATAAGTAAACCCGAAGGTACCTGATGCTCGGCCTTTACCTGCTGACAAGTCAAGCACTTGGAAATAAAATCCACTATATCACGCTTCATACCGGACCACTAATAGAATTGCTTCATATCTCTATACATCTTCTCACTGCCCGGATGCATAGTAAAGACTGAACTATGCGCCTCACTCATGAGCTGTCTCCTCAAATCCTCAGACTCTGGCACACACAAGCGATCTCTGAACATAAGTACCTCATCCTGCACTGAGAACTCTGACTGTTTACCCGATCTAACCTCATGCACAATCTGCTGAAGCCTCACATCATCTCTCTGAGCATCTACTATCCTCTGTCTCAATGTAGGCTTCACACGCAACTGGGCAAGCAAAGCCCCATCAGAACCAAATCGCCATCTGAAACGCCTCAAGAACAAAGCTGAAACTGACTTACGACTCAAAGCATCGGCGACTACATTGGCCTTACCAGGATGGTAATCCACAATGCAGTCATAGTCCTTAAACAACTCAAGCCAACGCCGCTGTCTCATGTTCAACTCTTTCTGTGAAAGGAAGTACTTCAAACTCTTGTGGTCCGAGAAGATCCTACACTTTTCCCCATACAGGTAATGACGCCAAATCTTCAAAGCAAAGATCACAGCTGCCAACTCTAAATCATGCGTCGGATAGTTCCTCTCATGTGGCTTCAACTGGCGAGAAGCATAAGCCACAACTTTTCCTTCCTGCATCAGTACACATCCAAGACCAACTCCAGAAGCATCACTGTAAATGACAAACTCCTTACCCGAAATGGGTTGAGTAAGGATAGGAGCCTCAACAAGCAACTGCTTTAATCGATCAAAACAAGACTGACACCTGTCTGACCACTCAAATCTGACTCCTTTCCTCAGCAATCTAGTCATAGGAGCAGCAATCACAGAAAATCCTTTAACGAACCGACGGTAGTAACCTGCTAAGCCGAGGAAACTCCTCACTTCCTGAACATTTCGAGGAGCTTTCAAATCAACTATCGCCTCAATCTTAGCTGGATCAACCTGGATACCCCTAGCTGAAACAATGTGACCCAAGAATGATACTTCTCGAAGCCAGAAATCACATTTGCTAAGCTTAGCAAACAACTGATGCTCTCTCAACATCTGCAAAACCAATCGGAGATGCTCCTCATGCTCATTCTCATCCTTGGAATACACCAAGATGTCATCTATGAACACTACTACAAATCGATCTAAGTATGGCCTAAACACACGATTCATCAGATCCATAAAAGCCGCTGGAGCATTTGTCAAACCAAACGGCATCACAAGAAACTCATAGTGGCCGTACCTAGTCCGAAATGCAGTCTTAACCACATCTGCATCTTGAACCCGTAACTGATAATACCCTGATCGAAGATCTATCTTGGAGAAGACACCCGCACCTCGAAGCTGATCAAATAAATCCTCAATCCTAGGCAACGGATACTTGTTCTTCACTGTAACTTTATTAATCTGGCGGTAGTCAATACACATCCGCAGGGATCCATCTTTCTTCTTAACAAACAGAACTGGAGCTCCCCATGGAGATATGCTAGGTCGAATAAACCCCTTATCGAATAACTCTTGTAGCTGAGATTTAAGTTCCCTCAACTCTACAGGAGCCATCCGATAAGGTGCTCTCGAAATAGGTGCAGTACCTGGCATAATCTCAATGGACAACTCAACCTCTCTCTCAGGAGGCAAACCAGGCAACTCGCTCGGGAACACATCACTAAACTCCCGCACTACAGGGATGTCCTCAATCTGAACCTGATCCCTCTTGGAATCTAACACAACTGCTAGAAAAGCCTCACAACCCTTCCTGATGAATCTCTTAGCTTGCATCGCAGAAATCACATTATTCAACGAACTAGCACCCAAACCTTTCAGAAACACAAGAGACTGACTTCTATCCCGAAGTACAACTGTCTTCCTATGGCAATCAACTACAGCCCGATGTTTACCCAACCAGTCCATACCCAGAATCAAGTCAAACTCTCTGAAGGGTAACTCAATCAAATCCGCTGGAAGCACAGCTCCCTCAACAATCAGAGGACAACTCCTAAAAACTCTACTCACACTGACACTTTGCCCTAATGGACTGGTCACACAAATCTCATAATCTAACTGATCAACTGAATGCAATTTATCAACAATTTTATCTATGCACAAATATGAGTGTGTGGAACCAGGATCAATTAGAGCATACAACTCAGTGTCATGGAGTAGGAACTTACCAGCAATAACATCAGGCGCATCCTGCTCATCTCTGGCTCTCATGGCATAAGCTCTAACGGCACCCTGAGGAGGACGCTCAACAGTCTCAGAAGCTGCTCCATCTCTATGTCGACCACCTCTACCTCTTCCTCGGCCTCTACCACGGGTAGCCTGAGAAGCATTCGAACCAACCCTACTAGCTCCTCCCTGAGGTCCGGAATCCTCAAGCGACTGGGGACAACTAGCCACACGGTGCTCAGTGCTCCCACATCTAAAACATCCCCCAGTGAGCCACCTACACTCACCCCGGTGAGCCTTGCTGCAATTCTCACAAATAGGTATGGCATCAGATTTACCTCCCCTACCAGAACCTGACACAGCTGCAGAACCCTGTCGTCTACCTCTAGAAGCCGGACCAGATGCTGACTCATCCTGTGGGTTCCTCGATCTCTTACTCGAAGAAGATCCTCCACGAGAAGAACTCCTCCTCTGAGCTCTCTCTCGCAACACAGTCTCTGATAACTCGGCTCTCACTGCAGCCTCCACTATCTGATAATAACTGACCCCAGGTATGCACATCAGAGAAATCAAAGCAATCTTCAAAGACTCATTTAACCCTGCCTCGAAATGCTTGCATCTAAAGTCATCAGTCATAACTCCACGTGGGGCATAACGAGATAACCTGTTGAACTCCTTCTCATAATCTGCTACAGACATGGCCCTTTGCTTCAAACTCAAAAACTGCGCCCATCTCGAATCTCTATAAGTCTGAGTGATATATTTTTTTGTGAACTCACCCTCAAAGAACTCTCAGGTAATTGGATCCGGTAACTGAGGATGCCTGCAAACCAATTCCCACCATTCAAATGCAGACCCTTGCAGAAGAACTAATGCACACTCTACCTGCTGGTCGGGAGGACACCGAATCTCTCTCAAAGCACGCTTGACTTTATCTAACCATCTCTCTGCCAACTCAGATTCATTCAAACCAGTACCATAGAAATCCTCAACTCCTGCCCTCCTCAGATTCTCCATAGGTGCTCTAGGAGCAGTCACTCTCTCCAAAACCCTAGCCATGTCCTGATGCAGTCTGAACATAGCCTCGAAGGGCATGGCTGCGGCCTCGGGCTGGACCCTAGCATGCTGAGCCGACACAGTAACAGAAACAGACTGATCTACAGCTGGAGGATTCACACTCTCGGCGGATTCCTCACGCGCACCATGAGCAGAATTAGAAGCCATCTAAACAAACAGGAAACAACCGTATCAGCCAACATAGATCTAGACTCATACACATCTAAGAAACTCACAACAACACCCAGAAACGCCTAAACCTATGCTCTGATACCACAAACTGTAACACCCCCTTCCCATACGTAGGCGATCCCATCCGATAAGGAGTGAGATGCCGTATGAGTCAAGGTGTCACTAAACAATAGCAAAGCAAAACATACATCCATTCATAACATACATTCAGAAATACAGAATAATTAAAAACTTTACATGTCGAAAGCAAAAGCTGATCAAGCATTACTATAATTAAACTATTACAATAATGATCTGATCAAATAGCTGAAACAAAATAATATTACATAACCAAAATATAATTACAAATGCAGAAGCTGATACAAACTGATACAGAGAGTTCTATACAAAAAGAATCCTCACTAATACAAAACTGAGCCCTACACTAATCTCTCAAAGCAAAACTCCTTCCGCACCTGCACGGGTAAAAACACCGTGCTAAGCGATAAACGCTTAGTGGGGAAACACACATAAATAATGGACGGCCACTCACAATGGTCGTCAAGGCATAACACATTCACAATGGCAAAATGTAGTAGCTTATACAATATCCAAATAATCATGCTCACCTTCAAAACCCATACAATCAGTATTACATAGTCATGTTCATTCAGAATAATCTGACATATATTACATTGATATATTCTTTCAGATAGTCCATTTATAACAAAATCATATCAGTGCAGTTTAAAGAAACATTAAAAGTACACCTGTTGACTCTAGATAGTGGATAACGAGTATACAGACAGTACTTTCCGGGTACGAGCCGATTACAGACAGTACGTTACGGGTACGAATCGATTAAACCATTATACTTTAACTTTCACAGATATTTTCAAAAGGGGACCTTAAACAAGATCCAATACAGAAAAGGGTTCGCGAGGAACCAAACGGGGACCTGATCGGGGTCCGAACAGAACTATGGGCTGCAGCAACAGACTCTATTAGGCATGCCTAACTATCCACTTACTCGACTCTAGCAGGTTATGCGACATTCAAATCACATTTCAGAGTACGGAATATAATTCATCAGAAAATCATGGTATCACGCATATCGAAGCATCAAACAGTAAGACATGCATCATACAACAGTAAAGTCCATTCAGAAGAAATACCAAATTCATTTCTGAGTTAAAAACTAGGAAATTTCGGAAAAACGAGCTGAACGGAGAATCGGGCGAGATTGGCTGGTCACGAGGCGTGACTGGCCTTCCCAACAGGCAGGTCACGCGACGTGACCGAGGGTCACGCGACGTGACTTGCTTGTTCCTCGCCGGTCACGTTGCGTGATCTTCGCAAATCACGCAATGCCCTAGCAGGTCACGGCGTGACTGGACGTCACGTCTCGTGACGTGCTACCCTCCTCGCAGATCACGCAACGTCATCGCAGGTCGCACGACGTGACCGAGGATCACGTCGCGTGACTTGCTTGTTCTTCAGCTGGTCACGCGACTGGCTTCTCAGCAGGCAGGTCACGGCAGGACCGAGGGTCACGTCTCGTGACTTGCCTTCTTCCGTAGCGAGTCACGCGATAAAGAAGAACTTCAACAGTAAATCGATTTTCCTGAATTTCCAGAACAAGGAATTCAATCCCAATTTAATTTAAAACCATACAAACCTGTTTTTACCTTCCAGAAATCATCTCAAACAACATAGGCAACAATTATACAACTCAATTCATCAACTAATTAATCAAATCAAATCAAGAACATATGCATTCAAACTTACAAGAACATAAACCCTAGAATTTTACAGTAACATCAAAATCACACAATTTCACAATAAACATTCCCAAACCTGGATTCTAAACTTCTATCACTTAGCTCCACTAGGTCCAGCAACCTCTTTACCCTTTGGATCACGAGGAGCTTCAGCTAAACACATCACAACAAGAACATTCACAAAACAAACCCTAAGTTAAATCTCAACCTAAGGAAGAAGAAGAAGTAAATGAAACAACTAGATGGAAGAATTCAATTACTTACTAGAGAGAATGCAAGGAGAGGATTAATTTCACCAATAATTGAAATAAAGAAAGTGAAGAATAAGAAAGTGAGTGAAGAAAGAACGTAAATCTGTAAGTTCCTTTTCTCTCATTCCCTTTTCTTTTTCTTTTCTTTATCCTAAATATGTATCAATTTCCTATTGGTGAAACTAATCACTCACACTAAAATAACCTATATTACACACACCTAAAACCCTCTTAACTTATGCATACCCAACAATGGTATGAACACATGCACACAAGTATATCTCATTTAATTAAACACACTAATGCCATATATGCACCCCTAATAATAATAAAACCCAAAAACATATATTTTACTAAAATACCCTTATGAAATGCTGAACACATGCGAATGCTTACACATACAGACAGACAGATAGACAGACAGGCAGGCTCATTCTACTAGGGGGCAAATGGGGTGTGACAACGGATACTTATTCTTCACTATAACCTTATTGATCTGCCTGTAGTCGATACACATCCTCAAGGATCCACCCTTTTTCTTAAAAACAAAACCGGAGCTCCCCAAGGAGATATGCTGGGTCGAATAAACCCCTTATCCAATAGCTCTTATAGTTGAGTTTTAAGTTCTCTCAACTCTACAGGAGCCATCCGATAAGGTGCTTTCGATACAGGTGCGGTACCCGGCATACTCTATGGCTAACTCCACTTCTCTCTCCGGAGGCAACCCAGGTAAATCACTCGGAAAAACATCACTAAACTCCCGCACCATAGGGATATCCTTAATCCTTACTTGATCCCTCTTAGAATCCAAAACCACAGCTAGGAAAGCCTCACAACCCTTCCTAATAAACCTCTTGGCTTGCATCGCTGAGATCACATTATTCACATAACTAGCACCTAACCCTCTTACAAACACTGGAAATCTGTTCCTATCCCGAAGCACAAAAGTCTTCCTATGGCAATCCACCACAGCCCGATGCTTACCCAACCAGTCCAAACCCAAAATCAAATCAAACTCTTTGAAAGGTAACTCTATCAAGTCCGCAGGAAACTCAATTCCCTCAACCAACAGAGGACAACTCCTATAAACTCTACTCACATTGACACTATGCCCTAATGGATTGGTCACACATAACTCATAGTCTAATTGATCTACCACATGCAACTTATCAATAATCTTATCTGTGAACAAATATGAGTGTGTGGAACCAGGATCTATTAGAGCATATAATTCGGTGTCATGGAGTAGGAACTTACCAACAATCGCATCAAGGGCATGCTGCTCCTCTCTAGCTCTCACAGCATAAGCTCTAACTGCGACTGGTGGAGGACGCTCAACTGTCTCCGAAACAACTCCATCTCAAGGTCGACCGCCTCGACCTCGGCCCCTACCACGGGCAGCCTGCGTAGCATTAGATCCAACTCCACTGGCTCCTCTCTGTGGACCTAAATCCTCACTGATCTAGGTATAGTTAGACACACGGTGCTCAGTGCTCCCACATCCAAAACACCCACCAGTGAGCCACTTACACTCACCCCGGTGAGCCTTACTGCAATGCGAACAAATGGGCATAGGCTCAGATCTACTACCCCTGCCAGAACCAGACTCAGCTGTCGAACCTTAACTTCTACCCCTCGTGGCTGAACTGGATGATAACTGATCTTGCGGATCCCTTGCTCTCTTACCCGAAGACGAAGAAGAACCACCCCGAGACTGATTCCTCCTCTGAGCTCTCTCTCTTAGCACCGACTCTGACCTTTTAGCCCTCATGGCAGCATCTGCAATCTGATAGTAGCTCACCCCTGGCGTGCTCATCAAGGAGATCAAAGTTACCCTTAAAGACTCATTTAACCTAGCCTCAAAATGCTTGCATCTGAAATCATCTGTCATGACCCCTCGTGGAGCATATTAGGACAACCGATTAAACTCTTTCTTATAATCAAAAACCGACAAAGCCCTTTGCTTCAAACTTAGAAACTGCGCCCATCTCGCATCCTTGTAGGTCTGAGTTACATACTTCTTCGTGAACTCCTCAACAAAGAATTCCCATGACACAGGATCAGGCATCTGAGGCTATCTGCACACTAACTCCCACTATTCATACGCCGACCCTTGAAGCAAGGCCACAACACACTCTGCTTGCAACTCAGGAGGACACCTAACTTCTCTCAAAGCCCTCTTCACCTTATCTAACCACCTCTCTGCTCCCTCTGATTCATCCAACAAAGTTCCATAAAAATCTTCGGCCCCAGCTTTCCTTAAGTTCTCCATGGGAGGCCTGGGGGCAACCACTCTCTCCAAGACCCTTGCCATGTCCTGTGACAGCCTAAACATGGCTTAAAAAGGCATGGCAACGGCCTCGGGCTGAACCCTAGCAACTTGAGCCGACACAGTAACAGAAGGATCCCTGGCTTGAGGGTTCACACTTTCAGCGGACTCCTCAAGCGATCCACGAGCAGAATTAGAAGCCATCTAAGCAAACAAGGAAAACCGCATCAGCCAACACAGCCCTAGATATAGACACATCTATACATAGCATCACATTAACAACAATACCTAGAAATGCCTAAATCGGGCTCTGATACCACAACTTGTAACACCCCTACCTATACGTAGGCGATCCCATCTGATAAGGAGTGAGACACCGTATGGGCAAAGGTGTCACCACACAGATACAGGATAAACATATACATCCATACACAAACATACATACTTAAATACAGGGTAATTAAAACTTTACAAAATCATTCATGAAAGAAGCTGATCATGCATTAATACAACGGAAACATTACATTACTGTTTGATCAACCCAAAGGTACAAAAGATAATTACATAACCAAAATATACTTATACAGATGCGGAAGCTAATACAAAATTTCATAAGAGTTCTATACAAAAAGAATCATCAAGGTACAAAAATTAAGCCCTACACTACACCCAGCTATATTGGCCCGGCTGCGACGACTCTCCCAAGGCAACTCCTTCCACACCTACACGGGTAAACACACCGTGCTAAGCGATAAACAATTAGCAGGGAAACACATAAATCAAAAGGACGGCCATTCACAATGGTCGTCAAGCAAAATGCATATAGATGGCATAATCAAAAATACTGATTAGATCAAAATGTAAACATACGATCATATAAAGTCATACATTTGATATAATATAGCTGCCTTCATAAAACCATGTTACTAACCATATTCGGATAATTCATTCTCATAATTAGCAAAACAATTCAAAACAGTAAAATGCCTGCACGACTCAAAGTAGTGGATAACGAGTAAATAGACAGTGCTTTACGGGTACGAGCTGATTACAGACAGTACCTTATGGGTGCGAATCGAAAATTAATTTACTTTACCCTTTGCAAAACACTTTACTGAGGGACCTTAAACAGATCCAAATACATTAGAGTGTTCGCGAGGAACCAAACGGGACCTGATCGGGGTCCAAACTGAACAGAGGCTGCAGCTATAAGACTCTATTAGGCATGCCTAACTATCCACTTAATTGACTCGCAGGCTAAAATACATAGTTAACAACCATAATTCAATAATGACACGTAAAGAATCCACATACTTTGATAAATCAATACATGCAAAAATATAGATCATATTATGTGATATTGCGCCCTAAAATCCATAATTAAACATCCCTAAAACGTGAGAAATAAACAGGATTAAATTGCAAAAACAGGGTAGGTCACGGTGGTAATAAAATTTGTTGCCACCGTGACATACCAAGGATCTCGGCAGAAAGCAAGTCTGGGGAACCTCACGGTGGTAACTAAATAGCTTGCCACCGTGACATACCCACTGCCTAGAACAGAATCTAAAGTCTAGACACCTCACGGTGGTAACCAGATTGGTTGCCATCGTGACATATCCAAACTCACGGCATAATGCATCTGGTTCGTGCCTCATGATGGTAACCAAACTGGTTGCCACCGTGACCCATGCCCAGATGCGATTCCTAAGGGCCAATTCCAGATCATTCAAGCCAAGAATGCAAAAACACTCACTTCAAACAACATATCCACACTCCAATAATAATATTAAACCAAATCAAACATCAATAATTCATGCCATAAACAAATCCTACTCATAGATTCAACGAACAACGTCAATTTCATCACTATTCACACCACATTTCCATCAATCTCATAAATGGTTCAAACCTCACAATCAAGGTTTAATAGACAAAGAGAACCAAAACCCATAACATAATAACTAACAAAAGCATCAAGAATATCAAAATTTCCATAATTTATTCAATTACAAACATGCCAACTATACATATAACACAAAATTCCCAATCCTTGAAATCCTTAGCTCCTGTTCACTTAGTTCCACTTCCTGATGCCTTCTCCTTGCCCTTAGGCTCACACGGAGGCTCAACTAAGTATCAAACCAACAAAACACACAAAACCCAAACTTCAAACCCAAAACCAGAAAGTAGGAAGAAGAAGAGAGGATGAAGAACCAAAAGAAGAAAAGAAGAACAAATGCAGTAGATTTACCTCTAAAATGCTAAGCAATGATCAATTCCCACCAACTAAGCCTTGATTCCAAGCTAGGGTTCTTAGAGGAAGAGAAAAGGAAGAAGAAGAGAGTGAGGGGAAGGGAAAAACGGGAATGAGGGCAGCCACCGTTCCCCCCTCTCTTCTCTTTTCTTTTTCTTTTTCTTTTCCTAACCCTAGACAAGTGTCCACTCCCTAGTGGTGGAAATCAATCACACACACCAACCAACAATGCACCACATGTAACACCCCCATCGCCGTCCCCGTTGGAAGGACACCGACGGATGCGCTACACGACACTCACATATATAGATGTACACATGCACAATGCGGAAGCATACATTCATACTTAACATACATACGAAAATACGGTTTAATTAAAAACTTACCTTTACTTACCTTGCGGTACAGACAGAACATGCAATAATTCGCACACATGCAGACACTAAGCAGAAGCATACACAGAAGCATACATATGACCATTCAACGGAAGCATAATCGACATAATAAAACAAAGGAATAACTAAACATAAAGACATACTAACTATTACATTCCCAAGAGAAAACTCAAGAACGAAACATAATAAATTACATATACAATACTACAGAATTACAAAAGCTGAAATACAGAAGCTGAACAAAATACAGAACTTCTAACTCCTATGTGGCCGACCATGCAGAAGCGCGACTCGAACAGAACCAAACCTGCCACCTGCACGGAAAGGAAATCCGTGCTAAGCGATAAACGCTTAGTGGGGAGAACACACAGAATATGGACGGCCATTCATAATGGTCGCCAAGGCAATACACATTCAAATGACAAATGCGGATATTCATAACATATAAATAATCAGACTTGCATATTAAAGGCATTCATTTCAATACTCACAATCGAACCATAACTTCACGTTCAGGATAGACTAAAACAGACGTAATACAATACACATTACAAGCATCATCATGCTGAACCATATACTATATCTCAAGCATAAACCTACATGGGTAGCAAATATCAACATCTTACTGTGCAGAATCACAAGAGCTTTACTCATGCAATTGACATAACTAAATGCCCATGCATGAACTGACAACCAACCATCATGTTAAGAATGCTAGCCATAAAACATACTTAGACATGCCAAACACATACACTAGTCAAATATCCAAAGGATAACATTTAGAGCTTCACAATACCGCTGCGCAACTCTAATATATATAAAGCATCATGCAAAAACACTCTGATAGCGGAGACTGAAGACATCACCACTTAGTATTACATTCATATCATCATCATGCAGAAAGTACAATAATCATCACATACTTACCATCACAGCTGCTTCGGTTCACATGCTAATATATATAACAAAACTATGCTGAAGTCATATACTTAAATACATCAATCAAATCATTTCCAAGCAATCAGAAACTTATAACAAATCACATGACAAGTACGGATAATCATGTTAAATGTAAAGTCATGCTTACTTAAAACAGACATACATTCTGAAGCCCATAGTCACATTCATATGCATATAAACTGATTCCTGAAATCCTTATCAAGCTCAAACGGATATCACATTCGAAGGCTAAAACATAATCCATATAAGCATGCTCATATAATAAAGCCATACAATCAGTATTTCATAATCATATTCATTCAGAGGTAATCCGATATACATTACATCGATATACTCATTCAGATAATCCTTTTATAGCTAAATCAGATCAGAGCAGTTCAAGTAACATTTAAAGAACACCTGCTGACTCAAGATAGTGGATAACGAGTGAACAGAAAGTACTTTACGAGTACCAATCGAATACGAAAAACCATTTTAACTTTTCAGTCATAAACATTTCCAGAAGGACCTTAAACAAGATCCAAACACAATACAGAAGTTCGCGAGGAACGAAACGGGGACCTGATCGGGGTCCAAACGAAAATACAGAAGCTGCAGCAAAGACTCTATTAGGCATGCCTAACTATCCACTAGACTGACTCTCGCAGGTCATGCATAAACCAATTCACATTTCGGATCGCATAATGCATAAATATATAAACATCATGCATAAATCAGAATACCGTAGACATATAAATATGCTCATAAAGTCGGTCATATATCATGCAATTCACATTGCGAAACATATTACAGTCCATACACTTTAACATTAAACAATGTTCTAAAGCATGCCAAGAATCAGGTAAAGAAGCACTACCATGCCAATGAGTATCAATACAAAATCTTAATAATACATTAGGTGCAGATACTAAGCATAAATCATGCGTAGTCCAATTTACATTTAATCATAACCCATTGAGTTCCCAGGCTAAAGCATAATCATGCATTCAGACATTATCCATATTATTCAAATAAATATAGCATAGCATAATATCAATCATACCTCATTCAAGTCATATTCTGAAGCATGCAATAGGTCAATCAATTGCATTTTATCACTACTCAATTTACTGAAGCATATCAAGAACACATGTGGAATCATATTATGCCTATGATCAATAACGTACAATCTGTATCATGAAATGATACGATATTCTTAAACATGGTATATTATTCTAGGTAAGAATCCGATCAAAGACAGGCATAACATAATACTGAACACAACTAAAATAGGCTAATCATTCTGATAAGTAAGATAAGATAGCATACAATAGAGGAAAAAGCAATAACAACCTTTGAAAGTCATTTTGTAATAAACCAGTCACGGAGAACAAATCAAAACAGAAAAGCCATACAGGGGCATATAACAGTCTGACATAATTATACAGCAGTGAAGACCCATACAGAAGAAATAGGAAATTCATTTTGGTTAAAACTGGACAAAATCAGAAAAAGGAGCTGAAGAGAGGTCACTGACTGACCTCAAAGGGGTCACGTCGTGACCTAGTGTCACGTCTCGTGACTCTCCTAGAGAATCACGGGACGTGACTCTGTGTCACGCCTGGCCTCACAGGAGTCACGCCGTGACTCTAAGTCACGAGACGTGACTTCCCTCTCACAGAGAGAGATAGTCACGCTTCGAGCTGGGAGTCACGCTTTGCCATTCACAAGGGTCACGTCGTGACCCTAAGTCACGAGACGTGACTTTCCTCTCACAGAGAGAAGAGTCACGCTTCGCAACTGGGAATCACGCTGCCCTTCACATGAGTCACGTCGTGACTCTAAGTCACGCGACGTGACTCGCTTCTCACAGAACACTGGAACTGGAAATTCTACAGAGACGCGATTTTCCATTTCCAGGTTACCCAGAATTCGAAGAACCCGATAAAATCGTTTTCAATCTAATTCAAAACACATCAAGCTCATCTTACCTTTCAATCGATGTCCAAAACAGTATAAGCAAGACAATTGCAACTTAATTCAACAATCAAATCATTAAAACCATGCTTAAACACATTTAATACATTCTAGAGCATAAACCCTAAAAATACAGTAAGTTCAAAACCTAAACCCAGTAACTTTAATTCAATTCACATCATGCATTCCTAACACCTATATTCACACAATCATGCATATACACATGCCAAATATACCAAATTCTAGAAATACAAACACATATACATCCTAAGTGAGCTTTAGGGCAAAAACATTAAGAAATCCAAATGCAGTAAACAGAGCTCCCAAACCTCAAAATCACGTTCCAAAATCAGGCTTCCAACTTCAAGATCAAACCTCACTCATTTCCTTGCCTTTAACCTTCTTCTTAACACCCAAAGCTTGCACAAACAAAACCCACAAAATCTTTAGTTCAAACCCTAATTCAACCCAAAACCAGGAAAATGAAGAAGAAGAAGAAGAACACGTTAACTCCCACTTACCTCTTCAAAGCAAAGCACAATCCAAACCAAACACAACTCCAAGCCAATCGTGGAAGAAAGGAAAAGCAGAGAAAGGAGAAGAGAAGAAGGGCAGGCGTGAGAGGGGAGATCGGGTTGCAATCTGTGGTTTCTCTCTCACTCACTTTCCTTTCTTCTTTTCTTCATTCAATGCCCACCTAACATGCCCACATGGCAGATCCTAATTAGACCATAAAATCCACTCAACTTTCCACCTCAAAGCACCATACTTGAGTCACACCCAATCACTTCCAAAACCATTCATATCCTACTTCCATACACCACCAACACACACTAGCACTTCTCTTCTTAACACACTTAATCAATTACCATTAAGTCCTTATTATCCAGATTCTCTTGCACAAATTACTGAAATACCCTTCCGATCCCGACTTAGCATGCACAATCCGACCAGGGCTATTTTGGGGTGTGACACCACACATACACTATGTCATCCGAAAAGATAACACCCTATAAGGGTGTGAGCACTCACACACACAAGCACAGCCCCAAAGCACACACTACAAACATATGCTCATGCACACACAATTACAGCCCAACTAATTCACACCCTAACACTATACATGCACCCACATGCTAACAAAACTTCTTAAATTATGCATTTTTACCCAAAATGCCCTTTACACATGCCAAAACTCACACAATACACATGCACAAACATGGCTCATTCTCCTTGGGGGCAAACGGGATGTGACGTATATGGATTAGAGTGCAGTGCGTTAAGGAAAGTGTGGAGTGCATACGATTTGATAGCTGTATGGTATAAGTGATAGCGATTCAGAGATCTGTTTAAGGATGTACCCGTGTAAGTGATTAGCGGGGAAATTTCGAGGATGAAATTTCTTAAGGGGGAGAGATTTGTAACAGCCCGATTTTGCCCTAGTAGAATTTTGGAATTTTGTTCGGGAATTTCAGAGTTTGTGTATATAGGAGAGTGTAGGTAAGTTGTGGCTTGTGAGTGTGGGTTCTTTCGCGAGGGCGATAGTGTCGCGGGCGCAACAGAATGCCTCACGTGAAGCCTACTTGAGTTGGATTATTCGATGTGTATCGGACACGTGGCAGCGTAGGAGTTTTACAAGTGGCATTGTAGCGGAGTGACAAGTGGCATTGTAGGAGAGTGACATGTGGCATAGGATTTTTGGGATTTAGATGGATTAATTGTGAGTGGTTGGCATTAAATGGAAGTGGGTGGCAATAAAGTGAGGACTTGTTGGATTTAGTTTACCGGCCACTTTCCTATTCTCACTTTAATTTTCTGCTCTTGGCCTTTTCTCTTCATTATTCTTTTGCTTTTCTTTGGTTTTGCCGTGCTCTTCCTCCCTTCATCTTTTGTTGCTTTTCTTCTTCATTTGTATTTGCTTCTTAAGAGAACCTCTTGGATTGGTTTGAAGAGTATAAGTCAAGAGTGGAGTGTGGTTCATAAGAAGAAGGTAAGTAGCATGATTTTAGCATTGGTCTTCTTCTTCTGTTTAATTTCTATTTTTGATTTAATGTGAAATCCATGGATTAATTGCTCTCTTGGTTTGTTGTGCATGAAAGCTGTGGATAAGAGGCTAGTAAAGGGAAAGGAGAAGCTCAGAATCGATTAGAGGGAAGTGGTTAAGCTTCCTAGAGGTAGGGATCGCGTGCGATCTTTATTTCGTTCATTTTGATTACTTGCAGTGTTTTATGGTATATGTATATGGATATGTTGTCATTATATATGTGTTAGATGGTCTTTATACAACTTTCATGTGTAAAGTATGTTTGTGGGTGAATTCTGTTCAGATTGTCATCAGACCTCTGTGTATTGTATTTGTGATAAGTAGAGTTATAGGGCTTCGCTTGAGTTGATTCAAATTGCATCTGAAACCTAAGATACGTAGCTAAAAATTTCTGAGACGGTACTTCATCTAATTCTGGCTCTAAGTATCCCAAAAAGTAATTAGAACGTAGGTGACCATGTTCTGGTGGGTTCACTGGAACAGTATAGATTGTTTGAATCATATCTAGAGTTATGGATGTCCAAAAGACCTGAAATATGTCTAGAGAGTGGTTTTGGCGATACAAGTTTAGGGTAAAAAGCAGTCTCGTAAGGCACCAGAGGTGAGCTTCTATCGCGATTGCGACATAGGTCGCGACCTCGAGACAGAACAACACATATAAAGCTTTTTCTTCTTCTTTTTGTGCCCCTAGTTGGCATGGGTCAACCCCTTACCCTTCCCCTTAGCTTATTATGCAAGTTTAGGGTTAGCAAATGACTATAAAGTAGTTATCAACGAGAAAATGCACATGAGTATGATTAAATTGGTAATTTAACTAATAAAGTAACAATGTATAATTGTATTAAGGATTATAAATGGCATGATAAAAATGTATGAACCTATAAGTGCATGTATATGATAATGTGATATAAGAGTTTATGCATGGAATTTAAATGTTACATGCTTTTTAGTTGTTGAACATGATATGCCATGTGATATTGAATTATATGTAAATGATGCTATGATATATGAATTTATGAATGGAACCTATATGCTACATGCTTTGTGATGATTGAACATGACTTGTCGTGTGATATTGAATATGCATATGATTGAATCATGTTATAATGCTTGAGAGATGTAATGTACATGTTATAGTGCATAGAGTCTTTATGTTAAGCCTGAGTGCATAGAGTCTTTATGTTAAGACTGTATATGAATTAAATGTCTCTGAAGTTGATGAGTGCACTTGAATTATAGTTGATGAGTTGTTATTGAGTCTGATTACCGTTATAGTGGATAGATAAGCATGCTTATAAAGGGCTAGAGTGCAGCTGCTAGAGTTGGCCTTAATTGTGCCCAGAGTTCGGAATACCTCGTGTATTCCATAGAGTTGAGTTAATTCTCCATATGTAAGATACTGTAAACAGTATCCAGAGTTACCCGTATCCACCATGAAAGGAATTCAGGCTTGTCTTATTAATGTTATGTAGTGTATTTGAGATGTTTAACGAGTATTGTTCTGAATAGATACTATAGTACATGAGAGTGATGTTTAAGTACATTATAGTTCCGTACATGCTTACAGTTTCATATACAAATATATGTTTACATGGATGTGGACACATTGTTATTATTGTATTTGAATAAATGAGATGTCAAGTTATAATGTGCATTAATTAGCATAAGAGTGAATGTTACTTATATGTGGGCCCAGAATATTTGATATTTGAGCATGCAATCGATATACGTATAAGAGCTATATGTCAAAGCTATTTGATTTTGTCAAATGAAATGTGTGATTTATTTGTTACTTCGAATAGAAGTCCTTTGCATTATTTTCATCCCCACTAAGCATTATCGCTTAGCACGGATGTTTGCTTCTGTGTAGGTTTACAAGTTCGGATCAGTGAGCAGACATCTGCGGGTCAAGGCCACTAGGAGTTTTGTTTTGATCTCTTTTTGTATAAGATGGAAATAGAGTTTGTGATGTTTTGAGTAACATCATTATGTAAATGTATATGTACAGAAAAGAGTGTAGTAATCACATGTAGATGTATATGTAAAGTTAAATGAAAACAAATTATAATGTGAACATATATAAAGATAAATATATATGTATATGTGTAATTAAGACGAATTGCATGTTGGGCCCTAGTGTAGTTGTAATTTATTTTATTACTCTTAAATGGATGTGTATTATGCTATCGCTTCCGCTAGAGTATATATATGTATACGTATATGTCCGCGTGGCACCCCGATATCCTTCCAGGGGGTATGGGGGTGTTACATAGATGATGACATTTTTTTAGTCTGGCTTTTGTTAAATGAAATGAATGCTCTTTGCTTATTTATATGATGTTTCTAATAATTTCATTCCTTATGATCACGATGCATCCATTCATTTCGACATTAACCCAATTAATACGACTCTATCTAGTCTTAGAACTTTGGGGAATCCAAATTAAATCTTGATGGCATCTGATATAACTCTTGAAGAGAGGATAATTTTGAGAGAATAAGAAAATAAAAAAAAAAGCCTTTGCCTGGACCTGGTGTGACATGCTGAAAATTGACAAGGACGTTCTTGAGATTAGTACTACTTCCACGTGCCAACATGACGCCGAACCAAATTTTGGGAGCCATTCTTTTGCACCCCCCAACATCTGGGATGCATATGATGCTGCCAAATAAAATCAAATTTCAAGAGCTACATCGGGAGTTGGACGAATAAAACTCAAGACCTCCACAAGAAATATATGACCCATCAGAACCAAGCCATATAACCTTGTTCCTCTCGACCCCTTTGAAATGTGCACCCTCAAAACCGATTATGACTAACCCTTAACCATCCAGAACCCTCATAGCCAAATTTCTTACCAAAACTTAATGCTCGACCGAATTGAACAATAATGGTCCCAGTGGTTAAGATGAAAAGTGCACATATGTGTAAACTTCAGGACTTGAGCAAAGCTTTTAAAAAAAAATTGGGGTGCAAAAAAAAAATTGGTTTGCAAAAACAAAAAAAAAATTTCGAAAAAATTGGGGTGTAAAGAAAAGAGAGAATTGATCAGGGGGCAAGGGAATGCTATTTGGGGGCAAGCTTTGTTCAAATCCCATTGATCCACACACGCCCGCACATTGCCATTTTTCTTGGCTACTGAAAAGGACCTAAAAGACTAATTGACAAACCATCCACACAGTCCCGACCATCGAAAGCCATTTCGGAGCTTAAACCACCAAAACCGATAAAAGTACCCCAGATCATCCAAGCCCAACCTGTCACCCTATCTCAACCATTGAAAGGCCATTCCAAGGTTTGAACCGCCAAAGCCAATAAAGGCCAAGTGTGAGATTTCACATTCAAGCCCAAAATAAGGAACCCATCACCTCAACCTGTCTGCACAAGGGCTAAGACCAAGACTTTGATACCAAGAAGAACTACTCTCAGAAGCAGCAGTCTCCCCGACTGACAAAGATGAAAGTGAATTCCACCAATACTGACGAACTAAAGAAGGGTCCATGGCAAAGGCTAAAAAAAAAAGAAGGGAGAGAAAATATTCAATCAAGAAAACTCACGAGGGCTGATTGATAACAGGAGTTTGATGCTCTCAAGATGTATCCCGAGATTAGATGAGGTCTCATATTTTTTTCGAGTTAATGCCAAATAGTGATCATGTGTTGTGAAATCATATTGAAATATATGCATTTATGCAAAGATGTATTGGTATGACCAGAGCAGTTCATCTTGCGCCCCCAAAGTCGTCTGAGTCTGGCACAAAACTAGCACATTGTTACTAACTACCCTCTGCCACTCTCGCCACTCAAGCACTTCAGTCAACTCATCTTGCTACCCACTGTAAAGCCAATTCGACAGCTCCTTCCCGATAAAGAACCAAGCTCATATAACAAAAATCTGAGACATAAGCACATGCCAGTCATACCAAAAAGACCTTTCGCAATAACTCCAACTTCTCTCTCACCAAAAAAAAAGAAGGCTGTTAGAGATGAAAACCGTGACTGGCGCTCTAAGCAAAAGTTAGGCCAAAGGGCAGGGTGAAAACCTGGCGACAGGTAGTCTGCCCTATAAAAAATGAAGTAAATAAAAGCCGCTGGATTGGGTTGGGTCCATTCCAGGCAAAAAATAAGGCACAGGGTTATGTGAAAATCCGATAAGGACACATCTCCCGCTATGAAAAACTAGTGTGAAAATGCACGAGAGATGCACTACCTTCAAATAATGACTACAGGTGTCGAGGGAGAACCTCACAATCCCCTAAAGGCACGAAATTCAAAAGCAATTCCAGGGGGCACCGATCCTGCTGCAAATCGCGACCAAACCGGCTTTCGCCTCCCAAATCCACTCAGATGAATCCTTATCCTGCATTATTGCATACATATGCATCTCATGGGCATGCCATTTGATGATGCCCCAATGTGTATTCACGCATGCATGAACTTTATATATATCTTGCATAAGCAATTCTTCGTACACATTTCGTGCACATAATCTCTGCGTACTTGCAACACATAATTCTTTACACATGTCTAGCGTGCATAGCACAAGCACTTATCACGTGCATCTAATCTTCCCATTATCTTTAAGTCCTTGTCCAACAGGCATCCTCAATCTCTTACTTTCTTCAAGGTATTCTCAGTCTCTTCGGAGCATTGTCTTTAAGTCCTTTCTCAAGGCATTCTCAGTCTCTTCGGAGCATTATCTTTAAGTCCTTTCTCAAGGCATTCTCAGTCTCTTTGGAGCATTATCTTTAAGTCCTTTTTTCAAGGCATTCTCAGTCTCTTCGGAGCATTGTCTTTAAGTCCTTTCTTCAAGGCATTCCCAGTCTCTTCGGAGCATTATCTTTATGTCCTTTCTTCAAGGCATTCTCAGTCTCTTCGAAACATTATCTTTAAGTCCTTTTTTCAAGGCATTCTCAGTCTCTTCGGAGCATTGTCTTTAAGTCCTTTCTCAAGGCAATCTCAGTCTCTTCGGAGCATTGTCTTCAAGTCCTTTTTCAAGGCATTCTCAGTCTCTTCGGAGCATTATCCTTCATAGCATTGAGATTTCTCCAAAACATTCCAAATCCTTTCAATCCATGAGGATATCTGCATCAGTAGGTTAGATACCGACACGGCTGGGGCTATACACTGCACAGGTTAGATGCCACAACAAAAGAGCTTAGACATCGCATTAAGCTCAATTACAAACCACATTAACAAGGTTAGACACCGCATAGGTTAGATGCAAAAGCCATAGGGGTTAACACGTCGATGAACAGACGGTAACTACCCATAGCAACTTCAGCCAGCTCGGGAAGACAGCCGCCTCAGGAACGAGCTTCTTTCCTTTCTTTTCTGAATTTTGGCTCACTTAGGCACTCGAGTTCTAAGTTCCCCAAAATTGGGGGCAACTGTAGACACCGGGTCCCGAGGCGGTCCAAGATCAGAATTACCCAATGATGAAAGCGATACTTGCCAATAAAAGTGTCAGAAAAATGCTCCCCTTGTCGAGAACTTCCTTTGTTTTATTTTTATTTTTGAAGTCGTTTTTTATTTATCTTATTTTATTTTATTTTATCTTATTTTATTTTATTTAGTTATTTACTTTTATTTGTTTATCTATTTATTTTATTTCCGTTTTATTTTATTTTGTTTTTATTTTTGTCTGTTTTCGCATGCAGGCAGGTCCCACTGGGCGCAAAATTGTGTGCATGGCAAGTCGGTGTGCGTGGCACACAGCCGCGCGTGCACAGCTATGCTGCGCGGAGGAGGTCTCTGCGCACGCAGCATCGCGCGCGGGGAAGGGCTCCGCGCATGCTGCCGAGGGCAGCAAGCGCGTAGCTGCGCGCAGGGTAGAACGCGCGTGCCTCTTGGCATGCACGACCTTCTCTCCACGCAGGCATGCGTGCCCAGTCTCCTTCGACGCGTTGTTTTCCTACATTTTCAGTCTGTTTTCTTCAGTTTTCACCCCTTTATGCTAATTTTGGAACAACAAAATTAAGAGATCATTTTGTCTTTCTCTATTTTTTGCCAACACTGAAAATTAATAGGGATTCCTTCTTCATTTTAGGGGGGACAGCAAATTTACATAGGAGGATTTTTTTTGGCTTTCTCTCTAGCTCTTCTTGAACTCTCCAGGAAGCTTTTTTTCTCTTCAAAAATCTTTAAGTTTTCTTCTCAAGTTTTAGACTTTGCTACTCAAAAAATATTTAATCTTGGGTTGATTTGAGCAAGAGAAACTAATTTTCTTGGCTTATTCATCCCACCAAAAATATTTTCTTGAACTAATTTATTTAAAAACACATATTTTTACACTTTTTTCAAATACTTATCACAAAAAATCGACAAGGGGAACGGATTGAGACATCCTATTTCCGATCTAAAAATTTTGAGTGTAAACATTTTTGGACTCGTTCTCATTTATTTTTTGTATATTATTTTTTGTTGTTAATATTATTTTTGCCATTATTACCACACCTATTGTTTATTTTAGTATTTTAATGTGTTAATATCACTATCAATGTCATTTGTTTGCTTCGATTTTCATGCTCCTTTCCTAGTATTATTATTATTATTATTATTATTATTATTATTATTATTATTATTATTATTATTATTATTATTATTATTATTATTATTATTATTATTATTATTATTATTATTCTATTTTTATCATTACTATCACATGTTTATTTTATGTCTATTGATGTTATATTGTAGCTATTATTTATTATGGTGATTTGCTGCCATTATGTTAATTGCATCATTATTATTATTGTGGTTAGGATTGTTCTTGTGGATTATAATTATTATTGGGTCATATTTTTATTATTATTATTAATATTATTTACTTTATACTATAATCATTATTGGTATTAATATATTATTATTATTATGTGGTTTTATTATGATTATTATATTTATTATTTATCTTATTTATTGTTGCATTGTTATTACTATTAATGATTTATTTTATTGCATTGCTATCATTGTTGTTATTATTATATTTTGCATTTGTTTGATTAATTTACTTGGAATATTTACTAATATTTTTGATATTATTTTTGTTTGAGATTTACCTTGAGTTGGGTAATGTGAGCGTCCCCGTGACTCCCCGGATGGGTCTCGACGCGTGGAGGATCACACCGGTTTTGGTGAGATCTTTCTTAACTCTCTCTTTACGTTGTGTTATTTGTAAATAATTATTTTACTTATGTACGCATGCGATAAAAAGTCACAAAATTACTTCTATAATTAAATTAGAATTTTTACTAATAAAATTGGGACCAATGTCCCTTGTTTTAGCCCAACAATAAAAATATCACAATTAAACGAAGAGTCAATTTTCTCCAAAAATGGGATCACTCATCCTGGTTTTTCAACTCAACCATCAAACGACTCTTCGAACCCTCTTCAAATAAACGCGAAGGAACCAATGTTCCTAGACCTTCAATAAGCGCAAAGGAACCAATGTTCCTAAAATAAATGCCCTGATTTATGTATGTCATTTTATTTTGATCTTTTGTGAGTGTTTTAAATTCAAGTTCATTTCTTTTCGGACGCTTGTAATTAATTTTGGGGCAACTTACTTATTTTTGGAGATTGTATTCCGTCCCTGCCTATATTTTTAGTCTCCATTTAGTGGGGTTGTATTCCGCCCCTATTTCTCTTGTAATTATGTGCTTACGTGTTTACCGCTTTCCTTACTTACCTCGTTTATCGCTTTTATCACTTTCTTTATTTCGTTTATCGCCTTTCATCGCTTTCGTTTGTTTTCTTTACATGCTTGAAATGCGATCTTTAAATTAGAAATGCATCGATCGTGTGAAATGAGACATATAATTTTAAGAAGGTAAAAACCCATTTATAATCAACCAAAACATAAATAAGAGTGAAGTTCCGAACACCATATCTCTGGTTTAGACCGTTAGAGGTGAGACACTTTTCCCAATTTCTCGCAAATTGGGTGGTGACTCCAAATACCTCAAAGGTGCCTTTAGGCATCGTTAGGCTAGGTGGTTCTCCCTAATATCCTATTGGGAGGGATACACCGATGATGTCTCATGGCGTCCATGATCAAAAGACGCGAACCGATCCCTCGAGCCCCAAAAGGTGGCTCAAAGAGGGCCTTGCTGGTTCCGGCGCGCGTCACACATGGTGAGCTAGTAAAACCCTTGCCTCATGATTTTCTTGGCCAGTGTCAACCCTTCCGGGCCTCCTTTTTATCCAGGCACCTCAATTGAATGCCATCGGCCTGTCTTTTGTACAATGCCCCATTTATGCATATGAACTGAGTAGACAGCTTGCAAATCATTCTTTGGTCTTTTTCAGTAGCCTCTTTCGGAAATATCGCGCTTTCCAAGTAGTTCATGATATCGAAATACCATGGCTTTCCATCCGCTACCTCTATTTCCATTATTGGCTTGATCTTAAAGCTAAGCCTCTTAGAACTAGAGATTTGAACTGGCTTCATGGCTACTCCTTCCGGATTGTCCCACATTGACACTAAAGTTGCAAGCACGTCAGCCAATCGATTTTCGTCCCCCGGCACGAAATGGAACATACAAGTCTCAAACCGACTGCTTCACTCCCTCACATATTCGATATACAGTACTATTCGTTCTTCTTTGATAGCCCATTCTCCAAGAATCTAGTTGATTACTAAGAATGAATCTCCAAACACTTCCACTGTCACACACCAAAATAGCCCTGGTCGGAATGTGTATGCTAAGTCGGGAATGTAATGGTGTTTCAGTAATTTGTGCATGAGAAATTTGGATAATAAGGACTTAATGGTAATTAATTAATTAAGTATGTTAAGAAGAGAAATGTTAGAGTGTGCATGTGGTATACGGTTGTAGGGTGTTTTGGTTGTGGCATTTATCTAATGAAGTGTGAGTTTGGTACCTAGGCATGAGATATTTATTTAAGAAAGGATTCGGTGCATGTGAGAGTATGGTGCCATGGTTTGATAAGTCTAAGTGGGTTTTGTGGTCCAATTGGGAGCTGCCATGTGGCATTAGTAGGTGGGCATTGAATGAAGAAAAAGAAGAAGTAAGAGGAAGAGAGAGGGAACACATATTTTTGGCTTTCCCGTCCCCTCCTCTCACGCCTCCTTTCTTCTTCTCTTCTCCTTTCTCTGCTTTTCCTTTCTTTCTCTTTTGGCTTGGAGTTGTGTTTGGCTTGGAGTGTGTTTTGCTTGAAGAGGTAAGTTGGAGTTTAAGGTTTTCGATGTGCTATTCTTCTTCTTCTTCTTCTACTGGTTTTACTTCAGTTAGGGTTTGGACTAAGGATTTTGTGGGTTTCTAGTTTGTGCAAGCTTTGGGTTGCAAGAAGAAGCTTAAGGACAAGTAGAGGATTGAGGATTAAAGCTGAAAGTGTGATTTTTTGGATCTTCAATTCCAGGTTTGGGAGCTCTGTGTTCTTCAATTTCAGTTTGTGAATTAATTGAATGTCTCTGCCCTAATTCTCACTTAGGTTGTAAATGTATTTGCATTGTTTAATTTCTGGAATTTGGTGTGTTTTCGAATGTGTATAAGCATGATTTATGTGAGTAGATGTGTTAGTAATGCATGATAAGGATTGAATTGAAGTTACTGAGTTTGGGAATTGAACTTACTGTAATTTAGGGTTTATGTTCTTGAGAAGCTTGAATGCATTTATGCTTGATTTGGTTGTTTTAATTTCTGAATTAAGTTGCAATTATCTTATTTATGTTGTATGGGACATCTTCTAGAAGGTAAGAATAGATTGGTATGGTTTAGATTCAAATTTGGGATTGATTTTTGAGTTCTAGAAAATGGAAAATCGCATTACTGTTGAATTTTCGTTTCTCTGTGTCTGTCGCGTGACTAGCCAAGAAGAGAGGCCAGTCACAAGTCGTGACTCCCAGTCACGACTCGTGACCAGCCAGAGAGGCCAGTCACAAGTGGTGACTGCCAGTCACAACTCGTGACCAGCCAAGAGGAAGCCAGTCACTAGGCGTGACTCCCAGTCACGACTCGTGACCGGCCAGAGAAGGCAGTCACGGGTGGTGACTGCCAGTCATGACCCGTGACCAGCCAAAAGAAAGAAGCCAGTCACGAGGCGTGACTCCCAGTCACGACTCGTGACCAGCAAGAGGAAAGGGCAAGTCATAACGTGACCAGTCACGAGGCGTGGCTCCCAGTCACGACTCGTGACCAGCCAGAGAAGGGAGCCAGTCACGAGTTGTGATGCCAGTCACGACTCGTGACCGGCCAACCTTGTTGGTGACCCTCGTTTGGCTTATTTTCTAAAATTTTCCGGTTTTAACACAAAAACGAATTTCGTATTTCTTCCGAATGGACTTATACTACTGTAGGATTCATGTCATACTTTTATATGCTCTTATATGGCCTTTTTTGTTTTGCCTTATTCCCCAAGTGACTAGTTTTCTTATAAAATGACTTTCAAGTGCTTTTATGGCTTTTTCCCCTACTGTGTGCTATATTACCTTGTTTATATGAATGGTTTATTTGTGATTAGCAATATGTTATGCATATCCTTGATCAGATCCTCCTCTAAGAATAATTCTGCCATGCTTAAGAGTTTCTTGTATCATTCCACGATTAAGATTATGCGTTTTTAATCATTGGCATAATATGATTCCACATGTGTTCCTGACATGCTTTAGTATATCGAGTAGTGCTAAAATGTGATTGATTGAATTATTGCATGCTTCAGAATATGAATTGTATGAGGTATGATTGATATTATGCTATGCCAAATTTATTTGAATAATATGGTTGATGTCTGAATGCATTTTTATGCTTTAGCTTTTGAACTCAATGTGTTATGCTTAAATGTAATTTTGGATTATGCATGATTTATACTTAGTTATCCTCACCTACCGCATGATTAGGATTTTGTATTAATAATCATTGGCATGGTAGTGCTTCCATACCTGATTTTTGATATGCTTTAGAACATTGTTTAATGTTAAAGTGTGTTGACTGTATTTTGTTTTGCAATAGGAAGTGTATGATATATGACCGACTTTATGAGCATATTTATATGTCTATCGTACTCTGGTTTATGCATGATATATATATATATATATATATATATATTTATGCGTTGTGTGATTCGAAACGTGAATTGTTTTATGCATGACCTACGAGAGTCAGTCTAGTGGATAGTTAGGCATGCCTAATAGAGTCCCGTTAGCTGTAGCCCTTTGGACGTTTGGACCCTGATCAGGTCCCCCGTTTGGTTCCTCGTGAACCCTTTATGTGTGCGGATCCTCGCGATCCTTTTTAATGTGTTTGGATCTTGTTTAAGATCCCCCCTCAGTGAAATGTTTTAATTATGACAAAATAAAATGGCTTTTTGATTCGTACCCGTAAGGTACCGCAATGCATCGATTCGTACCCGTAAGGTACCGCCATGCATACACTCGTTATCCACTATTGTGAGTCAGCAGGTGCCTTGTTATTTTGTTTAGTTTTGCTTTGAAATAACTGTAAGAATGTGATGCCCGTATCAGCATAGTAATGATTTGAAGAATTAGTTTATATGTATATGAACGTAGATTTGAGCTTCAGAATGTATGTCTTTTTATGGTAAGCATGATTGTATACCTAACAACATTATCCGCACTTGTCATGTGCTGTGTTATAAGTTTCGGAATGCTTTGAATGTGATTCGACTAATGTATTCATGTATGTGACTCAAGCTTGGTTTTGTTATGTATATAAGCATGTGAACCGAAGCAGTTGTGGCTATAAGTATGTAAGATTTAATTGTACTTTCTGCTTGGTGATGATATGAATGTGATGTTATGTGATTATGTCTTCGGTCTCCTCTATTAAAGTGTTTTCGGCATGATATTTTACATATTAGAGTTGCGCAGCGGTTATGTGGTGCTTTGGATGTCGTCTCTTGGATTTTGGCTAGTGTGTGTATGGCATGTCAAGGTATGTTAGATGTAATTGTATCGCATTTGATTGGGTTGTCAGTTTATGCATGGGTCCTTGGTTATGACAATTGCATGTGTAATTCTCATGTGACTCTGCCCGGTAAGGTACTGTTATTTGATACCATTGTAGGTTTATGCATGTGATATTATATGTAGTTCTGCATGATGATACTTGTATCGTGTATTGTATTATGTCTGTTTTGGCCTATTCTTGATATAAGCATATGGTTATGGTTATGAGTTTTCAAATTAATGCCTTTACTATGCAAGCCTGATTATATATGTATTTTGAATGTTGCATTCGCCATTGTGAATGTGTTATGCCTCTGCAACCATTGTCAATGGCCGTTCATACTCTTGTGTGTTCTCCCCACTAAGCGTTTATCGCTTAGCACGGATTTCCTTTCCGTGCAGGTGGCAGGTTTGGTTCTGTTCGAGTCGCGCTTCTGTAAGGTCGGCCACGTAGGAGTTAGAAGTTTTGTATTTTGTTCAGCTTCTGTACTTCAGCTTTTGTATTTCTGTATTACTTTTTATGTAATTATATGTTGGAATCTTGAGATTACTTTTGGGAAATGTAAACGTTAGTATATTTTTATGTTAAGTTATTCCTTCATTTTATCACTTGCTTTATGCTTCCGCTTAGTGCTTGCATGTGTGTGAGTTATTGCATGATCTGTCTGTGCCCGCATGTTAAGTCAAGTTTTTATTTAACTCGTATTTTTGTATGTATGTTATGTATGAATGTATGCTTCCGCGTTGTGCATGTGCATATTTATGCGAGTGAGCGTCGGGTAGCGCACCCGTCGGCGTCCTTCCAACGGGGGCAGCGATGGGGGTGTTACATCCACATCCTTTGCCCCCAAGGCAATTAAAGCTTCTAATCCGAAAGTGCATGCCTCATACTCAGCTTCTTTGTTAGTAGCTCTGTACCTCAACTTTTTGGTTAACGGGAGTTTATCGTCATCCGGGGTTGTCAAAATAACTCCTACTCCTGCCCCCTTATTGTTAACAACCACATCGAAGTGTAGTTGCCAACCTTGAACAGAGAGTGCCGCTATATTTTCATCGGGAAAATTGAATTCAAGTGAATCGCCCTGGATGGGATGATCGGCTAGAAATTCGGCTATTGCCCGCCCCTTGATAGTCTTCCGAGTAATATACTCAATATCTAATTCTTGTAGCAGCAACAACCATTGTAGGTTTATGCATGTGATATTGTATGTAGTTTTGCATGATGATGCTTGTATTGTGTATTGTATTATGTCTATTTTGGCCT
Source organism: Excoecaria cochinchinensis (assembly GCA_947683425.1). Classification (NCBI taxonomy): domain Eukaryota; kingdom Viridiplantae; phylum Streptophyta; class Magnoliopsida; order Malpighiales; family Euphorbiaceae; genus Excoecaria; species Excoecaria cochinchinensis. Next base: position 4,269,826 of record CANTUQ010000119.1, on the reverse strand, counting down.
ATTCTTGATATAAGTATATGGTTATGGTTATGAGTTTTCGAATTAATGCCTTTACTAAGCCTGATTATATATGTATTTTGAATGTTGCATTTGCCATTGTGAATTTGTTATGCCTCTGCGACCATTGTGAATGGCCATTCATACTCTTGTGTGTTCTCCCCACTAAGCGTTTATCGCTTAGCACGGATTTCCTTTCCGTACAGGTGGCAGGTTTGGTTCTGTTCGAGTCACGCTTCTGCAAGGTCGGCCACGTAGGAGTTAGAAGTTTTGTATTTTGTTCAGCTTCTGTACTTCAGTTTTTGTATTTCTGTATTACTATTTATGTAATTATATGTAGGAATCTTGAGATTATTTTTGGGAAATGTAAACGTTAGTATGTTTTTATGTTAAGTTATTCCTTCATTTTATCACTCGCTTTATGCTTCCGCTTAGTGCCTGCGTGTGTGTGAGTTATTGCATGATTTGTCTGTGCCCACATGTTAAGTCAAGTTTTTATTTAACCCGTATTTTTGTATGTATGTTATGTATGAATGTATGCTTCCGCGTTGTGTATGTGCATATCTGTGTGAGTGAGCGTCGGGTAGCGCGCCCGTCGGCTTCCTTCCAATGGGGGCGGCGATGGGGGTGTTACAGTTAGTGGTATCAGAGCCCAAGTTTGATGATTCTAGGTGTGTTGTTTGTTATGTGTTGAGTCTTTGCATTAGAGTCAGTTTTGTGTCGTGGCCTAATGCAGATGCGTCTTGTTTTGTGTCGTGCCTAGATAGAGTCTGATCCTAGTGAGAATGGGGGCGAGACAACGGAAAGTGTGAACCCAGTTAGTGCTGATCAGAATGTTTTCAAGCGTCCTCCAGTTGAAGATTCCGGTCCTATCTCTGATAATAGGACATTAATACAAGGGTTGATTCGGATTTTGGATAGGCTGACTGCTCCTCGTGTTTCTCAAGAATTTGATCGGCATGTACCTCAGAAGAGAAAAGGATCAGTTAGTGAAGTGCCAGCAGGGAAAAGGGTTCGAGAGGCATCGATGTGTCAACAATGTCAGAAGCAACATGGGGACAAGAGTAAGAAGAAGTGGCTACCGCCTATATGTTAGCACTGCCAGAAGCGACATCGGGGCCCATGTCGGAAGCTCTCAGGTGCTTGTTTCAGGTGTGGCAGTATGGAACACCAGATAATCGATTGTCCTAAGAAGATGAGTGAGAGTCTAGCTGGGCAAGCTAGAAAGGATGTGGAGGATTTGCTCAGATCTTCTCGAGCGCCTACGGAGTTGGTAACGTATGGCAGGGATGCGATTGAGACCGCAGATTCTTCTAGTAAGTTGCATTGCAAGCTTTTGTCTAAGTAAGTTTTGTTTGTTTGGGTTGTTTGGATGTAAGTGTTTAGCAGTGAATTTCGAGGACGAAATTCTTTTAGGAGGGAAGAGTTATCACACCCCAAAATAGCCCTGGTGGGAATGTGTATGCTAAGTCGGGAATGCAAGGGTATTTCAGTAATTTGTGCATGAGAAATTTGGATAATAAGGACTTAATGGTAATTAATTAATTAAGTATGTTAAGAAGAGAAATGTTAGAGTATGCATGTGGTATACGGTTGTAGGGTGTTTTGGTTGTGGCATTTATCTAGTGAAGTGTGAGTTTGGTACCTAGGCATTAGATATTTATTCAAGAAAGGATTGGGTGCATGTGAGAGTATGGTCCCATGGTTTGATAAGTCTAAGTGGGTTTTGTGGTCCAATTGGGAGCTGCCATGTGGCATTAGTAGGTGGGCATTGAATGAAGAAAAAGAAGAAGTAAGAGGAAGAGAGAGGGAACACAGATTTTTGGCTTTCCCGTCCCCTCCTCTCACGCCTCCTTTCTTCTTCTCTTCTCCTTTCTCTGCTTTTCCTTTCTTTCTCTTATGGCTTGGAGTTGTGTTTGGCTTGGAGTGTGTTTTGCTTGAAGAGGTAAGTTGGAGTTTAAGGTTTTCTACGTGCTATTCTTCTTCTTCTTCTTCTACTGGTTTTACTTCAGTTAGGGTTTGGACTAAGGATTTTGTGGGTTTCTGGTTTGTGCAAGCTTTGGGTTGCAAGAAGAAGCTTAAGGACAAGCAGAGGATTGAGGATTAAATATGAAAGTGTGATTTTTTGTATCTTCAATTCCAGGTTTGGGAGCTCTGTGTTCTTCAATTTCAGTTTGTGAATTAATTGAATGTCTCTGCCCTAATTCTCACTTAGGTTGTAAATGTGTTTGCATTGTTTAATTTCTGGAATTTGGTGTGTTTTGGAATGTGTATATGCATGATTTATGTGAGTAGATGTGTTAGTAATGCATGATAAGGATTGAATTGAAGTTACTGAGTTTGGGATTTGAACTTACTGTAATTTAGGGTTTATGTTCTTGAGAAGCTTGAATGCATTTATGCTTGATTTGGTTGTTTTAATTTCTGAATTAAGTTGCAATTATCTTGTTTATGCTGTATGGGACATCTTCTGGAGGGTAAGAACAGATTGGTATGGTTTTGATTCAAATTTGGGATTGATTTTTGAGTTCTGGAAAATGGAAAATCGCGTTACTGTTGAATTTCCGTTTCTCTGTGTCTGTCGCGTGACTAGCCAAGAAGGAGTCACGACTCGTGACCAGCCAGAGAGGCCAGTCACGAGTGGTGACTGCCAGTCACCACTCGTGACCAGCTAAGAGGAAGCCAGTCACGAGGCGTGACTCCCAGTCACGACTCGTGACCTGCCAGAGAAGGCAGTCACGACCCGCGACCAGCCAAAAGAAAGAAGCCAATCACGAGGCGTGACTCCCAGTCACGACTCGTGACCAGCAAGAGAAGGGGGACAGTCACGAGTTGTGATGCCAGTCACGACTCGTGACCGGCCAACCTTGTTGGTCACCCCCATTTGGCCTATTTTCTGAAATTTTCCGGTTTTAACTCAAAAATGAATTTCGTATTTCTTTCGAATGGACTTATACTACTGTACGATTCATGTTATACTTTTATATGCTCTTATATGGCCTTTTCTGTTTTGCCTTGTTCCCCAAGTGACTAGTTTTCTTATAAAATGACTTTCAAATGCTTTTATGGCTTTTTCCCCTACTGTGTGCTATATTACCTTGTTTATATGAATGGTTTATTTGTGATTAGCAATATGTTATGCATATCCTTGATCAGATCCTCCTCTAAGAATAATTCTGCCATGCTTGAGAGTTTCTTGTATCATTCCACGATTAAGATTGTGCGTTTTTAATCATTGGCATAATATGATTCCACATGTGTTCCTGACATGCTTTAGTATTTCGAGTAGTGCTAAAATGTGATTGATTGAATTATTGCATGCTTCAGAATATGAATTGTATGAGGTATGATTGATATTATGCTATGCCAAATTTATTTGAATAATATAGTTAATGTCTGAATGCATTTTTATGCTTTAGCTTTTGAACTCAATGTGTTATGCTTAAATGTAATTTTTGATTATGCATGACTTATACTTAGTTATCCTCACCTACCGCATGATTAGGATTTTGTATTGATAATCATTGGCATGGTAGTGCTTCCATACCTGATTTTTGATATGCTTTAGAACATTGTTTAATGTTAAAGTGTGTTGACAGTATTATGTTTTGCAATAGAAACTATATGATATATGACCTACTTTATGAGCATATTTATATGTCTATCGTACTCTGGTTTATGCATGATATATATATATATATATATATATGCATTGTGTGATTCAAAACATGAATTGTTTTATGCATGACCTGTGAGAGTCAGTCTAGTGGATAGTTAGGCATGCCTAATAGAGTCCCGTTAGCTGCAGCCCTTTGGACGTTTAGACCCTGATCAGGTCCCCCATTATGTTCCTCGTGAACCCTTTATGTGTGCAGATCCTCGCGATCCTTTTTAATGTGTTTGGATCTTGTTTAAGATCCCCCCTCAGTGAAATGTTTTAATTATGACAAAATAAAATGGCTTTTCGATTCGTACCCGTAAGGTACCGCCATGCGTACACTCGTTATCCACTATTGTGAGTCAGCAGGTGCCTTGTTATTTTGTTTTGTTTTGCTTTGAAATAACTGTAAGAATGTGACGCCCGTATCAGCATAGTATTGATTTGAAGAATCAGTTTATATGTATATGAACGTGGATTTGAGCTTCGGAATGTATGGCTTTATATGGTAAGCATGATTGGATACCTAACACCATTATCCGCACTTTTCATGTGCTGTGTTATAAGTTTCGGAATGCTTTGAATGTGATTCGACTAATGTATTCACGTATGTGACTCAAGCTTGGTTTTGTTATGTATATAAGCATGTGAACCGAAGCAGTTGTGGCTGCAAGTATGTAAGATTTAACTGTACTTTCTGCTTGGTGATGATATGAATGTGATGTTACGTGATTATGTCTTCGGTCTCCGCTATTAAAGTGTTTTCGGTATGATATTTTACATATTAGAGTTGCGCAGCGGTTATGTGGTGCTTTGGATGTCGTCTCTTGGATTTTGGCTAGTGTGTGTATGGCATGTCAAGGTATGTTAGATGTAATTGTATCGCATTTGATTGGGTTGTCAGTTTATGCATGGGTCCTTGGTTATGACAATTGCATGTGTAATTCTCATGTGACTCTGCCCGGTAAGGTACTGTTATTTGATACCATTGTAGGTTTATGCATGTGATATTATATGTAGTTCTGCATGATGATACTTGTATCGTGTATTGTATTATGTCTGTTTTGGCCTATTCTTGATATAAGCATATGGTTATGGTTATGAGTTTTCAAATTAATGCCTTTACTATGCAAGCCTGATTATATATGTATTTTGAATGTTGCATTTGCCATTGTGAATGTGTTATGCCTCTGCAACCATTGTCAATGGCCGTTCATACTCTTGTGTGTTCTCCCCACTAAGCGTTTATCGCTTAGCACGGATTTCCTTTCCGTGCAGGTGGCAGGTTTGGTTCTGTTCGAGTCGCGCTTCTGTAAGGTCGGCCACGTAGGAGTTAGAAGTTTTGTATTTTGTTCAGCTTCTGTACTTCAGCTTTTGTATTTCTGTATTACTTTTTATGTAATTATATGTTGGAATCTTGAGATTACTTTTGGGAAATGTAAACGTTAGTATATTTTTATGTTAAGTTATTCCTTCATTTTATCACTTGCTTTATGCTTCCGCTTAGTGCTTGCGTGTGTGTGAGTTATTGCATGATCTGTCTGTGCCCGCATGTTAAGTCAAGTTTTTATTTAACTCGTATTTTTGTATGTATGTTATGTATGAATGTATGCTTCCGCGTTGTGCATGTGCATATTTATGCGAGTGAGCGTCGGGTAGCGCACCCGTCGGCGTCCTTCCAACGGGGGCAGCGATGGGGGTGTTACATCCACATCCTTTGCCCCCAAGGCAATTAAAGCTTCTAATCCGAAAGTGCATGCCTCATACTCAGCTTCTTTGTTAGTAGCTCTGTACCTCAACTTTTTGGTTAACGGGAGTTTATCGTCATCCGGGGTTGTCAAAATAACTCCTACTCCTGCCCCCTTATTGTTAACAACCACATCGAAGTGTAGTTGCCAACCTTGAACAGAGAGTGCCGCTATATTTTCATCGGGAAAATTGAATTCAAGTGAATCGCCCTGGATGGGATGATCGGCTAGAAATTTGGCTATTGCCCGCCCCTTGATAGTCTTCCGAGTAATATACTCAATATCTAATTCTTGTAGCAGCAACAACCATCTGCCCATTTTTCCTAACAGAGATAGTGCTTCCTGTAAGTACCTTAAAGGATTCTGCTTTGCCACTACTTGTACCTTATAAGAATGGAAATAGTGTCTTAGCTTATTGGACGCCCAAATCACGGCGAGGCAGATTTTTCTACTTCTGCATATTTCACCTCATAAATGAGGAACTTCTTGCTGAGGTCATAGACTGCGAATTCTACTCCGAACTCATCTTCCTGAGCCATTATGGCACCTACAGAGCTCTCCTCCACTGCCAAGTACAAAATGATCGATTTGACTTGTTGCGGGGGCCTTAGTACCGGCGGGTTCAACAGATATTTTTTGATAGTGTCGAAGGCCTTTTGGCAGTCCTCGTTCCATATCACGGGTTGATTCTTTCTGAGCAACTTGAAGATTGGCTCGCATATTGAGGTGAGCTTTGTGATGAACCGGCTAACATACTGTAACTTACCTAGGAAACTTCTCACATCCTTTTCTTTTTGTGGCACTGGCATTTCCCTGATAGCTTTCACCTTATCCGGGTCGATTTCGATCATTCTTTGGCTGACAACATGTCCCAAAAGCTTTCCTAAAGTTACTCCGAAGATACACTTCTTGGGATTTAGCCGCAGATTGTATTTATCTATTCTGATGAAGAACTTCTCCAACGATTCGAAATGGCCCTCTCTAGTGGCTGACTTGATCATCGTATCATCGACATATACTTCCACTTCCTTATGAATCAAATCACTTAGGATCTTGGTTGCCATCCTCTGATAGGTAACTCCTGCAATCTTTAGACCAAAAGGCATTACTCTGTAAGCGTATGTCCCCCATTCTGTGATGAAAGCCATCTTGATCCTGTCAATTATCCTATTGAGAATTTGATTATAGCCCGCATATCCGTCAACGAAGCTATACATTGCACAAATAGCGGCACTATCTATCAGCACATCTATATGGGGTAGCGGGAAATCATCCTTCGGACATGCCTTGTTCAGATCCCGATAGTCCACACATACCCTCACTTTTCCATTCTTTTTAGCCACAGGAACTACATTGGCTAGCCACGTGGGATACTGCACCTCCACCAGAAACTTAGCTTCAATCTGTTATCGAATGTCTTCTTTTACCTTATTTGCCCATTCCAGCCTAAGCCTTCTCAGCTTCTATTTCACAAGTTTGTGATCTGGATATGTCGGAATAGCGCGTTCTGCGATGTCCCGATCGATTTCTGGCATGTCCTCGTAGGTCCGGGCAAAGACTTTTTCATATATTTTTAGTATTCTATCAAATTTTTCTCTTTCCTCAGGAGTTATATTTGATGCTATCTGTAATGGCCCGAAATTGACCCTAGTAGTATTGAGTGTGATTATAGTAATTAAATGAGTGTAAACTTTGGGTTTACAGCATTGGACTTGATTGAAATATAAAACTAGAGACCCAATTGAAAAGAAATAAAACATTGTAGTGGCTGAAGTGTAAATTACAAGATTAGTGATAAGTGGAGATTGAATTAGTGTAATGGTGATTAGCTGAACTTAACTAAGAGTTAAGTGAAGTTGAGTGGACTCCAAATGTGAGTGTCTTGGCCGGCCACCTAGAATGAGAGGATTGAGAAGTGGACACCTCATACATGCATGCAAGCATGAGGTGGTAAAGTGGGTAAGAATCTTTCATTTGCTCCCCAAGATTGGCCTCTTTCTATTCTGTTTTCCTCTCATGTTGCTCTTCAAACCTTCAGTCATTTGCTCTCTTTCCATTTACCTTTAACCTACCATGGAGACCAAAGGGTAGATAGTGATAGTTAGAAGATTGTGTATAATTATCTAGAAAGGTATGTTGGAGTTGAGTTCATCTTCTTCATCTCCTTCAAATTCTGATTTTGATGGTTAAAATATGGGTATAGCCTCATAAATCTATATGTGTTATATGTGCATGTGAGTTGAAGGGCCAAGTAGAGCTGGAAAGGGAAAAGAGAAAGTGATATAAAAGAGTAAAGGAAGGAGTGCTCCAAGAGGTTTGGGATATATATGTGTGTTATGTGTTAATTTTTGCTCAAGTGTATGTGATGGCTGTTTAGCTTAAATGTGTTATTGATATTGAATATGTGATTTCTGGAATTGAGCATGATTATGAACTTTGATGGAAGTGTATTTGAATGTGTATTGATATGTGTAGACATCGGGTCTTGAGGCAGTCCAGGTCGGAGTTACCCGATGAAGAGATCAACGTCGATTTTTTTTCGGATAGGGAGATAAAATTCGGAGGTTTTCGTCTTTCGGTCTCGCAAGTATTAAAATCTTTTTCTATAGCATGGAGTTTTGAAAGAGTTGGATAAATTTTACAAAATTTGGGAGTTTTGCTCCACAGACGGGATTCCCGTCTGTGTAGGGACGCCCGTCTCTACTTGGGATGATACCCATCCCTAGGCGTAGTAGGGACAGATCCGTGGCGATGTAGGGACGCCCATCTCTAGGATCGTGCCCGTCCCTAGTCAGTTTCCCGCATGTGCCCTTAGTAGGGACGGCCGTCGGTATCTGCAGGGAAGCTCGTCGGTACGGTAACTGACCGGATCACGCCAGATTGGATAAAATTTAATCTTTTTTTCTTTCAAAATAGGGATAGAATTTATCTAAAACTTGAAATTTAAAGTCCTTTTAAAATTCAAACTTTAGATAGAGGTTTATCTTAATTATCTTATAAAATCCTATAAATAAAGGATAAAATTTCAGTTTTAGGGGTTAGAAAATTTGGGGAATTTAGAAAAGGAGAGATAAATTTTAGAGAGATTTTATTTAGAAGAAAAACTATCTAATATTTTTGGGGAAAATTGCTTTTTAGAAAAGGTTTTCTGTGAGCAAATTATGCAAAAAGTTTATAAATCTCTGTTCATCTATAGAGTTTTATTTTGATAAAACTTCTTCTAATTAATCGATTTCTTCAAATTTTTCTTACGAATTAAGTCAAATTGAGGTGACGAAATTCAGTCGTTTCCATCAATATAACTAATTCGAACACTCGATTGCTATCAAGTTTTCAAAGAAAGAACAATATAAATTTTCTTTCTTTGATCTGATTCTTATTTGATCCTTGCGAGGCACACGGGGACAAAATCATTCGACATCCACCCTGAAAGGTAAAATCCGAGGGTAAACATTATGGATTAACATTCATATAATTTAATTTGATTTACATTGATTTTTTATTACCCTTTTTTACAAAAGATTTAAGAGGTTTTTTTTTTTAATTTGTTTTCCCTTACTAGGGACAGCCGCTGGCATGATACAGGAGGCCATCCCTAGGCAAATTCTCATTTTTATTTTTATTCACCTTTTTTTTAGTTTATTTTTTTTTTGTTGCTAACATGTTTATCCTCGTGAGTGCTTTTCTGACCATTAGAAGTTGGAGTCATGAGAGATGGTGGTTGCGCCATTCTGAGGATCTCTATTCGGGTTCATTTTTTTATCCTTTAGCTCTTATTTATGTTGTTATGAAAATGGTTTTAACGTCATTAAGGTAAAAAGGACAAAAAGCCTTTTAACAATTAAACCTGGAGATTTTCTCGCGAATGGAGGACCAATGTCCCATTTTAGCCAATAAAACTGACACTTCCTAAAAACCACTTTTTGTAATAAATATGTATGGTAGGACCAAAGTCCTCATTCCAATGAATATCCCGTTTTATGCATGTATTGCACTTTTACAAATGGGAGTTGTATTCCGCTCCTAGTGTTATTGTAATTTATTTCGAATATTTTATCTTGATTTTTCGCTTCCATTTACCGCTTTGAATGTGAATAATCGTGCCTTTAATAAAATGCATCGTATGGAAAGTTGATGAAACAATAAATTCAAAACTTAATTATAAAATTAATCAAGGTATAAATAAATGAGAAGTCCCGAACTCACTCTGGTCTTTGGGACTCAAAGAGGCGAGAGGTCTAGGACTTCCAAGACACCTCTTGAGTCCCACCAAAAGGCTTAAATATACAATCCTAGGCTCTAGGGGAGTAGAGGATGAAGCCTCCAAGATCCCTCTGGCTAGCTCAAGATGGATATCTATGAGCCGTCTTAGGCTCGATAAGGCTAGACGACCCTTCCTAATGTTCTATTGGGTGGTGACTCCAAGACACCTTTTTGTTACCCAAAATAGATGCAACTTGTAAATACCTTACAGGTTTTATGAACCTCTCCTGATCGCCTTAAAGCAGGCTTTCGGGAGGCCGCGAGGTTCAGCGCGCCCCACAGTGGCGACTCCACTGGGGAAACTACTCGAGACTTCGATTTGAAAGTAACTTGGTTAAAAATTATGATAAAGTTTTAGCTTAAAAATTTCATCTTCTTTCAAAACTACATAGCATCACATTAGAGCCTTAGATCTATGCTAGTTTGGTCCCTCTTTTAGCCCCGGTACGTTCCCGAAGCACGACCCTATTTTCACTCAATTTAGGGAAGTGTTAAGGATAATCACCAGCCCAAGCCTCGTACCATCGTGGTATATTAAATGATGACCCGATCGGTCGTTATGCTCGTGATGAGTTAGACCCGTCGGTAGGGATCATGCTTGGGTAGCCCTAAAGTAACAACACCCTTTGACTAAAGCTCATGTAAATGGAAATAGTTACTTCCCCTAACTGTTATGAACCCTAATATTATGCTTGCTGTATGGATCGTTATGTATTGGACAAACCCAGATAGTTTAACTGGTCGCCTAATCAAAGGCTTTTATGCCCCGATAGGCCCAAGATGACTTATTCGGACTGCCTAAATACATAATGATCATAACCCATTCGCCTGTGCATTAGTTAGGAGAGGTTATGCTGCCGGGTTTTCACCGTGCACCATACGCGTTCGTCGAGTCCCCAGATTGACCCATGGGCCAATCCCACCTAGGAAAGAGACTGTGACCTCATGTCCGGCAGTAATAAGGTTGGAAGGACCTATGTGCTTGCATGTGGCTTGTGAATGTTGCATAGCACGATCATGCATTTTTTTGTTTTTTTGCACAATCATGCATCATCCTGACCCTTGTGTTTTCAGCCATCATAGATTCGCCTAGGTGGACAAGTGGGTCCCGGGGACGGCTATGCAGGAATCCATTTTTTGAGTTACCAGAAAGGATAGAGTATCCGGACAATTCTTCTGAGACCAGTTACGCCACTTCAGATCAGTTTTCTGTACCCGAAGAAATGGCAAACTCACCGAGAGGGGCAGAGGCCACCAGGGCAATGATAGCAGAGGAAGTGGGCCGAAGGTTGGAAGAGTTTGAGAACCGGATGCTGGCAATGATAGCCACAATGGGTCAACAAGCAGCCCCGCAGAACCCACAGCCTCCTCCTGTGAGGAATAATGAAAGGGAAGAGGTCAGAGAGGACCCACAAGATGAAACTCGCCCGCCACTCGTGAACCTAAGAGCTACTACTTCGGGGGCACAAAGGGGGAGACCTGTCCCGAGGCTGGATGATGATTGGGAAGACGAGGAATATGAGGAACATATGTCTGAGAAAGGGAAAGCCCCTCAAATTGAAGAGGCCATCTGGTGGAAGGTGGAAGAGAGATTTGAAGCTAGGATGAGGATGTTGACGAAGGGCCAAGGAGTGAATCCTGAGGATAAAGAGTTAAAAGGAGAAGATCTAGTCCCAATGAACTTTAAGATGCCGGACGTGCCAAAGTTTGACGGTACTTCTGATCCCCTAGCACATATAAAGCAGTACTCACTGGTGATGAAGGGCACCGCTTTGACGAGAAAGCAGAAAATTGAGTACTTTTGCTTGAGCTTGACGGGCCTGGCAGTGGATTGGTATCACGGGCTCGATCGCCAAACTAAGGAAGACTGGGATTTATTGACAGAAGAATTTTTGAGGCAATATGATTGTAGTACAAGGATGGAGGTAACCCTGAAGGACCTGGAACTGTTACAGCAAAGAGAAGGAGAGTCCTTCTATGAGTATCTAACCCGGTGGAGGAATCGGGTGATGGAAATGAAGAGGAAACCAGATACTCTGGATCAAATATGGTTATTCATTAAAAATGCGAGCCCGTATTTGAGGGATGGATTAAGGATGAAAGGACTAAAAGATTGGGAGTCCCTGAAGGACATCGCCATTGAGGCCGAAGGAGAGTACCTTGTTAGGAAAGCAGGAAATGAGAACTATCCTAAGAGGGGTAGTGGGAGTCAAGGGGCTAGTAGACCAACAAGTTCTGCTAGTGGTACAAGGAAGATTGCTGAGGTGTCAACTACAAACGGCACTCCGAGACATTTTTCCAATCTCGGGAGGTCCTTATCATGGGTACTAAGAAGACTGATGAAAGAGAATAAGCTGCAACCTCTACCGCCCAGACTTGCGAGAACTCAAGGCACTCCAGGACATAAGGACAATGAGTATTGTGCATATCATCAGCACACTAGACATGCAATCGACAACTGCAGGACTTTGAGGCACGCAATTCAAGATTTAATTGACTCAAAATAGATCATAGATCCAGAAAAGAGAGGGGGTCAAAAGAAAGCTGGGTATAATAACATGCCACCACCAGTGAATATGATCAGGTCCAGTTTGCCCGAGAACTTTGTGTTGAAGGAATTATACGACAACGATATCCACACTGCTGTCACGAGCCTCTATGAGGGGAGTGAAGAAGGGCTTCCCGCTGCAGTGATCGATTAGTGGTCCACTGATGATAGTGGAACTGAAAATGATGATTTGGAAACATTTTTCGACCTTTGGGGTTCGGAAGAGGAAGGAGAAGAGCCAAAGAGGAAAGAAGTGGGACCTATGACCCAGAGTGGAAGGATAGCCCCGGAAGCGGAGAAGCCACAAGAGCCGATTGAGGACAGAAGGGGAAAGGAGCCGGAGGAAGATCCGATTGTCAAGCAACTGAAAAAGACGCCGGCTCAAATTTCAATATGGGATCTTTTGAGACAGTCGCCATCACATAGGCAGAAGGTGGTGGAGGCTTTGTTCGAAGCAACTGTGGCTACAACCATTTCACCTATGGAACTTCTGGAGGTAATAAAAGGAGGGTCGGGAGAAAATGTTGTTTTTACCAATGCGGACCTTCCGGCAGAAGATCGCAACCATAATCGCCCTCTGTACATAAGGGCACAGATTAACCAAAAGCATACCGCCTGTGTAGTGGTAGATGATGGTTCTTCCATAAATGTATGCCCACAGGTAGCAATAGCAGCTTTTGGGGTAACAGAGGATATGTTGGCAAAATCTGATCTTACCATCACGGCATATGACAACTCGCGTAGGCAGGCTTCGAGGACATTCACGGTGGTAGTGAAAACGGGACTGGTAGAGTCAGAAGTAGAGTTTGTGGTGTTGCCCATACCCGCCAATTTCTCGGCTTTGCTAGGCAGACCATGGTTTCATAGATTGGGAGGAGCCCCCTCTACACTGCATCAGATGGTAAAGATACCTCATGAAGGCCAGATCGTGACTATAAAGGCTGCACGAGAGAATCAGGTTTCAGTGCTGGAGATAGCCAGGCAGCCGTTTAATGGGTTTCATGTCATCATGATAGGCAAAGAAGAGCAGAAGGAAGAAATCCCCCAGGTATTGAATATGATGAAGAAAATGTCATTCCTCCCTGGTGAAGGGCTGGGCAAGAATTCTCAAGGGATACCAACAGCCGTTACCACTAAGGGTCAAAAGGACAAGAGGGGTCTTAGATATACAGGTGCTGTAAAGAAGGGCGAGAAGTCAAAAATGGAAGTTCCCCATATTCGGAAGACCTTTGTGCCAGCAACCGCAGCATGTGCCTATGCAGGAGAAAATGAACCGCAGTGGCTGGATGGAAGAATTGTGCCAGGGTTCGAGGTTTTCAATGATGTCTATGACTGGGGCATTGGATTAATCAAGCCAGCAGAGGGTTTTTGGGATGAAGAAATCATGACCAGTAGGACAATTTGTGACCGCGAGACGCCGAAAGAAATAATTATTGAAAAGATGATAACCACCCAGCTAAAAGCAAAGGCCAAGATAGAGGAAGTTGTGCGGGAGGTGAATAAAGAGCCTCCAAAGGGCCAATGTGATGCGAAACCGTCGACTGTGGCAGACATGCTAGCAGAGGAGGAAGAGGAAAATAGTTTAGATTTTCTTTTTGCTCCAGAACTTTTCAATAATGTTAATGACAATTTCAATCTTATTAATAAATTGAATGGTTTTGCTTACTTGTGTGATGTTTCTGATGATTTCACTATGCATGATCATGATCATTATCCATCCATATTTGATATTGATTCAGCTGATGCTACTCCATTCAATCTTGGAACCCTAGAAAATCCAAAAGAAATTTTGATAGCATCAAATATAACTCCTGAAGAGCGAGAAAAATTTGAGAGAATCTTAAAAAAAATATGAAAAAGTCTTTGCCTGGACCTACGAAGATATGCCAGGAATCGATCGGAAAGTCGCAGAGCATGCTATCCCCACCTATCTAGACCACTTGATTACGCCTATCACCATCATTATACTCTTAAATCACTTTCTTAGGTCCTATTCAATCACGTTCATTAAAATAATCCTTACTCAACAGCACGTCAGAAACCAAAGCACAAACACTTCACATATAGATCACTTGACTTTCGCCAATAGCTACACAAATCCTTTTAATTCTTCAAAGATGTCCGTCATACATGCTATTCCTCTTACCAACAATACCTTTGTTCACTTCCAAAGTCATATCACCTTCACTCGCACAAGATTCCAAAATACTCTTTCTACTCAACTTTAACCGAACACATAACACTTTCCTTAACAGCTGCTAGGCTTACCATCACCACTCTTAACCTTAATACCTAATACTCCATGTACACCCTGTCAGCTTTCTCTCAATCAAACACAAATGCAAATGATTTTCGTGTATGGTCAAAAGGGACGATGATGCAATGAAAGTGCAATGACTCATGTATGCAGAGTGATGCAATTGATGCTATAATGATGCACTTTGTCCCATCCCCATAATTTAATATGCTTTCATTCAAAAACTTTTTCTAGAGATAGCTGACAGGTATATAGAGTATTATCAAGACCTTACAGAATCCCACTACTCTTCCACCGTAAGAATTCACAGAACAACCTTACTCAAACATATCAAAAGAAAACTTACCAGAAGGCGTTGCAGACTCTGCTACTTCACTGTGGTGCGCAATAAAACCCGAGGGCACACGGGCGGCTCGAAGTAATTCCTCCATATCCTTCCTAGCTTACTGAGCTAGATTCTCCCTCATCTTAGGACAATCAGCAATCTGATGCTCCATGCTGCCACATCTGAAGCAAGCACCCTCGAATTTTTGACACTGACCCCGATGTCGCTTTTAGCAGTGCTGACATAATGGCGGTACCCACTTCTTCTTACACTTTCCCTCATGTTGCTTCTGACAATGTTGACACATCGGAGGTTCTTGAATCCTTTTTCCCGTTGATACTTCTCTAACTAACACCTTTCTCTTTTGAGGCACCCTCCAAACAGAATCTTGAGGAACCCAAGGAGCAGTCAACCTATCCAATATCCGAATTAACCCTCGCACCAACGTCCTATCATCGAAAACAGGACCGGGATTTCCAACCAAAGGAGGCTCGAAAACACTCTGATCAACACTAACTGGATTCACACTTTTCGTTGTCTCGCCCACATTCTCACTAGGATCAGACTCCATCTAAACACGACACAAGACACGACACATCTGCATTAGGCCACGACACAAAACCGACTCGCATGCAAAGACACAACACATATCAAACAAGACCACCAGAACCACCAAACCTGGCTCTGATACCACTAACTGCAACACCCCCTATCGACACCCCCGTTGAAAGGGCGCCGGCAATTTCGCTACATGGAACGAAGCATACATTTACACATCATAAGCATACTGAAATACGAGGGAATTAAAAACTTTTGAGGGCACAAGCTGATCATGCATTGTCTTGCACACACACACAAGCACTAAGCGGAAACATACTCTCATACAAACATGCATTCATTCAGCGGAAGCATTCATTAGGCAAAAAAGGTACAAAAACTAATCCAAAACGTCAATACTTGAAAACACTTACATAGCCCAATTATTACATCAAGATCTCGATATATATATACATATACAAAATGTTACCGAAATACAAAATCCAAATTACATAAGCTGGTAACAAAATACAAACTTCTAACTCCTACGTGGCCGACCTTGCAGATGCGCGACTCGAACCGGATCGAACCTGGCACCTGCACGGGAAAAGAGCCCGTGCTAAGCGATACCATTTTGTGGGGAAAACACACAAGCAATATGAACGACCATTCACAATGGTCGTCAAGGCATAAGACATTCACAATGGCAGATGCTGACATTCATAACACATATATAATCAGGCTTGCAAGGAAAGGCATTCAGCCGCAAATTTCCATCCATATCCATATACTTATGTCGAAAATAAGCCAAAACAGACATAACACCAAACACGATACAAGTTTTATCATGCAGAACTACTTATAATCTCACATGCATATACTTACCACGGTATCAAGTATCAGTACCTTACCGTGCAACATCACAAGAGATATTACACATGCAACTATCATGCCAAAGTACCCATGCATTAACTGAAAATCCATTCACAATGCGACACAATTACCATATAATAACGTATCCAACTGTCATGCCAAGAACACTAACTATCTAAACATACATTTGACATGCCATAACACCCACGCTAGCCAAACCCAAGGGAAGACGTCAAACACCACACATCCACTGCACAACTTTATCATGTAAAATATCATATCATGCCATAAACGTAGAAACATGACAACATGCCGAAGATACTACAATAGTTGAGACCAAAGGAACATATAGCCAAATATTAAATTCATCGCATACAATAGTTCAAGATCAGATTCTTATACACTTTAACTTGCCTCATCATCATCCATTACCGCATAAACACTTACCTATGCCGATCCACATGCATTGTACCCCAAATAATACATATGTGATCATTCAATAATCCAGGTCGCCTTATTATGCATACTAATTCACATACTACCATAATAGTTAACAGTACAAAATCTCATTCATATACACACTAATTGACCAAATCGATTTGTAACTTAGGCTCACATTCGTATACATAATATTTCATATGCTAATAACCTAACTAGTCAGATTCACATTCTCACACGCATAACATAATAAAAATATGTTCATGGCATTAGAACGATTATGGTCACAGTCATACACGTCTTAATTCCAGTACTTATATCCACTACTGATGGCATACAAATACAGTCACAATATGATATACATATATATAGATACACAGATAATTATGTCCAATTCATATGTTTAGGTCACACCCAACCCATTCAGAGATTCATAGTCACATTCGGATACATAACCGATTCACATGTCCAAAATCATGCTCATACGAATATCACATTCTCTTGTTCATATTAGACAAAACAAACAAAATACCTACCGACTCAAAATAGTGGATAACGAGTAATCTGACAGTGCCTTGTAGGCACGGACGGGCGCACCTTACGGGTACGAATCGGAGTAATCACATAAACTTTATCTGACAGTACCTTATAGGTACGGACGGGCGCACCTTACGGGTACGAATCGAATAGCAACATCATTAATTCTCATTCGAAATACTTTCACATTAGGGGATCTTAAATAAGATCCATACATATAAAAGGGTTCGTGAGGAACCAAATAGGGACCTGATCAGGGTCTAAATGTCCAAAGGTGCTGCAGCTAAAGAGACTCTATTAGGCATGCCTAATTATCCACTTTGTTGACTCGCAGGTTAAATTACACAGTTAACGTCCATAGTTCAATTATAACAAGCAAAGAACTTACATACCTTGAATAATCAGTACATGCAAATATCATCCATCTTACTAGTATACGGCTCATATTAAGAGACAATTTGTGCAAAAATCCATAATTTAACATCTTAAAAACGTGTAAAATAAATAAGATTTTATTTCAAAAATAAAGTAGGTCACGGTGGTAACCAGATTGATTGCTACAAATAGCAGAATGTAAGTCTGGGGTACCTCACGGTGGTAACCCATTAGCTTGTCACCGTGACATACCTAGACCCCAAAACAGAATGCACTTTTGGGGTACCTCACGGTGGTAACCCATTAGGTTGTCACCGTGACATACCCAGACCCCAAAACAGAATGCACTTTTGGGGTACCTCACGGTGGTAACCCATCTGGTTACCACCGTGACATATCCAAACTCACGGAAGAATGCATCTGGTGCGTGCCTCACGGTGGTAACCAGATTGGTTGCCACCGTGACCCATGCCCAGCTGCGATACCCAAGAGCAGATTTCCAGATCATTCAAGCCAAAATCCCAAAATTTTTCATTTCAAACAATAAATCCTCATTCAAGCTATAACAATAAACCAATCAAACATCATTTAATCATGCCATAAACAAATCCTACTCATGAATTCTAAGAACAACATCAATTTACATAATCAATCTCATCACCATTCATACCACAACTCCGTCAATCTCACATTTGGTTCCATAACGCACCAACAAGGTTTTATGAACAATAAGAATCAAAACCCGTCACATAATACCCAATAAAAACATCAAGAACATCACTAATTTCTAGAATTCATTCAAATAATAACATGTCATCAATACATAGAACACAAATTCCCAAACAAATCATGCATAAACTCATATCAACACTCAAATTTCTAGAAATCACACACACACACCAATACACATTCATGATCCAAGAAGAATTAGGGCAGACAACCCAAAACTGAAAATGTAGAAAACAAATTCCCAAACCTCTTTTGAAGTACAACCCTCAATCTCGTCAAGCTTTAATCTTCAATCTTCCTCTTTCCCTTGCTTTGCTTCTTCTTATTACCACAAACTTGCACAAACACAAACCCAAAAAATTACACATCCAAACCCAATTTAACTCAAACAAAAACCAAGAAGAAGAGGAGGAAGAAACCCAAAATGCAGGAACCCTAAAACCCAAACACATACCTCTTCAATCTTGCTTTCAAATCTCAATCAAAACCACCTCTAAGCAAGCTCCCAGCCAAAAGAGAAGAAGAGGAGAAAGCAGAAATGAAGAAGAGAAGAGAAAGAGGAGGCGTGAGAGGGAGGGGAGAAGGGGACAAATCTGTGCTCTCTCTCTCTCTCTCTCTTTTTCTTATTTTCTTCAATCAATGCTCACCAACCATAATCCACATGGCAAGCTCTCATTGGACCACAATTCCCCCTTTGACTTTCAAACACCAAGGCACCATACACTTACCTCATTAGATAATTCTTAGGTAGATATTTAATACCTTGGTACAATACACACAATCCACTAGATAAATGCCACAACAAAACACCCTACAACCATACACCACATGCACACCAAATAATTCCCCTACTTAACTTATTTAATGCAATTAGATCCTTATTATCCAAAATCCCTCATGCCCAAATTACCGAAATACCCATTGCTTATCCGACTTAGCTTGCCAAGTCCTACTAGGCCCGATTTGGGGTGTGACACTCCTCGTGCTCACTCTCATCCTTCGAAAAAACCAAAATATCATCTATAAACACCATTACAAATCGGTCAAGGTATTGCCTAAACACTCGGTTCATCAATCCATAAAAGCAACAGCTGCATTGGTCAAACCAAACGGCATCACAAGATACTCATAATGGCCATACCGAATCCAAAATGCAGTCTTAACCACATCCGTATCCTGAACTTGCAACTGATAATAACCCGACTGAAGGTCAATCTTGGAAAAGAAACCCGCACCTCTAAGCTGATCAAACAAATCCTCGACCCTAGGCAAGGGATACTTGTTCTTCACTGTGACCTTATTGATTTGCCTATAGTCGATACACATCCTCAAAGAGCCATCTTTCTTCTTAACAAACAAAGCCGAGGCTCCCCATAGAGATATGCTGAGTCGAATAAACCTCTTATCCAATAACTCTTGTAGCTGAGTTTTGAGTTCTCTCAACTCTACAGGAGCCATCCGATAAGGTGCTTTCGAAATGGGTGAAGTACCCGGCATAATCTCTATGGACAACTCCACTTCTTTCTTGGGAGGCAAACCAGGCAATTCACTTGGTAACACATCACTAAACTCCCTAACAACGGGGATACCATCAATCTCTACCTGATCACGCTTCGAATCCGAAATAACTGCTAAGAATGTCTCACAACCCTTTCTCATAAATCTCTTAGCTTGCATGGTGGATATCACATTACTCAAACCCAAACCCTTGACAACAACAGAAGAGTGATCTCTATCTCGAAATACAACTACCTTCTTATGACAATCCACAATAGCTCGATCCTTACTAAGCCAATCCATACCCAAAATCATATCAAACTCCCGGAAAGGCAACTCAATCAAATCGGCAGGAAACTCAACTCCCTGAACCAAAAGGGGATAATTCCTATGCACTCTACTCACATTGACACTATGCCCTAAAGGACTTGTTACCCAAACCTCATAATCTAACTGGTCAACACCATGCATAATATCAAATAATATACTCATGCACAAATATGAGTGTGTAGAGCCAGGGCCAATTAGAGCATATAATTCAGTGTCAAAGAGTAGGAACTTACAAGCAATCACATCAGGGGCATCTTGCTCATCCCGAGATCTCATGGCATAAGCTTTAGCTGGAACCATCAAGGGACGATCAACAGACTCTGATGGCGCTCCCTCTCTATGCCGACCACCTCAACCTCTACCTCGGCCTCTACCACGACTAGCTTACAGAGCATTAGAACCAACTTTGCTAGCCTCACGCTTATCACCAAAAGCCTCACCTAACTTCAGACAGCTAGCTAAAAAGTGATATGTGCTCCCACATTTGAAATAGCCACCTGTGAGCCAACTACACTCACCCCGATGTCGACCATTACAATGAGAGCACACGGGAGCCTCAGTTCTATTACCAGAACTACCTCTGCCTGAATTAGAACCCATGGCAGAACCTTGCCTCCTACCTCTCAAAGCTGAACTTGAAGACTCATCATGCAGGTTCCTTAACCTCTTACCCGATGATGATAACGATCCAGATCCACCACGAGGGGGATTCCTCCTCTGAGCTCTCTCTCTCAGAACCGACTCTGACCTCTCGACCCTCACAGCCGCTTGCACAATCTGATAGTACCCAATACCTAGAGTACTCATCAAGGAATTAGCATCACCCTCAAAGACTCATTCAACCCAGTCTCAAAATGCCTACACCTGAATTCCTCTATCAGAACACCTTCAGGAGCATACTTAGCCAATCTGTTAAACTCCTTTTCAAACTCTAAAATCATCATAGTCCTCTGATTCAGACTCAAAAACTGTGCCCACTTAGCATCCTTGTACTCCCGAGTCACATACTTACTTGTAAATTCCCTATCGAAGAACTCCCATGTGACTGAGTCAGGAAATTGGGGATGCCTACAAACAAACTTCCACCAGTTATAGGCAGATCCTTGCAACACGGCTACAACACACTCTACTCGCCTCTCTTGAGGACACCGAATCTCATCTAAGGCTTGCTCTACCTTCTCCAACCACTTCTCAGCATGTTCTGATTTGTCCAAACCAATCCCATAAAAGTCCTCCGCACCCGCTTTCCTCAAATTCTTAGTAGGGACTATAGGAGCAGTCACACTCTCTATGAATCTAGCCATGTCCTGCAAAATTTTCAACATAACCTCAAAGGGCATGGCTGCAGCCTCAGGTTCCGCCCTAGCAGGTATAACCTCGAAGGTTCGCGAGGAACCGAACGGGGACCTGATCAGTGTCCAAACTGAACTGAGGCTGCAGCTACTGAGCTCTATTAGGCATGCCTAACAATCCACTGGACTGACTCTTCGCAGGTCATGCATAATACAATTCATGCTCAAAGCATAACATATAATTTATCATGAAGAGATCATAATAGTACACATATATAGGCATAATTATTCCCAACTATATTAAAAACCCAAAAAGGAGTGATACAAATTCATTTTCGAAGGAAAGGGGCAAAATCGAAAAATAAGGCAAAAAAGGGTCACTGTCGCGATTGCGACCAATGTCGCGCTCGCGACAGTGGCTGATAGGCCTGCGCGAGGGGAGGTCGAAGGCAAGCAACTCGTGCGGCGCTTTCATGAGTCTTGAACAATCTTCACGACTCATGAAGATTGTTCACGACTCGTGAACGATGTACACGTCGTGTGAACAATGTTCACGTCTCGTGAACCTTGTTCACAACTCGTAAACATGATTCAAATGTCGTGAATCTCCAATCTCCCATGCTCGACGCGTGATTGCTTCACCTCTCATGTGCCAAAACTTCACGAGTCGTGATTCTCAATCACGAGTCGGACGCTAAGCAAATCAACGGAGCAATTCGCGTAAAACTGGAACTCACCTTTTTGTCGTGCTCGCGACAACATCATGATTTCTAATTTTCAAACAAAATGCAGAAAACCCAGATTTCCAACCACAAAGCAATTTTGACCCAAAAATCAAGCCAAACCTCATCTTACCTTCAAATCAACCTTTCCAACCATCACAACCAGCATAAAACACAATTTTCAAACAATTAATTACAATCAAATCATGAATTCATAATTCAAGAATTCCAACAGAGACAAAACCCAGAAATTTGTAGTAAATTCAATCAACTCAACGTTTGCTCCAATAACTCAACAATTATGCATCATAATTCAAACCAAACTAAAACCCATATCATTTATACCACAATAAGTCCAATAAAACATCACATTTTTCAGAAATTCATGCATATACTCAAAATTACATATGACACCCAATCTAAATAAAACAAGAATAAAAGAGAACACTGCACATCGTGGCCTCCGCATACGGGATCGCAAGGAGGCTTAACTATCCAAGAAAACCCAACGAAACCACAAATACAAAACCTAAATTAAAACCCAATTTAAACAAAATAAGAACAAAAGAGGAAGAAGATGAAGAAGAAGAAGAAATGCAGCAAACTTACCAAATAAAGGTTAAGAGATGATCAATTCCCACCAAAAACTCAGGGATCCAAGCTAGGGCACTCTTGAGAAGAGAAAAAGAAGAAGAGAAATTGAGAGAAGAGGAGAAAAGGAAAGAGGAAGTAAAAATATGCTTCCTTTTTCTCTTTCTTCTTCTATTTACTCTTTTCTTAACCCTAGACACATGTCACTTCCTCATTGGTGGAATTTGACCACTCACACCCAACAACATACACTACATCACACACAATGCTAACCTCACTAATTCACGCACTATATTCATATGCTCATGCACACACTAACACAACTCAATGCACATACACCCTACTAACATATATGCACCCACACAATATTATAACCCTCAAAATATGCATTTTACCAAAAATGCCTTTGACACATGCCAAAACTCTCACACATGCACGCATATGCATGGTAAACGTGGCTCAAACTATTAGGGGGAAATTGGGGTGTTACAAACAAGGTTGGAAGGATCAACCTACTTTTATGTGGTTGTCTGTGCTGTATCAACACGAACATGTACTGGTAATGTCATTCATGTATCATGCAAACAATTTGAATCTTTCAGCCATTATAGGTACGAATTAGTGGTATAGGGGTCCTGACGGCTGTTTGATAAGGGGAACTCCATTCTTTGAATTGCTAGAAAGGGTAGAATATTCAGATTCATCTTTCGAGAGCAGTCACGCTACGTCCTCTCAATTTTTTATAAATAGTGAAATGGCTGATTCACCAAGAGGAACAGATGCCACTTGGGCTATTGTCACTGAAGAAATGGACCAAAGGGCCCCAGAAATAGAGCGTAGATTTGAGGAATTTAAAAATAGGATGATAGACATGATGGGTAACTTAACTGCTGCTCTAGCACCACCTGTAGCTTCTGTCGAAGGACAGGCCGAACAGGTTCTGATCAAGTAGGCACCTCCTGTAGTAGTTGTAGAACCACCTCCTGCTATTGAGCCAAGAGCTCTTGTAAATGTTGAGCCTAGAAGGGTCGGAGGACATAGGCCTGAGGAGGATTTTGTAGAGGATGAACAGAACCTAGTATAGTGAGAACTAAGCCTCCTAAAGAGGATGTTATCTTAAAGAAGATAAAAGAGAAAGTTGAGGGGATGGCACGCCTACTATCTGTAGGAAAGGGGATAAGCCCCGAGGGGATGACAATCCTTTTTCTCTTGGGTTCGATATTTGTGGGTCTTTAATTATACTCGCTATATTACTTATCGATTCAGTACACTTGCCGGAATCCAATCAAGTTTTTGGCGCAAACAGTGTTGTTTGTTTCTTATCTTTAGTTGAGTTAGTTTGAGATTTTTATTTTTATTTATTTTAATTGGGTGCTTATCTTTGCTAAAAAATTTTGAGGTATTTTCAAAATAATCCAGCATAATATTCAAGACTACGAGTTGGCCCTTTTGCAAGCTGAAATGAATTATTTGATGAGGGAGATGCAAGAGTTATGACAATTGTTTACACCCTCACCAGTCACCTAGTCACTGTCCTTTGAAGATCCTTACTCTCCATGGGAATCACAAGAGACTAACTCTTCCGAAGTCAAAGTTCTTCTAGGCTACATAGATTGTAGAGAGAAGCAATTTCAAGCGGAGAAGGAAGAGTGGAAGGCTATAATTAACTATCAAGAGAAGAAGATCAAAACTCAAGAGAATCTATTAAGGAGTCAAGAATTAGGGATCCAAAATTTGGTATCCAAGTTGTAGCTTTTAATTGTCTCTTCGGGTGATCAAAGAGATGGTGGTGAATTGGGTCATGCACCTATAAGGATTATAGAGAATTTGGAAGATTTTGAGGATGGGTTGCACGAAGAAAAAAATGAACCAACTATTTTTAAAGACGAATCTTGTATTTGTTTGGAAATTGATTTTAATTTTTCTGTGCAGGATATTACAACAAAGGAGCAAGAGTTATGCAATTCTCAAATGGAAGAACTGGATTCAGACAATTTGAAGGATTTATTTAGGCTAGAAGAGCCACTGGAGTTCGTTTATAGTGAACCCAGGGTGGAGTCATACTTCATTGAAGACATAGAATTTCCCGCCTTGGTGGCTTTTGATGATTTTCTCTTACTGATGGGGGAAATGAGGAGCAGAAACCAGAGAGACCATTATTTGGTTCACAAGTTCGTCCACCCGAGAGCAACATGAGTCAAGCTGGGACTCAATAAACCAGAACTTTTTACTAACCTTTTCTCTTTAATTCTCCATCAATTATTTGTGTTTTATGTTTTACATTTTAATTTTTAGTTGTTTATTTTTTCACAATCTAAGAAAATTAAAATAAAAAAAAATAATAAAAAATAATTAATAATAATATTTTGACTTTTTGGTGTGTTAGAATGTTAATTTGTTGTTTTTAATGTTTAATTTATTGGTTTTTAAATTTTGGTTTTATTTGATTTTGGTTTGTTTTATTTTTTTGAAAACTGATAGTTGAGTATTAAAAGATTTTCAATTGGGTAGCAAAAAGTGTAAATTGGAACTTCCAGGGCAGTAGCATTTTACACGGCAATCAGCAGGTTAGAGTAAAAACACAGCTGTGTTTCAAAAAGCACATTTGTGCTCTCATTTAAAAAATGCCGATACAGCGTGCTGAATAAAAACACAGCTGTGCTTTCTTTAAAAGCACAGCTGTACTTTTTTCCTCGGCCATATTTTAAAACATTAAATTTCAAATTTCAGCGCTACTCCTCTTTTCTTTTCTCCTCTGTTCTCCCCTGTTCTTTAGTTTTAAAATTTTTTCTCAATCTTCTCTTCAATCTTCATTAGCAACCCAAGCTTTTAAGCAGGCAATTGCATTTTTTGAGTTTAATTCCTTATAATTTTTATGCTTAATTGCTTTTATAATAGGATTAAGTTGATAAATTTCTATTGAATTGAATTTAAACTTATATGTCATTAGGCTAGATGGGATATGTACTGGAATTCTGTTTTTTGAATGTGGCTTTCTTGAAAGATGGGATTTTAAACTTCAATTGGGGAAATGAAATGTTTTAATTGTATTGACTTATTTGGGGATAGCATGGATAGGGGGAAATGTTGCAAGATTAATTTTGAATTACTTGAATTATGCTTGGTATTTTATTATGTGTTATACTTGTTAGTAGTTATGCCCTAGGCCAAATATTTAGACCTTGATGTGATCATTACATTTTCATTTATATGATGGTTTTCTTCACATTAATATTATTGACATGTTACATTATTGTAATGTTTATGAATAACAATGTTATTCATGTTGTCCCTAGTCATTTATCACTAAATGTCATAAAGATAAATTAAGACTAGTATAGATTTGCATTCATAATCATGGGATGATTATATATGATGATATAAGTCAAATCTATAGGTACTTGTTAGAGAACAAAGTACTGGATAGACCCACCATGAGATCACTACATGGGATAGTGTCATAAGTGATCTTATAATAGATATGTTATTGAATCCTTTGACCTTATATAAGGAACATTATGTTTTGACATAATCAAGCATTTTCTTTAATCGGATAAATATAAAGTTTATGATCAGACATGATGAGAATTATGCAGAGGAAAGTGAATAATCAAGATGGAATTTGTCCCTCTCTTATGTGAGAGATATCTATTGGGCCCCTCGATAAGTAGGACTGTAAAATGCATGGCCATGCTCAAATGAATTGATAGTGTAATCAATGTCATTTGAATTTATCAGTCTACTTAGTGATCGGGAAATTATATGTTTGAACAATATAAGTTTGACATGGACCATGACTTATGTTCAAACAAGATATCGTGTAACAAAACGATAATAGCATGTTCTATTGTCAGGTTAAAATCGGACTAATGATATTTATATTATTTGGGTAGTCATAATGTCTTGCTAGACACCAATTATGACTTGTGGGCCTATTATATTATTAGGCTCACTGCCAACTTAATATAAACCTATTGGGTCACACACCAAGACCAAAATCAACAGAATGGGTTTTAATTAGGGTATTTCAAAATTATAATATAGATATTTATATTTAATTTTGAAATCATATATATATATATATATATATATATATATATCTTATTTTTTAATATAAGATGATAATATATATTGATATAATATTTCTTATTATTTCGAATAAGAAATAAATAAATAAATATATATATATATATATATATATCTTATTTTGAATAAGAGATAATATCCCTAATTTATCTCTTTAGGGTTTAAATTTATACATATATATATGTGGATATATGTTAATAAGAACTTAACCCTAATTTCCTTTTTTCTAATAGAAAATAAAGAGTTGTTGTCGTTCTTAAGAGAGACAAGAAACCCAAGCCGCCATATTTTAAGAAAGAAAAACACAAAATCCAGTCGCACGTAAGGGAGGTAGCAACCCTGCGATTTTTGTTCATCGGTTCGTGCGTGTGGATACCGATAGAGGGCATTCGTGGTTACAGCGGCGCCTACAATTCGATATAACTAAGAGTTAGTTCGTTTTTAGCACACCAAAGGGTCGGTATTCTTAATCACTCCTTTTGAATCAATTGAAAATACATAGATCCTGATTGGATTTTGATTTATATTCCATTGCGTTTAATTTGAATTATTACGATGAAACCCAACAATACTTACTGCTGCTACTTTAGCTTTTTAATTTAGATGCAATTTGTAATTATGCTTGATTTTGTTGAGATAAATGCATGTTTGCTAGCTCCCAAATTGATGAGATTAGGATGAGTTGCATTGGATGCCAAATTTTCAAAATCTTATCTTTATACAACTTTGAATTTTGCCCTATACATTTTGTTATTAATAAAGCATGTTAAAAGTAAACTTGGCATTTCTTTCTCTTATATACCATTAAATTGCATTTACATTATTTTTGGCATACACACTTCAAGGTATAATTACTTGTGCTTATTTTTATATTCCACCTAGTGCTTTGCATTTTTAATTTCTTTAAATTCTTTCTTGTGCAATCTTCCAATTTTGACTAAATTTATACATCGGTTTTGTGCTTCATTTGTTTATACCTATGTCTTATGCTCAATTGTTCATATTTGGCATTTTTCGTTAGCTAGAATGCTTTGCGTATTGTGTAAATTTCTATTTTGAAGTTGTGGTGAGTTTTGTTATTATTCTTTCTATTTAGTCATATCTGTGGTTGTACTTAATGAAGCTAAGGATGCTTTTGATGAAGTTTGTACTTTCTTTTTAGGAACCATGGTCCACAATAGAGAAGATGAGCAACCGTCAGTGCCCATTCCGCCCCCTGATTGGTTGACTCCGGTACAGCACAAATTGTTCAACAAATTAGCTGTAAAGATCATCATTTTTAATAGGTTCATGAGTATGAAGACACTCATTGAACTGGGAATTCAGGAGAGGGCATTATCTATGCTAAAGAATATTAGATGGGAGGAATTCTTTTCTCTGAATGGTCCAACTCATCCTATGATAACATTGCAGTTTCTTAGTACATTTCAGTACCCTCCAAGGTTATCTAAAGATGATGTGAACACCATTCATTTTAGAGTCAACAATACTCCCTACTTCCTATCGATTTTAGACTTAGTTAGGTAATTACTGCTAGTGGACGGAGAAGTACATATTTTGGGTGATTCAGCTACACATTGAGCCATCACCGGGAAGCCCAATATGCACTTCAATGCTAGCAACACCAAGTCAACTAAGCTTCGCTCTCCTATCTACAGTACTTACATAGAGTCGTGACCTCTTCGATGTTCATGTGACCAGGATGTCCTAGCAATGTGACCACACCGGACCTATCTTTTCTATATGCTATGGAGACCGGCATCAGAGTTAATGCCATACCCTTGTTGTGTAACCAACTGAAGAGAGCCACTGCTACTTCAGGGAAGAGGATCAGGATTGGTGGACTGATCACCTTGATTATGAGAGCCCTACATCTGCCTACTCCTGACATGGGACCACCTTTGAGGTCATTGTACTTGCTTAATGAGGAGGTAGGGCTTAGGTTTAGGATTGTTGTAGAAGATCCTTCTTTCGAGTGTGGAAATAGACTGAGAAGAGCAGAGGAGATAGATGCTCATGACTCTAGTGGGGATAGAGAAGATGATTCTGATGATGGTGCCCACCATCTAGTTGATAACAATATTGAGGCTCCACCACCACCTCCACCACAGAGAGCGACAGCTAGTACTTCCAATAAGAGGGTGAGACAGAGGAGTGACATCGTATTCTCCCCTCCAGATATGAGTCGCTATACTCAATGGCACGATGAGCCATCTTCTTCCACAGCCCCTCCACCCTCAGCTCCACATTTAAATGCTTCAGTAGTCTAGACTCTGATATCTGAGATGCAATCTATGACTGCTATGATGATGCGGTTTGAGACTTCAATTAGCATGATTCAAAATTCTTTTAGTGAGTTGAGGAGGGAGCAGGTAGACTTCTAGGAGAGGCTTTGGGAGAGACTGGATGAGTTGAGTCGAGGATTGGCAGAGGTTAGAGTAGCTACCACTCAGAGTGACCAGTTGATCTCTGACATGGACCTGTTAGTGTAGCGAGCCTAGGAGCGATTGTCTTCCATTGAGACTCAGATGGAGCAGGTGTGCAGAGACATGGTTCTAGGAGCTAAAGGGAGAGATGCATTCTTGGGAGCTTTTCAGCAGCGGATTATTACATAGTTGGACAGGTTGGGCAATGAGATTTGTGGATTCTTTACTCCTATTTCCACTGTATATCCCCCACACTTGAGAGGACTACCATAGTGATGTATTGTGTATCTTTCAAGAAGTGACTATTTCATAACAAATTTTGTATAATATTTAATTTTTTTAGTTAAAGAAGTTGATGTAGTCAGGCATAGTATTATTTTTATTTGCTTTATTATATTTTTGAATTGTGTAGCTGAGCCAATGTCGTGTGATAGGATAAACATATTATTTCTGGTGGCTATGAATATCACAGATTTTAGAGTATTTCATTTTGCACAGTTATTATTTGATTTTTGCACAAGTTTTGAGTTTTCTTCATTTTGCACAGGTGGCATGCCAGAATTTTGCATTAATTTTAAATCTTGCACAGTAATTGTTTGATGATTGCCATTTTTGAAAGGATTACAATAAATTTTAAATTTCAATGAGCTTTTTGCACAGCGTAGGGGAAAATTTTTGAGAAATATTTTTGTGTGCTTTATTTCTTTGCACTGAGGACAGTGCAATATTTTGAGTTTGGGGTGCAGTACCATTTTAATTTTTCAAACCACAACAGTTTTATTTTTGTTGTGTCTTTTTAGTTTGATGTGTCTTTTTTATATCTTTAGAGTATATTTTTTTAAAATTTTTGAGTGGTTTTTAATTAGTTTTGCTTTGTTTGTGGCGTGTCTGTGCCAAACTTATACCTGAATATTTTTATGGTTGTTTCTTTTTGATTCTCCTTCGATTTAAATTTGTATTTCGTCCTAGTAGTTCTCAATTGTGAATGATTTTGATCTCAATTTTAGAAATTTGTGCTTCATTGAATTTTAAGTTGAGCGAGAAGTAGTCTTGTTTGTATCTTTGTTTGCTAGACTACATGTAGACCATGATTATATTTTGCAATTTCTAAATTTTTAGCACTTTGGGCCTATTTTTAAAATTGAGAAAAATCTAGCTGTAATTAGGGATTGAACGAAAACTCACTAAGAGCACTAGAACCTTTCTGATTACCCATCGAAGCGACCCACGAATGAGGCAGAACTTAAAAAATGATTTAGGCAACCCTTCTTTGTATAGCTCCGTTAAATGACTTTTCCTATCTTAATTTCATAGTCTCTTGTTAGCTCGTTAAGCCTATTAATTTAGTATGTTAAAAGCGAGCTTGTTTTATTGTTACACATGTTAAAACTACCTTTAGCCTTAAATGATTTTTGCCTCCCCTTTGAAGAGTAGCCACTCTAGTAAGGTTGGGTTTGTATTTTGGGAAAAAGGGAATTTAGTTTTTGTCAATTCTTGGTGTAAATTTCTGTTTGAGGATTGATTGGCATGTGTAATAGAGAGTTGAGCCCATTTAAAGAAATGAGTTTGGGGTTGACAAAGGGAAATGTGATTTAAGTTGATGATTGGTCTTTTGGAAATTAGAGCTCAATTTTAGTTCTTGTTTAGATTTTTGGATTATTTAAGTACTTCATTAATTTTTGGTGGCTAGTTGGTTTTTGTACTTCTTAAATAAATAAATAAATAAAATAGAGAAGCATTGAAAGTTTTTCCTAGCTAACTAAGCAAAATGTGAGTTTGGGGTACAAAAATTTAGTAAAACTTGAACTAGTGCCTTGTGGTGATCAATGTTGGATATTATGTCGGCATTTATTATTTTGAGCTTAGTTTGATAAGCTAAAGTGTTAATTAAGACCAATTTTGTTTTTATTGTATGTAATTGGGTTGGGAATATTCATTGATCTAGTTGGGTGATTATAGTTTTGTTTAGTTAGTGGCCATTGTTCGATAGTGACTTGATCTTTATTTGTTAGCCAATTTACCTAAGCCTAACGTTACAACCAAAATGTAAGACCTCTTGATTCTTTGTTTTGTCTTGTCCAATTTAGCGGAGATGACCTTCTAGTAAGGTTTGGTACGTAGGAAGAGGCCTATGGTGTTTCTTGAGCTTTGAGTGGAAAACTATAAGTGCATTCATGTACTCGAGTTGATTTTTGTTCCCAACTTTGTATCTAGAAGTTTTGTTTTTAAATGATAAAAATTTAGTTTTGGCCTTTTGCACATACACATAGAAATTGCTTGGTATGTTCTTGTGTTTATTTGTTGTTTAGTGAGCATTGGTATTTGCATGCCTATTTTCTTACTCCTTAATCGAGAATGACTCCTTATTTTCTTTTGTTGAGATTGAAATGGTTGAGAATGTGGTTCATTCAATTTACTTGAGGACGAGTAAAGGTTTGAGTTTGGGGTAGTTGATAAGTTGCAATTATATTAATATTTTAGGTTATTTCTTGGCATAATTATGTGGTTTATTTATTTAATTTTTAGTCTTATTTAGTTAATTTATTTTATTTTATTAGTTTAGAATGTTTTTATAATTTTTAATCAGTTTTGGGATGTTTTCAGGCGGTCTATTTTAATCTGGAGCTAAATTGGAGGTTCGAGGTTGATTTTAGGAGAAATTGGTGAAGGAGGCAGTTTTATCGATTGAAATTGAGCTCATGTCTCGAAGAGTGGCTATGGAAGCCGAAATTTTAAAAGTAGAATAGATGCAATACTGATTACTGCAGTTAAACCTGCTGGATGAGGGTAGATTGCAAGCTTATTATCACAACCAAGTCTCCCAAAAGAGGTTAGCCCGATCATTTAGCAAGAAGGTTAGAAAACACCCGTTGAAAGTAGGAGACCTTGTAACACCCCGTTTTCCTCCTAGAAGTTGGAGCCATTTGTGCATGTGTGCATTGGGTGTGTGATGGCATGTGATGAGGGCATTTTAGATAAAATGCATGTTTTGTGAGTTTTATTATTATGTGAGTGCATGTAGAGTTGTAAGATGTGAGTGTGTGGGTTGCATTAGTGTCTGTGCATACTCACATGTTAGGAGGGTGTGGATTAGTGAGGATAGCATGGTGTGTGTCTAGTGCATGCTTGTTGGGTATGAGTGGCCAGTCTCCACTAATGAGGAAATGACACTTGGCTAGGGTAAGGAAAAAGGGTAATTAGAAGAAGAAAGAGAAAAGGGAGAGCAGATTTGTTCCCTTTCCCATTTCTCTCTTCTCCCTATTTCTCTTCTTCCTTTTCTCTGCATTTGAGTGCCCTAGCTTGGATCCAAGGAAGTGTTGGCATAATTGATCATCTCTTGACCCTCAATTGGTAAGTTTTGCTGCATTTCTTCATTTTCTTGATCTTTTCTTCTTCTTGTTGGGTTGAGTTTTGATTTAGGGTTGGTTGTTTGTGTGATTTGTGGGTATTATTTCTAGTTGAGCCTCCTCATGATCCTAAGGGGAAGGAGAAGGCTTCTGGAAGTGGTACCAAGTAATTGGAACTTAGGAGTATCAGGTTTGGGAATTTTGTAGATTTTCATGTATTTGCTCTTCTTTGATTTTTCTGAAAATTGGCATGTTGATGAAGTTCTATAATGGTTGATTTGCTATAAGAATGTGATATTGTGTTGGTAATGCTTAATTGTGATTTTTGTTGGGTTAAATGCTTTGTGCGTTGAAATGAGATTCAAAATTGTTGGGTTGATGTGGATTGTTAATTAGTTTTATAATATGTTCTTGAGTGTTAAGAGCTTCAAAAGGTGAGTTTTAAGTTGGTGTTGATGTTTTGAGTGTTGGTTTTAAGTGGGTGTTTTTGGTGTGTGTAAATTAGGCTGTTTGCTGGTGGATTTCTTGGTTTCTGGCGATCCCCACGTTGGTATGGTTTGTTATACGGCGATAAGGCATTGTCATACCACCGTGCAAACTGCTTCTGCCCAGTTTTTAAAACTTTTTGATATTTATTTATTTTCATTTCTTTTTTGTTATTTATTGGTTTTAAATATTATTTAGTGTCATTTCATGTATCTAACATCATTAGATTGTATTTTTCTATATCAAATTATATTGAATGTTTTGGTTGGAATCCGGAATGTGTTGTGCATATCTTTAATTCATGATTCTTCACTCTGAACAATATGTTATACTTAAGTGTGATTTGTATTATTCATGACCTGCAAGAGTCAGTCTAATGGATAGTTAGGCATGCCTAATAGAGTCTCTTAGCTACAGCCCTCAGTTTTGTTTGGACCCCGATCAGGTCCCCGTTTGGATCCTCGCGATCCCTAAAAGTATTTGGATCTTGTTTAAGGTCCCCTTAGTAAAATGTTTTGAAAATGATAAAAATGTAATTTCGATTTACAATTCGTACCCGTAAGGTACTGCCATGTAACACCCCGTTACCCCCATTGGAAGGATACCGGGGCGCCATGCGCCCAAACTCACATACACGTATACAATACACCAAATAAGTTAAAAAAACAAGTACATTTAATCAAAAAATAACATATCCATATACATATAATCATATTGTCATATCATTTTACAAAATGGAATTTGCAAATAAATACATATACAAAATAATCCTTTACAAAAAGTTACATTTTCCCAAAATCAGCTCCCACATACAAAAAAAAATACAGCGGAAGACACAAAATACTCCATCCTAAATAAAGACTTCTAGTGGCCGACCTGCAGATGTTCGACTCCACGAAAAATCTCGTCACCTACACGGGAAAAGAACCCCTGCTAAGCGATAACACTTAGTGGGGAGTAACAACACATATATGTACATAAAGATGAAACAAACATGTATATGTAATAATAAAGGTACATAAACACATACTACTCATGCTTATAACGTGTATTCATCATACACGTATATCGGAAAGTAACCAATCATATCCGAATACAAGTATTACATTTTAGCATGTCACATTATATACATACACACGTAACATATATACATTTTATATAACTACTAGCTTCATATAACCATCGTATGTATTAAACTCAAGTAATAGCCTGATTACTCGCTAACTAGTGGATACGGGTACTAATGATACTGATAGGACACAGTATCCCAAGCATATGGAGACATGGGTCTCAAAACATTTTATGATCATGTATACTCGAAAGAATACCGGAGACCGAGGCCTTAAACATCTTATATGACCCAAACGGGATCCGCATGTAAAAAGATAACATATAGCAGCTACACTCACACCTTGACCCTTGATAAGCGCTTATCTATCCACTAACTATGACTACCAGGCTCAAATAACAACTCAATCATGTTCTAAAATAATTATCATATGTTAGAGAATAAATCAAGTATAATCATGTTATTTTATGAATACTTGTGTATTTAATCAAGAAGAAAACATATAAATCATGTACAAATCTAATTAAGAACATAAAATTATCAAATTAAATACATATCAAACTAAATCATGTGCCATGTAACGAAAAACCCCATAAAAAGGAAGTTTAAAATTCATTTTAGAAGACAGGAGAGGCAACCAAGCGGGGCTACTGTTGCGCTCGCGACAAGGAATCGCGGTCTCGACAGTAGCTGAGGGAGCTGTGTAGAAGAGAGGCCCAGCACGAGTCGGACGCAATAGCATGACTCGTGCTCGGCTAGGCTCTGCAGGACACGGGTCGGAGGATTCCCTCCAACTCGTGTTCTGCAAAATTTTAGAGGACACGAGTCGGATGCCTCCCTCTAACTCGTGTTCTCCCTCTCCAAGGGAGCACGCATCATGCTCCCTCATTTGAGACAGGCTGCCAAAACGCCAGAGGCACGCTCGTATGGCCGACTCGTGTTCACTTGTCCGACTGGTGCTCGGACATCCGAGTTGCGTCCCTCAAGGCATAAACCGGAACCCACGCGAGTGGGAGGAAAAACTAGTCTCTGTCGTGCTCGCGAAAACGTTGCGTTCATGACAGAGATAGTCTTCCTCAACCTCAGGAATGCAAAAAATGGGAAATGAAGGAAAATCAAAACCCAACTTTACCCAAATCCACTTTTCTTGCAAATTTCATATGAAAATGTACCTTTTTGGCCTCCAAAACTCATTTACAACTTAACTAACACAAATCACACATCATTTAACATAATCAAAGGATGCTATCACCCATTAAAATAACATTTACAGAGATCCCAAAAACTCAAGAATTTCATCTCACATGTCCATGTTCCTAACTCACTTTTAACATACATATCTTCATCATTTCTCCACTACAATCACATGTACACAAAATCTACTTTACTCATGCATTTTCATATATCATAAATATACAAATAACATTTACACTTAACTCAAAAATAGGATCCATAAGAGATGAGCTAAATGCTTCAAATAAACTCTCAAACATATAACCAAGTTAGCTCTTAAACCTGGAATGGAGCCCAAACTTCACTTCCTTCAAGCCACAACCTTTCCTTTCCCTTTATCCTTCTTCTTTTCTTTAGATTCTTGCAACCAATCAAAACAATAATTCTACTAACCCATGAACAAATCCTTTCAAAAAATCCAACCAATCCCATAGAAGGAGAAGAAGAAGAAAACCCAAAGCAAACACAGCCACTTACCTCTTAGAATCCTTCAAAACTCAAACCCTTGCTCAAAGATGGAAGAATACCCACTTGTAAGACTTGAGAGAGCAGAAAATGGAGATGAGGAGAAGAGAGGGAGGACGTGAGAAGGGAGAGAGCAGCTTAAAGTGGCTTCCACGGGATGTTTCACTTCCTCTCTTCCCTCTCTCTACTCCCTCAAATCACATTCAATGCTCCCATCAACTCACACACATGTCACTTTACTATTGGACCTCTTAATCTCATCTTTTGACTAACAATCCATGGCACCAAACTTGACTTACACCATATAATCCCTTATATAACACTTTTTCATCCAAGGCACCACACACAAACCACTTGGTTATTTCCTTTACTCATACTTAAATAATGAATTCACATAACAAAATTACCAACTCGCCCTTAATTTCCTTACTTACCATGCATAATCCGACCAGGCCTAATTTGGGTTGTTACATGCCATGTGTTTGATTCATACCCGTAAGGTACCGCCATGTGTATACTCATTATCCACTTTTGTGAGTCCGCAGGTGTTGTGCTTTGTTTTGCTTTGCTTTGTCTTGCTCTATTTCATTGTGATCATATGAATGAGATATCCGAATAATTTAATGATAAGTATATGAACTCGCTATTATCCGAATGCAATTATGAGCCTACGAATGTTATGAATATGACTTGAGCATGTATAAATCTGTTATGATTATTGCATATGTCATTGTGAATGTGGTTTGCCTTGACGACCATTGTGAATGGTCGTCCATATTACTTGTTTATTTCCCCACTAAGTGTTATCGCTTAGCACGGTGTTTTCACCCATGTAGGTGGGGAAGGCATTTTGCTTTTAGGAGAGTCGCCGCTAGTCAAGCCAACACAGAGGGATTAGTATTAGGGCTTTATTCTTTTGTAGCATGATTCTTTTGTAATAGAACTCTCTATATATTATTTTGTAAAGCTTCCGCAGTGCATATTTTGGATATGTAACTATTTTGTAATATCAGTTGTGATCAGAACATTATTGTAATGACTTCTATTATATTAATGAATGATCATCCTGATGTTTCAGAAAAGTTTTAATTTCCGCTGTATTTTAGTATATATAATGTGATTGAATGTTTGTTTCTGTATCCTTTGTGTGGTGACACCCCTGCTCACACGGCATCACACTCCCTTGCGTATGGGTTTTCCTACATATGGGTAGGGGGTGTTATAAACCTAGTCTTTAAATAAATGAGGCCAGGAGCACCAGACATTCGGAGGAAATTTAGCCAACATGGGAAGGTCCATTTGTGCTAAAGAAATTGTTATCAAAGGGAGTTATAATCTTAATAGACAATGATGGGAATGAATTCAAAGAGCCGGTTAACATCGACAGATTAAAGAGGCTCCATGGCTAAAGACCAAAAATCAAAAGAAGACAATAAATGACCTGCGGGTCGAAAACTGAAAAAAGGCGGCCTTGATAAAATTGGGTGCCTTGTCAAGGTAAAAATCAAAAAAAGGCACTCTAGGCAAAAATTAAGGGCTGAGAGAAAATATTCAATCATGAAAACCCGAGAGGGCTGATTGATAACAGGAGTTTGACGCTCACAAGATCTATCCTGAGATTAAGTGAAGTTTTATGTTTTTGAATTTTCTGTCAATAAATGATCATTTGTGATGAAATCATATAGAAATATTCATAAATTTGCAATAAAGGACTCAATTTGCACTTTTCATGATTGTCTAGTTCTTTTATATAAAGAGTAAAACATTGTCGTTTGTAATCTAAAAACTATTTTCTACTGCATTCATTCGGTCAGATGTTTAAGCCAACTGATCCTGATGTCGACAGCAGGGCTAGTCAACCACTTATTATACTCCGGCAAACTAGTAAAATCAGAATCCTCGTCCCTCGGGGAGGTCGTACTTAAAGGTAGCTGCGCCCAAAGTCCGCAGTAGCAAGTAATAAATGCCGAAGATAGGAGTTCACCATAAAAAGCTAGCGGCAAAGTGGCATGCCATAAATAAAAGCCACATCCCTAAGCTGATACGGTCCATAACTGGGAACACAAGGAAGGGTACTAGCAAAAAATCTCACATCAGCAATGGCAGCGAATTCTTCGGCCAAGGGACATAGTTCTTGGTGGGTAAATCGAAAAATGTGAAATCGGGGATCCCAATAGCAGATGGCAAAGGTCTCCGTCTAGTTTGATCCTTCTCAAAAGTCTCAGACTTAAATAAGGAGCTAAAGTGTCAGTTTCCCAGGTCTTGGGATCATCCAGTAACTGGTGTAGTTTGCTAACGGTGGACATCGACATATTCAGATAGCTGTACATGAAATAAATAAGTTGGATAAATAAAATAGGGAAAAATATATTATAAGGAAAAAAAGGAAAGAAAATACCTGATTGAGAATCCTGGCTCAAAGGAATGAAAAGAAAGTGACATGGAAAGCAAAGAAGAGAAAAGTCAGTTTAGCTAGTAAAAAGGGAAATCAGTCTGGCCCGTCTTAAAAAAAATTAGACCACTTTTTCATGCATTTTTAGACTCATGCATTCCCACTAGCATAATTTATTTATTTTTCTTCCTCTACATATATAATTTGTTTGCAGGAAATTGTTCAATAAATGGCTTAAATGGCAAATATTCAAGTCAATAATATATTTAGGGAGTAAAAAGGTAAGTAAGTAATTGATTGAAAAAAAAAAAGGCGCATGGCCAAGGTGCTGCAATGAGGCCGCGCCTCACGTGGCCAAGTAGCCGCACCTCATGCACATGACGTGCGGCCTCAAATGAGGCCGCACCTCATGAGGTATAATTACCTCCTTTTGGCCGCACCTCACCCTTTCTCTCCTCTCTCAGTTTCTTTATTTTCTTTGCATAATTTTTCACTCGTTTTCTCTCGTCTTAATTCATTTTTCTCTCATATCTTTTTCATTTGTGATCATTTTATGC
This sequence comes from Excoecaria cochinchinensis, assembly GCA_947683425.1. Classification (NCBI taxonomy): domain Eukaryota; kingdom Viridiplantae; phylum Streptophyta; class Magnoliopsida; order Malpighiales; family Euphorbiaceae; genus Excoecaria; species Excoecaria cochinchinensis. The sequence goes on along the minus strand of CANTUQ010000119.1, from coordinate 4,231,048 downwards.
ATCGTTTGCACCAAAAAGATCTTTGTTCAACTGCTTTCAAGGTGATATAATTTTTTGGAATTTCTCTATCCTTTTGTTGAGTGAATATTTTGCCTAACAGGTTAGTTTTTATTGATTTTTCTATTTTATTTTATTAAGTTCTTTATTTTTCTTTATTTTCATTTTATTTTATTTTTCAGCAGAATATAAAAAAAATAAAATAAAATAGTAAAATAATAAATATGCTTACCTTGTTTGTTGCCCACAGTGAAGAAAAGTGATGAAAAATAATAAAAAAAGGTTTATGTGGTGTAATGTAGTAGAAATTTTGCATTTATGTAAAATATCTTGTTATGCAACTAGGCACCACTTTTCATCTTTCTACTTATCTAGATTATTAGTAAAAACAATAAATGCATTTAAGTAAAAATAAATAGTCCTTTTATAAAATTACACCAATGAGTTATTTGTTTGTAATATACAAAATGTATATAGTCAAGATATTGAGCTTGGTTGTCTGGGACATGCTGTTTGAATTTATTATTTGTATTCGGGAAATTTAAGATTTTTCAGTCAAAGTGCTATTGTAACACCCCCTTCCCATACGTAGGAAGACCCATCCGCAAGGGAGTGAGAACTCGCATGAGTAAGGGTGTCACCAAGCAGAATAGTGCAAAACATTCATTCACGTAATATAACCATACATACAAATAGCGAAAATTAAAAACTTTGGAAACATCAGAATGATCTTGCATTAATATAACAACATTCATTACAATAATGTTCTGATCAAAAACTGATATTACAAAATAGTTACATAACCAATATATACTAGGCGGAAGCTGTACAAAATAATACATAGAGAGTTCTATTACAAAGAATCATGCTACAAAAATAAAGCCCTAATACTAATCCCTCTGTGCTGGCTTGACTGGCGGCGACTATCCTCAAAAGCTATATACCTTCCGCACCTGCACAGGTGAAAACATTGTGCTAAGTGATAACGCTTAGTGGGGAAAAAAACAATAATATATTGACGGCCATTCACAACGGTCTTCAAGGCAAATCACATAAATAATGGCATAAGCTGATAATCATATCATATAATCATAAATAAATCACATTTATAGCATTCGAAAGTCCATGCTCATATTCGCATACTTAAACATTCATATGCATATTGCTCCACAGACTGATAATCAGAACTGATCGGATGTTCACATTCTCAGAAACATATCATAACAGATAATGCACCTGCAGATTCACAATAGTGGATAACGAGTGAATACTGAGGGTACTCGTGGGTACCTATTGAAAGGCAACATTACATTTTTCTCATTCAAAACATTTTACTAAAGGATCATAAATAAGATCCTGACATACGAAGGTTTGCGAGGAACCCAATGGGGACCTGATCGGGGTCCAAACTGAACTGAGGCTATAGCTACTGAGCTCTATTAGGCATGCCTAACTATCCACTAGACTGACTCTTGCAGGTCATGCATAATACAAATCATGCTCAAAGCGTAACTATAATTTATCATGAAGAAATCATAATAGTACACATATCTAGGCATAATTATTCCCAACTGTAGTAAAAAAAACCCAAAAAGGAGTGATACAAATTCATTTTGGAAGGAAAGGGGAAAAATTAAAAAATTAGGAAAAGAAGGGTCGCTGTCGCGATCGCGACCAGTGTTGAGCTCACAACAGTGGCCGATAGCCCTGCGCCAGGGGAGGGCGAAGGCGCACAACTCGTGCGGCGCTTTCATGAGTCTTGAACAATCTTCACGACTTGTGAACGATGTTCACATCGCGTGAACAATGTTCACGTCTCATGAACAATAGTTCACGACTCGTGAACACGATTCACGTGTCGTGAATCTTCAGTCTCCCATGCCAAACTCATGATTGCTTCACCTCTCGTGTGCCAAAACTTCACGAGTCGTGATTCTCAATCATGAGTCGGACGCTAAATGTCGCGCTCGCGATAGCATCACGATTTTCAGTTTTTCGGCAAAATGCAGAAAACCTAGATTTCCAACCACGAAGCCATTTTGACCCAAAAATCAAACCAAACCTCATCCTACCTTCAAATCAAGCTTTCTAACCATCACAACCAACATAAAACACAATTTTCCAACAATTAATTACAATCAAATCATGAATTCACAATTCAAGAATTCAAACAAAGACAAAACCCAGAAATTTGTAGTAAATTCAATCAACTCAATGTTTGCTCCAATAACTCAACAATCATGCATCATAATTCAAACCAAACTAAAACCCATAGCATTTATTATAACACCCCCTACCCATACATAGGCGAGCCCATCCGTGAGGGAGTAGGCAGCCGTACGAGCAAGTGTGCTACCGGACAGAAGCGATACAAAGTATATATATAAGTACAAAAGAATTTAAAACTTTTAGGAGCAAAGACTGAATATGCATAATTCATAAATGCGCATACATTAAGCGAAAGCATAAACCTATACAAACTTACAACCATATAACAGAAACCTCAGATGAAAGATAGGACAGAGGAAATACTTAAGACGTAAATATAAAAATATTTATGCAGTCCAAATTATTACATCAGTATCTTTACTTATTATTACATGTACATATTATATAGAAATACAAAATCCCAATTACAGAGGCTGAACAAAGTACAAAATTTCTAGCTCCGATGTGGCCGACCCTTGCAGATGCGTAACTCGTACCGAACTAAACCTGCCACCTGCACGGGAAAAGAACCCGTGCTAAGCGATAACGCTTAGTGGGGAAACACACAAGAAATATGGGCAGCCATTAACAATGGTCAGCAAGGCACAACACATGCAAAAGGCATATGCGGACATTCATAACACATATGATATTATACTTGCATATAGAAGCCGTGCGTTTAGAGGATCATAACCACATTCATGTATAATCATTCAATAGTCAATGTCGCATTTTCACGCAAACCAGTTCACATGATAATCCACAATAGTTAACAGTATAAAATCACATTCGAATACATACTAATTCACATGCTTACAACCACAATCGATTATATTCAAACGCAGTCACAATACAATATATATATATGAATAATCGCACACAATAGGCATGTTTGAGTCACATTTAACCCATTCAGAGATTCACAACCACATTCGAATTCATAACTGATTCACATGACTGAAATCTTACACATTCAGATAACATATTCTCATATTCATATCAGACAAAGCAAACTAAAATACCTGCTGACTCAAAATAGTGGATAACGAGTATACGGACATCACCTTACGGGTACGAATCGAGTACTGACATCACCTTACAGGTGCGAATCGAACATCAATTTCATTTTCACATTCAAAAACATTTTCATTAGGGACCTTAAACAAGATTCAAACACATTAAAGGGCTCGCGAGGAACCAAACGAGGGACCTGATCAGGGTCCAAACGTCCAAAGGGCTGCAGCTAAAAGACTCTATTAGGCATGCCTAACTATCCACTAGACTGACTCTCGCAGGTCATTCATTATTCAAATCATGTGTCATATCAGACAGTATATATATATCATCATACTTAATCTAGAGTATAGTAGACATATAAAGAAATTCATAATATCAGCCATGCATCATACTATTCATATTACAAAGCATACAATATAATTCCATCAACATGCTTTAGCACTATTCAATATTCTAAAATTTATCAGAGTCAAATATGGAAACATTATCAGGCCAATCATTAACTTAACATTCAAACTTTGCTTTTTAACAACTAACCACTCTTTACAAAAACAGGGTAGGTCACGGTAACAACCAGATTGTTTGTCACCGTGACATACCAAAACTCTCGGCATAATGCAATCATGGGGTACCTCACAGTGGTAACCCATTAGGTTGTCACCGTGACATACCCACACCCAAAACAGAATGCTATTTCTCACACTTTATCATATCATTCATACCAACTATTTGTACGTTTATATAAATACTTACTTACCCGATTTGCCATATTATGGGTTTCCATTAAAAAGTGGAATTCATATGCTAAAAGCATTAAATCACATTTACCATTATCATATTATATAATCGCTCAAATATCCACATGAACCACAATAGCATCATAGATATCTTGCATACTAATACATTCTAATAACATTTATTATCCATGCATGCGTCATATGATATTGTTAGGCAATTACTTCAATCACACATTCACTGCTCATAACCCATATATATATATATATATATATATATATATATATATATATATATATATATATATATATATATATATATATATATATATATATTTCATTAATCAACTCATTTCATTTGATGTCTTTCTTGTGTATATAACTTAAATCTCAATTCATAATTATGTACACATTGCTCATATTATACAGGCTCATATGGATTAAGATATTATAATCCTTAATATTGTCAATAAACTTGACTTGATTCTAATACACACAACTACACATCATTAGTTTGCTATTAATCTTAGTCCTATTCATATTTATTTTCCAAGTGATAACTATTCTTATACTCATTTAATAGTCCTAAACATGCATCGGATAGCTCCTAAAAATTTTCGGTGAGAAACAGGTTCAATTCGGGAAGAAAAACACAAAATGGTCAAAACAGAAGGGGTCACGGTGGTAATGAATTTGGTTACCACCGTGAGGTTCAAAACTAAGCATTCTGCCCAGCATTTTCATATGTCATGGTGGTAATGAATTTGGTTACCACCGTGACCTACCAAAAGTTTGCAAAATAGAAGCTAGAATTCAGGACTGCTTCACAACTCCTTTTTGTTCAGCCTAAACGGGCATCTAAAAGACATATTTAGGCAAAACTTCCTTCTTAACATTTGTTCCGTAAGATGTTAACTTTCAAATGAAACATATTTCACATCAATTGGCCATTTATAGATTCAGATATGATCTAAACAACCTATAGTGCTCCCCTAAACCAGGCCAGAGAAGATAGCTCTACTTCTTGACCACTTTTGGGACACTTAGAGTTAATATTAGCTCAAACTTATTTATAACACATTTGTATGAATATATCTTAGCTTTCCAACGGTAATAGTTTTATACCATTTGGAGTTCTGCAACTCCAAAAATAGCTTAATGACCGACGAAAGGTCAAGTGCATTCTAACCCAGTTTTTCACCCAAAATCCTATTCATATGCACAAATGAACAATTTAAACCAACAGTCACTACCATCATCAAATATCATCAATAACACATTAAAGAAACTTATATCACACATGAATATACAAAAAGAATTTATATACATATAATGGAGAGTTTCCTAAACCTCTATGAAGCACAACCCATTATCCTCTTCAAGCTATAATCCTCAATCTTTTCCTTTGTCCTTCTTTCTCACTTCAATCACTTGCAAACAATCAAAACAATTTATTAACCCAAGCAAAACACCCACAAAACCCATCAATCCCGTGAGAAGGAGAAGAAGAAGAAACCCAAACAAACTTACCTCTTTGTAGCAACTCAAATCTCAACCCTAGTTCTTAGATTGAAGAATAGCACATGCAAAGCAAGGGAGACCAGAAATGGGAAGGAGAAGAAAACGTGAGAGTGAGGGAAAGAGGGCAAGAGCTGATGGCTTCTAAGGAAAGCCAAAGAAAATCTGCCTTCTCTCTCTCCAATTCCCTTCAAATGCCATTAATGCACTCACCCACCAAATCCACTTGGCAACCATGCATTGGACCCAACAAACCCACTTTGACTTTATGCACTAACACACCATATACCACATGCACCATAGTGGCTCCCTCAAATCAATGACTTAAATTTCATGGCACCAAACTCCACTCACACCTAATAATCTCTTATAAACTTAATATCATGAGTACCATACTCACAAACCACTAGATCAAACCACAACAAATACCCTACATCAATACACTACATGCACACAAAATAATTTCCCTCACTTAAGTTATTTAAATTAAATACTTTGCAATTAAATCCCCATCATCAAGTTCACTCATGCGCAAATTACCGAAATACCCTTCACTTATCCGACTTAGCTTGCTGATTCCGACTAGGCCCGATTTGAGGTGTGACAACTCTTCCCTCCTAACAGAATTTCGTCCTCGAAATTCACTTACACCGGAAAGAATTCCCAACATTACATTCCATGTCACCAATAAACTCATACACTTCACTCTCAAACTACTCACTCACTTATACTTATCGCCATCATTGTACTCTTAAATCACTTTCTTATATTCGAATCAAACACATTCATCAGAATGATCATTACTTAACTGTCCGTCAGAAATCAAAGCCCAAACACTTTACACATAAACCAATTAACTTTCGCCGATTGCTACATAAATCCTTCAATACTTAAAAGATGTCCATCATATCTACGTTTCTCCTTACCAATAACACCCCTGTTAAACTCCAAAATCCTTTTTACCTTCACTTGTATAAGATCCCGAAATACTCTTTCTGCTTAACTTTAACCAAACATAGAACACTTTCCTTAACAATTGTTGAGCTCGTCATTCTTACCGTTAATCTTAATATCAAATAGTACATGTAACACCCCCGACCCATACGTAAGCAACCCCATCCGATAAGGAGTGAGACGCCGTATGAGTAAAGGTGTCACCAAACAGATACAAAGCAAATCATACATTCATTCATAACATACATACTCAAATACAGGATAATTAAAAACTTTAAAAGGAAAAAGAAAGCAATAGCTGATCATACATTAATATAACAAAACCATTACAATAATGTTCTGATCAACAAGCTGAAACAAAAGATGTTACATATCTAAAATATAAGTACAATAGCGAAAGCTGAAACAAAACTGATACAAGAGAGTTCAATACAAAAGAGAATCATCAAAGATTACAATCTGAGCCCTTCACTAAACCTTCTGTGTTGGCTTGACGGCGGTGACTCTATCACAAAGCAAAACTCCTTCCGCACTTGCACGGGTAAAAACACCGTGCTAAGCGATAAATGCTTAGTGGGGAAACACACATAAAATATGGACGGTCATTCACAATGGTCGTCAAGGCATAACACATTCACAATGGCAAAATGCAATAGTTCATAACATAATTCATAAGAACATGCTCATAATTTAAAGCCATACATTTTGCATCTCAAATCCATATCCATTTCCAGATTAGTTGAACATACATTTCATCAATATACTCATACAGATATCACATGTATATAGTCATAAGAGTAGAGTAAACCAATCGAACATCAAAAGAACACCTGCTGACTCTGGGTAGTGGATAACGAGTGTACAGACAGTACTTTACGGGTACGAGCCGATTACAGACAGTACCTTACGGGTACGAATCAAGAAAACCATTTTACTTATAACTTTTACAAATCATTTTCAAAAGGGACCTTAAACAAGATCCTTACACAATAGGGTTCGCGAGGAACCAAACGGGGACCTGATCGGGGTCCAAACGAAACAAAGGGCTGCAGCTAAAAGACTCTATTAGGCATGCCTAACTATCCACTTACTTGACTCTAGCAGGTTATGCGTCATTCAAATCATATTTCAGAAGATAACATAAAAAATTTTATCTGAAGAATCATGGTATCACTCATATCCAAGCATATAAAAATATAACATGCATGATACAGCAGTATAAATCCATTCGGAAGAATTACGGAATTCATTGTTGAGTTAAAATCAGGAAATTTCAGAAAATAGGCCAAACGGAGGTGACTAACAAGGTTGGCCGGTCACGGGTCGTGACTGGCATCACAACTCATGACTGGCCTCCTTCACAAGCCGGTCACGAGTCGTGATTGGGAGTCACGTCTCGTGATTGGCTCTCTTCCTTCGCTGGTCACGCGACGTGACTTGTCCCTTCTCTCGCTGGTCACGAGTCGTGACTGGGTGTCACGTCTCGTGACTGGCTTCTCTAGGGCTGGTCACGCGTGGCTGTCTCAGGCCGATCATGAGTCGTGACTGGGAGTCACACCTCGTGACTTCCTTCCATTGGCTGGTCACAAGTTGTGACAGGCAGTCACAACTCGTGACTAGCTTCTTTCTGGCAGGTCACGAGTCGTGACCGGAAGTCACATCTCGTGACTTGCCTCTCTTCTTAGGTAGTCATGCAACAGACACAGCAAAATGGGAAATTCTACAGTAACACGATTTTCCAGTTTTCCATAATTTTTCCAGAACACAGAAATCAACTCCAAACTTGAATCAAAATTTCACAAATCAATTCTTACCTTCCAGAAGATCATTTAAGCATCAAAATGACATATAACAACTTAATTCAACACTCATCACAACCAAAATCATACATTACCACATTCAAGAACATAAACCCTAGAATTTTACAGTAAGTTCAAATCAAGCACAATCCACAATCAAAAATCCCAAACCTGAGATTCTAAGCTTCAATCACTTAGCTCCACTCGTCACAGCAACCTCCTTGCCCTTGGGATCGCGAGGGGCCTCAGCTAAACACAACAAATCAAAGAACACCCAACAATGCAAACCCTAAGTTAAATCTAAACTCAAGGAAGAAGAAGATGAAACAAATGGGAGAACAAAATGAGAAGAATACAATTACTTACCAGAGAAGATGCAAAGAGATGATTAACTTCACCAATAAAGTCTTGAATCCTCAATATAGTTCTTAGAATGAAGAAAATGAAGAAGAAGAAGGTGAGTGAAGAAGGAAACGTGAATCTGCCATTTTCTCTTCTTTCTTCCCTTTTTCTTTTTCTTTTCTTTGCCCTAAGTATGTGTCCATTCCCTATTGGTGAAGCTAACCACTCACACCAAACTAACATGCACTACACACACCTAATACACTCCCAACTAATGCACACCCTACAATGGTATGAACACACACACAAGCATATCCCAACTTAAAACACCATAATATGATATGCTCAAGTGCACACAACCATAACCCAATTAATTCACACCCTAAAGCCATATATGCACCCACATACTAACAAAACCCAAAAACATGCATTTTTACCAAAATACCCTTATGCTATGCCAAACACATACAAATGTATGCTCACACAGACAGGCTCATTCTACTAGGGGGCAAACGGGGTGTGACAGTACATAGACACCTTGTCAGCTTTCTCTCAATCAAAACATTTATGCAAATGCTTATCATGTATGGTCAAAGGGATGATGATGCAATGAGAGTGTGTTGGCTCATGTATGCAGAACGATGCTGAAGAAATGCAATTAATGCCATGATGATGCACTTTGTCCCATCCCCATGATTCAATATGCTTTCATTCAAACACTATTCTGGAGACAGCTGACAGGCATATAGAATACTACCAAAACCTTACAAGATCCAAATACTCATCCACTTACCGGTGGTATCTAATTCTTCTTACATTTCTTACACTTGTCCCAATGTTGCTTCTGACATTGTTGACACATCGGAGGTCCTCGAATTTTCTTTCCCACTAACACCTCTTTACTCGACACCTTTCTTTTTTGTGGTACCTTTTGAACAGGGCATTGAGAAACCCGAGGTGCAGTCAGCCTATCCAAAATTCGAATCAATCCTTGCACTAATTTCGTATCATTAGAAATAGGACCGGAATCTCCAACCAAAAGATGTTCGGAAACACTCAACACTCTGATTAGAACAACTGGGTTCACACTTACTGTCGTCTTGCCCACATTTTTACTAGAATCAGACTCCATCTAGACACAACACCAGACAAGACACATCTGCATTCGGCCATGACACAAAATCAACTCGCATATAAAGACACGGCACATAACCGACTAGCATGTAAAGACTCGACACTTAACGAACAAGACAACCAGAACCGTCAAACCGGCGCTCTTATACCACTAAATGTAACACCCCCCACCCTTACGTAGGCGAGCCCATCCGCGAGGGAGTAGGCAGCCATACGAGCAGGTGTGCTACTGGACAGAAGCGATACAAAGTCTATATATAAGTATGAAAGAATTTAAAACTTTCAAGAGCAAAGACTGAACATGCATAATTCATAAATGCGCATATATTAAGCGAAAGCATACACCTATACAAACTTACAACTATACAACAAAAACCTCAAACGAAAGATAGGACAGAGGAAATACTTAAGAAGTAAATATAAAAATATTTACGCAGTCGAAATTATTACATCAGTATCTTTACTTATTATTACATGTACATATTATACAGAAATACAAAATCCCAATTACAGAAGTTGAACAAAGTACAAAATTTCTTGCTCCTATGTGGCCGACCCTTGCAGATGTGCAACTCGTACCGAACCAAACCTGCCACCTGCACGGGAAAAGAACCCGTGCTAAGCGATAACGCTTAGTGGGGAAACACACAAGAAATATGGGCGGCCATTAACAATGGTCGCCAAGGCATAACACATGCAAAAGGCATATGCAGACATTCATAACACATATGATATTATACTTGCATATAAAAGCCGTGCATTTAGAGGATCATAACCACATTCATGTATAATCATTCAATAGTCAATGTCGCATTGTCACGCAAACTAGTTCACATGCTAATCCATAAGAGTTAACAGTATAAAATCACATTTGAATACATACTAATTCACATGCTTATAACCACAATCAATTATATTCAAACGCAGTCACAATACGATATATATATGAATAATCGCACACAATAGGCATGTTTGAGTCACATTTAACCCATTCAGAGATTCATAATCACATTCGAATTCATAACTGATTCACATGACTGAAATCTTACACATTCGGATAACATATTCTCATATTCATATCAGACAAAGCAAACCAAAATACCTGCTTACTCAAAATAGTGGATAACGAGTAAACGGACATCACCTTACGGGTGCGAATCGAACATCAAGTTCATTTTCACATTCAAAAACATTTTCATTAGGGACCTTAAACAAGATCCAAACACATTAAAGGGTTCGCGAGGAACCAAACGGGGGACCTGATCACGGTCCAAACGTCCAAAGGGCTGTAGCTAAAAGACTCTATTATGCATGCCTAACTATCCACTAGACTGACTCTCGCAGGTCATTCATTATTCAAATCATGTGTCATATCAGACAGTATATATATATATCATCATACTTAATCTAGAGTATAGTAGACATATAAAGAAATTCAAAATATCAGCCATGCATCATACTATTCGTATTACAAAGCATACAATATAATTCCATCAACATGCTTTAGCACTATTCAATATTCTAAAATTTATCAGAGTCAAATATGGACACATTATCAGGCCAATCATTAACTTAACATTCAAACTTTACTTTTTAACAACTAACCACTCTTTACAAAAATAGGGTAGGTCACGGTCACAACCAGATTGGTTGTCACCGTGACATACCAAAACTCTCGGCATAATGCAATCATAGGGTACCTCACAGTGGTAACCCATTAGGTTGTCACCGTGACATACCCACACCCAAAACAGAATGCTATTTCTCACACTTTATCATATCATTAATACCAACTATTTGTACGTTTATATAAATACTTACTTACCCGATTTGCCACATTATGGGTTTCCATTAAAAAGAGGAATTCATAAGCTAAAAGCATTAAATCACATTTACCATTATCATATTATATAATCGCTCAAATATCCAAATGAACCACAATAGCATCATAGATATCTTGCATACTAATACATTCTAATAACATTTATTATCCATGCATGCATCATATGATATTCTTAGGCAATTACTTCAATCACACATTCACTGCTCATAACCCATATATATATATATATATATATATATATATATATATATATATATATATTTCATTAATCAACTCATTTCAATTGATGTCTTTCTTGTGTATATAACTTAAATCTCAATTCATAATTATGTACACATTGCTCATATTATACAGGCTCATATGGATTAAGATATTATAATCCTCAATAATGTCAATAAACTTGACTTGATTCTAATACACACAACTACACATCATTAGTTTGCTATTAATCTTAGTCCTATTCATATTTATTTTCCAAGTGATAACTATTCTTATACTCATTTAATAGTTCTAAACATGCATCGGATAGCTCCTAAAAAGTTTCGGTGAGAAACAGGTTCAATTCGGGAAGAAAAACACATAAAATGGTCAAAACAGAAGGGGTCACGGTGGTAATGAATTTGGTTACCACCGTGAGGTTCAAAACTAAGCATTCTTGCTCCTATGTGGCCGACCCTTGCCGATGCGCAACTCGTACCGAACTAAACCTGCCACCTGCACGGGAAAAGAACCCGTGCTAAGCGATAACGTTTAGTGGGGAAACAACCAAGAAATATGGGCAGCCATTAACAATGGTCGACAAGGCACACCACATGCACCATAATAGCAACATAGATATCTTGCATACTAATACATTCTAATAACATTTATTATCCATGCATGCGTCATATGATATTGTTAGGCAATTACTTCAATCACACATTCACTGCTCATAACCCATATATATATATATTTCATTAATCAACTCATTTCATTTGATGTCTTTCTTGAGTATAAAACTTAAATCTCAATTCATAATTATGTACACATTGCTCATATTATACAGGCTCATATGGATTAAGATATTATAGTCCTCAATAATGTCAATAAACTTGACTTGATTCTAATACACACAACTACACATCATTACATCATTAGTTTGCTATTAATCTTAATCCTATTCATATTTATTTTCCAAGTGATAACTATTCTTATACTCATTTAATAGTCCTAAACATGCATCGGATAGCTCCTAAAAAGTTTCGGTGCGAAACGGGTTCAATTCGGGAAGAAAAAAACATAAAATGGTCAAAATAGAAGGGGTCACGGTGGTAATGAATTTGGTTACCACCGTGAGGTCCAAAACTAAGCATTTTGCCCAGCATTTTCATATGTCACGGTGGTAATGAATTTGGTTACCACCGTGACCTACCAAAAGTTTACAAAATAGAAGCTAGAATTCAGGACTGCTTCACAACTCCTTTTTGTTCAGCCGAAACGGGCATCTAAACGACATTTGTAGGCAAAACTTCCTTCTTAGCATTTGTTCCCTAAGATGTTAAATTTCAAATGCAACAAATTGCGATCAATTGGACATCTATAGCTTCAGATATGATCTAAACAACCTGTAGTGCTCCCCTGAACCCGGCCAGAGAAGATAACTCTACTTCTTGACCACTTTTGGGAAACTTAGAGTTAAAATTAGCTCAAACTTATTTCTAACAAATTTGTAGGAATATATATTAGCGTTCCAACGGTACTAGTTTCATACAATTGGGAGTTCTACAACTCCCAAAATAGCTTAATGACCGAAGAAAGGTCAAGTGCATTCTAACCCAGTTTTTCACCCAAAATCCTATTCACGTGCACAAATGAACAATTTAAACCAACACTCACTACCATCATCAAATATCATTAACAACACAATCAAGAAACTTATATCACATATGAATATACAAAAAAAATTCATATACATATAATGGAGAGTTTCCCAAACCTCTATGAAGCACAACCCGTTATCCTCTTCAAGCTATAATCCTCAATCTTTTCCTTTGTCCTTCTTTCTCACTTCAATCACTTAGAAACAATTAAAAAAATATCTCTATTAACCCAAGCAAAACACCCACAAAACCCATCAATCCCGTGAGAAGGAGAAGAAGAAGAAACCCAAACAAACTTACCTCTTTATAGCAACTCAAATCTCAACCCTAGCTCTTAGATTGAAGAATAGCACATGCAAAGCAAGGGAGAGCAGAAATGGGAAGGAGAAGAAAATGTGAGAGTGAGGGAAAGAGGGCAAGAGCTGATGGCTTCTAAGGAAAGCCAAAGAAAATCTGCCTTCTCTCTCTCCAATTCCCTTCAAATGCCATTAATGCACTCACCCACCAAATCCACTTGGCAACCATGCATTGGACCCAACAAACCCACTTTTACTTTATGCACTAACACACCATATACCACATGCACCATAGTGGCTCCCTCAAATCAATGGCTTAAATTCCATGGCACCAAACTCCACTCACACCTAATAATCTCTTATAAACTTAACATCATGAGTACCATACTCACAAACCACTAGATCAAACCACAACAAATACCCTACATCAATACACTACATGCACACAAAATAATTTCCCTCACTTAACTTATTTAAATTAAATACTTTGCAATTAAATCCCCATCATCAAGTTCACTCATGCGCAAATTATCGAAATACCCTTCACTTATCCGACTTAGCTTGCTGATTCCGACTAGGCCCGATTTGGGGTGTGACATTTATACCACAATAAGTCCAATAAAACATCACATTTCCCAGAAATTCATGCATATACTCAAAACTACATTTGAACACAAAACTCAAGAAAATTCCCAAACTTGCAATTCCTGTGCTCTAAATCACTTCGCACCACTACCACTCGCCTTCTCCTTTCCCTTGGGATCGCGAGGAGGCTCAACTAACCAAGAACACCCAACAAAACCACAAATACAAAACCTAAATTAAAACCCAATCTAAACAAAACAAAAACAAAAGAAGAAGAAGATGAAGATGAAGAAGAAGAAGAAGAAATGCAGCAAACTTACCAAATGGAGGTTAAGAGATGATCAATTCCCACCAAAAACTCTTGGATCTAAGCTAGGGCACTCTTGAGAAGAGAAAAGGAAGAAGAGGAGTAGAGAAAAAGAGAGGAACGGGAAATGAAGAAAATAATTTCTGCTTTTCCCTTTTTCTCTTTCTTCTTCAATTTCTTTTCTAACCCTAGACACATGTCATTTCCTCATTGATGGAGATTAACCACTCAAACCCCATAAACATGCTCAATAACACACACTAGACTTTCCTCACTAATTCACACCCTACAACCATGTGACCATGCACACAATATCACAACTCAACATAACACACCCCAATAATCTATATGCATACACACTCTAGTAAAACCCCCAAAACATGCATTTTACCCAAAATGTCCTTATCACATGCCACCACACACACAAGTACACATGCACATATGGCTCTAACTTTTAGGGGGCAAACGGGGTGTTACAACTCTCCCTTACTAATAAGAATTTCATCCTCAAAATTCTCACCTGAACTAAACAAATGCGGATACTGAATCCTCATCATCGCGTCGGGTTCCCAAGTCGCTTCCTCGACACTGTCATGTTGCCAAAGAACCTTGACTAAAGGGATTTGCTTGTTTCTCAACTGCCTCACTTCTCAAGCTACAATAGCTTTCAGCTCTTCATCATAGGAGTAATCTGGCTGAATCTGAACATCTTGAACTAACAATACATGCGACGGATCCAATCTATACCGACGAAGCATGGAGACATTGAAGACATCATGCATCTTAGCCAACTCCATCAGTAAAGCCAACCTATAGGCTACCGGACCAACTCTATCGAGAATCTCAAAAGGTCTAATGAACCGAGGACTAAGTTTACCTTTCTTGCCAAAATGCAACACATTCCTCCAAGGTGAAACCTTAAGCAAAAATTTGTCCCCGACTTCAAACCGAATATCCTTTCTCTTTAGATTGGCATAGGATCTCTGCCTATCCTTAGCCACCTTCAGATTCCGCTGCACAACTCTGATCTTTTCTTCGGTATCTCTAATCATCTCTGGCCTAATAAAAGATCTTTTGGTCAACTCTGTCCAACAAACCGGAGTCCTACACGATCGACTATACAAAGCCTCAAACAGTGATATACCAATGCTCGACTGATAGCTGTTATTGTAGGCAAACTCCATAAGCCGCAATACTGATCCCAACTGCCAGAAAAATCTAAAACACAAGCCCGAAGCATATCCTCAAGAATCTGAATCAGCCGTTCAAACTGACCATCTGTCAGAGGATGAAACATTGTACTGAAATTCAACTTGGTTCCCAAAGCTCTCTGCAATTCCTTCCAAAACTTGGATGTGAACCTTAGATCCCGATCTGAAACCATCGATAAAGGCACTCCATGTAACCGAACTACCCCATCCACATACATATTGGCCATCTTATCCATAAAGTAATCCACTCTAACCAGCACAAAATGCGCTAACTTCGTAAGCCGATCCACAATAACCCAAACCAAGTCATGCTTCCTTTGAGTCACTAACAAACCCGATACAAAATCCATTCCAACATCATCCCATTTCCACAGAGGAACGGATAAAGGAGTGAGCAATCTCGAAGGGACTTGATGCTCAGCCTTTACCTGTTGACATGTCAAACACTTTGCCATGAATTCCACAATAGCTCTCTTCATCCCAGACCACCAGTAGAACTACTTCATATCCCGATACATCTTCTCACTACCAGGATGCATTGTAAAGACCGTAGTGTGTGCCTCACTCAAAAGTTGCTTCCTTAACTCATCATTTTTGGGCACACACAAGCGATCCTTATACATGAGCACCCCATCCAAAATCGAAAACTCTGACTGCTTACCCTACTGAACCTCTTGAAAAACCCGCTATAGTCTCACATCATCCTTTGAGCATCCACAATAGACTGCTTCAAAGTAGGCTGCACTCTCAATTGGGCAACCAAAGCACCCTTTGAATCGAATCTCCATCTGAATCGCCTCAGAAACAAAGCCGAAATCGACTTCCAAGTCAAGGCATCTGCAACCATATTGGCTTTACTCGGATGGCAATCCACAATGCAGTCGTAGTCCTTGAACAAATATAACCATCGATGCTGTCTCGTGTTTAACTCTTTCTGCATGAGGAGGTATTTCAAACTCTTATGGTCCGTAAAGATCCTACACTTCTCCCCATATAGATAATACCGCCATATCTTCAAAGCAAAGATCACAGCTGCCAATTCCAAATCATACGTCAGATAGTTCTTCTCATGTGGCTTCAACTGATGAGATGCATAAGCCACAACCTTACCCTCTTGCATCAATAAACATCCGAGTCCAATACCCGAAGCATCGCTGTACATCACAAACTCTTTACTCGAGATGGATTGAGTCAGTACAAGTGCTTCAACTAACAAACTCTTCAACCTCTCAAAGCACAGCTGACACTTATTCGACCATTCAAATCTAACTCCTTTCCTTGATAATCTAGTCATCGGAGCAGCAATAACAGAAAAACCCTTCACAAACCGACGATAGTAGCCTGCCAAACCAAGGAAGCTTCTCACTTTCGAAACATTCCTAGGCGCTTTCCAATCCACAATCACCTCAATCTTAGCTGGATCCACTTGGATACCCTTAGTCGACACAATGTGACCCAAGAAAGACACCTTTCGAAGCCAAAAGTCACACTTGCTAAGCTTCGCAAACAAACGATGCTCCCTCAAAACTTGCAATACCAACCGAAGATACTCTTCATGTTCACTCTCATCCATCGAGATAACCAAGATGTCATCTATAAACACTACTACAAATCGATCAATATATGGCCTAAACACTCGGTTCATCAAATCCATAAAAGCCACAGGTGCATTGATCAAACCAAACGGCATCACAAGAAACTCATAGTGGCCATACCGCATCCAAAATACAGTCTTAACCACATCCGCATCCTGAACTTGCAACTAACAATAACCCGATCGAAGGTCAATGTTGGAAAAGACACCCGCACCTCTAAACTGATCAAACAAATCCTCAACCCTTTGCAAGGGATACTTGTTCTTCACTGTGACCTTATTGATTTGCCTATAGTCGATACACATCCTCAAAGAGCCATCTTTCTTCTTAACAAATAAAACTAGGGCTTCCCTTGGAGATATACTAGGTCGAATAAACCCCTTATCAGCTGAGTTTTGAGTTCTCTCAACTCTATAGGAGCCATCCGATAAGGTGCTTTCGAAATGGGTGAAGTACCTGGCATAATCTCTATGGACAACTCCACTTCTCTCTCGGGAGGTAAACCAGGCAATTCACTTGGAAACACACCACTAAACTCCCTAACAACAGGGATACCATCAATCTCTACCTGATCACGCTTCGAATCTAAAACAACTGCTAAGAATGCCTCACAACCCTTTCTCATAAATCTCTTAGCTTGCATGGCGGATATCACATTACTCAAAGAACTCGAACCCAAACCCTTGACAACAACAGAAGACTAATCTCTATCTCGCAACACAACTACCTTCCTATGACAATCCACAATAGCCCGATGCTTACTAAGCCAATCCATACCCAAAATCAGATCAAACTCCCGGAAAGGCAACTCAATCAAATCAGCAAAAAACTCAACTCCCTGAACCAAAAGGGGATAATTCCTATGCACTCTACTCACATTGACACTATGCCCTAAAGGACTGGTCACACAAACCTCATAATCTAACTGATCAACATCATGCATCTTATCAAACAATATACTTGTGCACAAATATGAGTGTGTGGAGCCAAGGTCAATTAGAGCATATCACTCAGTGTCAAAGAGTAGGAACTTACCAGCAATCACATCAGGGGCATCTTGCTCATCCCGAGCTCTCATGGCATAAGCTCTAGCCGGAACCATCAAGGGACAATCAACAAACTCTAATGGAGCTCCCTCTCTAGACCGACCACCTCGACCTCTACCTCGGCCTCTACCACGACTGGCTTGTACAGCATTAAAACCAACTCTGCTAGCCTCACGCTGATCACCAGAAGCCTCACCCAACTTCGAACAGCTAGCCAAAAAGTGATCTATGCTCCCACATTTGAAACAGCCACCTACACTCACCCCGATGTCGACCATTACAATGAGAACACACGGGCATAGCCTCAGTTCATATTACCAGAACCACCTCTGCCTGCACTAGAACCCATGGCAGAACCTTGCCTCCTGCCTCTCGATGCCGGACCTGAAGACTCATCATGCGGGTTCCTTGACCTCTTACCGATGATGATGACGATCTAGATCCACCACGAGGGGGATTCCTCCTCTGAGCTCTCTCTCTCTCAAAACTGACTCTGACCTCTCCGCCCTCATGGCCGCTTGCACAATCTGATAGTACCCAATACCTGGAGTACTCATCAGAGAAATCAACATCACCCTCAAAGACTCATTCAACCCAGTCTCAAAATGCCTACACCTAAATTCCACTGTCAGAACACATTCAGGAGCATACTTAGCCAAACTGTTAAACTCCTTCTCAAACTCCGAAACCATTATTACCCTCTGCTTCAGACTTAAAAACTGTGCCCACTTGGCAGCCTTATACTTCCGAGTCACATACTTACTTGTAAATTCACTATCGAAGAACTCCCATGTGACTGGGTCAGGAAATTAGGGATGCCTTCGAACCAACTTCCACCAGTCATAGGTGGATCCTTACAACAGGGCTACGACACACTCTACTCTCCTCTCCTGAGGGTACCGAATCTCATCCAAGGCTCGCTCTACCTTCTCCAACCACTTCTCATCATATTCTGATTCGTCCAAACCAGTTCCATAATAGTCCTCTGCACCCGCCTTCCTCAAATTCTCAGTAAGGACTCTAGGGGCAATCACACTCTCAATGACCTTAGCCATGTCCTGCGAAATTTTCAACATGACCTCAAAGGGCATGGCTGTAGCCTCAGGTTGTGCCCTAGCAGGTTGAGCTGACACAGACACAGAAGGATCTACAGCTTGGGAATTCACACTTTCATCGGACCCCTCAAGCGACCAATAAACTGAACCAGAATCCATCTAAAAGAAAGACAAAGACAACCACATCAGCCAACACAGTTCTAAACATATGTCTAAACATATCAATCACGTAGAAACGCCTAAACCGGGGCTCTGATACCAAAAACTGTAACACCCTTCCCATACGTAGGAGGACCCATCCATAAGGGAGTGAGAACTCGTATGAGTAAGGGTGTCACCAAGCAAAATAGTGCAAAACATTCATTCACATAATATAACCTTACATACAAATAGCGGAAATTAAAAACTTTGGAAACATTAGAATGATCATGCATTAATATAACAACATTCATTACAATAATGTTCTGATCAAAAAATGATATTACAAAATAGTTACATAACCAAAATATACCAGGCAGAAGCTATACAAAATAATACACAGAGAGTTCTATTACAAAGAATCATGCTACAAAAATAAAGCCCTAACACTAATCCCTCTGTGTTGGCTTGACTGGCGGCGACTCTCCTCAAAAGCTATATACCTTTCGCACCTGCATGGGTGAAAACACCGTGCTAAACAATAATGCTTAGTGGGGAAACAAACAATAATATATGGACGGCCATTCACAACGGTCGTCAAGGCAAATCACATACATAATAGCATAAGCTGATAATCATATGGTACAATCATAATTGAATCACATTTATAGCATTCGAAAGTCCATGCTCACAGACTAATAGTCAGAACTGATCGGACGTTCACATTCTTAGAAACATATCATAACAGACAATGCACCTGCTGACTCATAATAGTGGATAACGAGTGAATACTGAGGGTACCCGTGGGTACCTATCGAAAGGAAAAATTACATTTTTCTCATTCAAAACAATTTACTGAGGGATCTTAAATAAGATACTGAAAAAAGAAGGTTCGCAAGGAACCGAACGGGGACCTGATCGGGGTCCAAACTGAACTGAGGCTGCAGCTACTGAGCTCTATTAGGCATGCCTAACTATCCACTAGACTGATTCTTGCAGGTCATGCATAATACAAATCATGCTCAAAGCGTAACATATAATTTATCATAAAGAAATCATAATAGTACACATATATAGGCATAATTATTCCCAACTGTAGTAAAAACCCAAAAAGGAGTGATACAAATTCATTTTGGAAGGAAAGGGGCAAAATCAGAAAATCAGTCAAAGAAGGGTCACTGTTGCGATAGCGACCAGTGTCACGATCGCTACAGTGGCCGATAGGCATGCGTGAGGGGAGGGTGAAGGAGCGCGACTCGTGCAGCGCTTTCACAAGTCTTGAACAATCTTCATGACTCGTAAAGATTGTTTACGACTCGTGAACAATGTTCATGTCTCGTGAACAATAGTTCACGACGCGTGAACTAGGTTCATAACTCATGAACCAAGTTCATAACTCGTAAACCTTGTTCACGACTTATGAACACGATTCATGTGTCGTGAATCTTCAGTCTCCCATGCCCGACGTGTGATTGCTTCACCTCTCGTGTGCTAAAACTTCACGAGTCGTGATTCTCAATCACGAGTCAGATGCTAAGCAAATTAACAGAGCAGTTCACGTAAAACTAGAACTCACCTTTCTGTCATGCTTGTGACAGCATCGCAATTTCCAGTTTTCCAGCAAAATGCAGAAAACCAAGATTTCCAACCACAAAGCCCTTTTGACCCGAAAATCAAACCAAACCTCATCTTACCTTCAAATCAAGCTTTCCAACCATCATAACCAACATAAAACACAATTTTCCAACAATTAATTACAATCAAATCATGAATTCACAATTCAAGAATTCCAACAGAGACAAAACCCAGAAATTTGTAGTAAATTCAATCAACTCAATGTTTGCTCCAATAACTCAACAATCATGCATCATAATTTAAACCAAACTAAAACCCATATCATTTATACCACAATAAGTCCAATAAAACATCACATTTCCCAGAAATTTATGCATATACTCAAAATTACATATGAAGCCCAAACTCAAGAAAATTCCCAAACCTGCAATTCCTATGCTCCAAATCACTTCGCATCACTACCACTCGCCTTCTCCTTTCCCTTGGGATAGCGAGGAGTCTCAACTAACCAAGAACACCCAAAAAAACCACAAATACAAAACCTAAATTAAAACCCAATCTAAACAAAGTAAGAACAAAAGAAGAAGAAGAAGAAGAAGAAATGCAGCAAACTTACCAAATGGAGGTTAAGAGATGATCAATTCCCACCAAAAACTCTTGGATCCAAGCTTGGGCACTCTTGAGAAGAGAAAAGGAAGAAGGGGAGTAAAGAAAAAGAGAGGAACGGGAAATGAAGAAAACAATTTCTGCTTTTCCCTTTTTCTCTTTCTTCTTCAATTGCTTTTCCTAACCCTAGACACATGTCATTTCCTCATTAGTGGAGATTAACCACTCAAACCCCACAAACATGCTCAACAGCACACACTAGACTTTCCTCACTATTTCACACCCTACATCCATATGAGCATGCACATAATATCACAACTCAACATAACACACCCTAATAATCTTTATGCACACACACTCTAGTAAAACCCCAAAACATGCATTTTACCCAAAATGTCCTTATCACATTCCAACACACACACAAGTACACATGCACATATGGCTCTAACTTCTAGGGGGCAAACGGGGTGTTACAGTTATCCAATTTTTGTAGAATTGTAGCATGAAAAAAGTGAGTTTAACATGTTAAAATAGTTGATAAAATGATGATGTTAATTTGTCTTGCATAAATTAACAGCCAATGTTTTCAGGATGCCTCGACAGCATAGTGTGCGTCCGAGATGTGATGTACCTCCACCTCCGGAGGATAATACAGAGGATCAGAGATATCAATTCGAGATTTTATATCAGTTGAGGATGGTACTCAGTAGATTTGTGTCTAGGTAGTCTCTACATCAGATGGGCATGTGGGAGGAGGTGAGCACGCTGATAGCATCTGCTAGATGGATGGAGTTTTTGAGACTTGCATATCAGACATATCCAAAGGTCACTAGGGAGTTCCCAGCCACATTACAGTACAGGGGTTGCCAAAGGCCAGACACAGAACATGGAGTTATATCATTTCGGGTTAGAGGATATTATCACGAGATGAGCCATCTGGATTTTTCTTTAGTGATGGGCCTTCCGATAGGAGATCGGGTTATGATACTGGATAGGACTTTCACGTGCATTATTGGGAGAGGATGGCAGCACTGGGTGTCCCCTATCGCTATAATCAGGCCAAGAGCACCTTATTGCGATCACAGACTTTGAGATACATCCAGAAGGTGCTGGCTAGTAGCTACTTGGGCCGAGTCGGGAGTCCTGGTTCCATGAATGCCACTGAGGTATGAAGTCTATGGGCAATGATGCCTGGTAGGTAAATGAACATTGCCCATGAGATCTTATCTACACTGGTCAAAGCTGAGCGAGGGACCACCGAACATATATGCATTGGAGGAGTGGTGACTAGGTTATTCCTTCACTTGGGACGTGACCCTAATATGTTCGGACCACACTTGGAGGGAGACATAGCTGTCAACCTTGCTGTAGCTGGGTATATAGGTATGGTGTAGCCGATATAGGAGGGATCAGTTGAGTACAGATTGCTTAGTATGGCAGAGACTAGACTTCTCTGCAATTTGCCTCCACTCCTTAACATGCCAGGAACTTCAGGGGGTGACCACCTACAGCCAGAGCAGGAGGAGCCACATACACCACAAGATAGGGATGGTTTGTATGATTTGGACTTCATAGGTATATTCAGCACTCCCCCTCTAGAGCAGATTTTACATGAGAGCAGAGCTCGCACCACTCTTCCACCATAGAGTTCGAATTTCGACTACTACGCTCCTCAGAGAAACTCCCCTTTCAGTCATCCAGGCCATCCGAGGGCATCTTCTTCCATAGCCCCGCCTTCATCGGAGTTTAGGATAGGGCAAAGTCAGCGTACTCCAGAGATGTCATTTCAGGCTATATACCAGGATATGATGTCCGCAATGGCTACTCTGGGGCAGTGCCATGATGAGGGCATCAGTCTCCTAAGCCAGCATGTGACAGACGATCTACACCTATTTAGCCAACGCACAAAGGAGAGCTTTCGGCATCTTCTTCCATAGCCCCGCCTTCATCGGAGTTTAGGATAGGGCAAAGTCAGCCTACTCCAGATATGTCATTTCAGGCTATATACCAGGATATGATGTCCGCGATGGCTACTCTGGGGCAGTGCCATGATGAGGGCATCAGTCTCCTAAGCCAGCATGTGACAAACGATCTACACCTATTTAGCCAACGCACAAAGGAGAGCTTTCAGCTACTGAGCCAGCGGACAGATGATAGGTTCACTCTATTTGTCCAGTAGATAACCAAGGGGTTTGGAGAGATTAGTAGGCATTTGGATAGGATAAAGGGGTTTGTGATAGCTTCGTAGGCCGCGATAGCATAGAGAGTTGGTGAGTCCCTCTAGGAGATGTATGAGTCATTGGCCGCCACCCGATACCGGATGTTTGTCTTAGAGGAGACTTTTGTAGGAGTATCCCAAGGCCTGTGGAGTCTGCATGAGGATTTGGGGAGAGATCTTCCTGTCATCCGAGAGGACTTGTGGCATCACATTGATGGATACACCTCAGCCATATCAAGCATAGCCTCCATTTTTCAGGAGCTGTCCCACACTGTTGCGAGCATGGCTAGCCCCTTCTTAGACAGGCAGGCAGAGGTCAAACTCTGAGGACTTCATCCGTCATCATCTAGGCCACCGCCTGAGGACATCACACATCAGCTGGTGCATCCTCCAGCTCAACCTAGCAACTTTGATGAGCCCATAGATCATCCCCCTATGTAGGGGGCATTTTAGGGAGATATTGGATATTATCATTTCAGGATGTATAAAGATTTCATTTATGTTATAGCTTTACATTTGTGTTTATTATATTTTTTCTATTGAATATAATAAACATGTTATGCAAAATAAAAAAAAAACAAAAACAAAAACAAAATGAAAAATAAAGAGATATATTAGTAAATGAAAAATGATGATAACAACTCGATTCATAGACCACCAGAGCATGTTAATGTAATCAATTAAAACATAATGCAATCAATTAAAACATTTCTTTAAACATTTTAGGCACACGACAATAATGTCTAATCGTCATTCAGATAAATGGTTAACTCATTAACAAGAAAATGACGATTACCATTGCACCACGTCAATATGGTTAGATATCGACATGGCTGGGGCTATACAGAGCATAGGTTAGATGCCACAACGATAGAGGTTAGACACCGCATCAATAGGTTAGATACCCGCACGGCTGGGGCTATACACCGCACAGGTTAGATGCTGCAATGAAGGAAGTTAGACACCACATCAAAGTCAGTTACAGACCACAATGGCGAAGGCTAGACATCACAAAGGTTAGATGCCAAAGCAACCAGGGTTAACACGTCGACAAATTAATGATAACTACCCACAACAACTTCATTCAGACTGGAAAGACAACTACCTCAAGTACGCATCTCTTTGTTCTTTCTTTGAGTTTTGGCTCACCCAGGCATCTATGCACTACATTTCGCAAAACTGGGGGAACTGTAGACATCTTGTCCTGAGACAGCCCAAATCAAGATTACCCAGTGATGAAAATGATGCTTGCTTCTAGGTAAAAAAGATAGAAGTGATAATTTTCTTATCAAAACTTTCTTTTTAAATAAAAAATTATATTTTATTTTAATTTTCGAAGGTTTTTCGGTGGCCTCCCGTTGCGCAGCCTACGCAGCGTGTGAAGCGCGACACCTCCTAGCCACGTACACAAGGCGAAGGGCATGCAAGCCGCGTGCGCGAGGTAGCCTCGCATGCAAGCCTGCGAGGCGCTACACGCAGGGTCTCGCCTAGCGCGTGAGGCCGCACCTCACGCATGCGAGGTATGACCCCCTCTGCATGGGGCACCTTGCGCACGAGGTGTGGTCCCTCTCTGCGAGGCTGCACCTCGCGCACACGAGGTGCGGCCCCAAGTGTGAGGCCGCACATCGTAGGTCTCCTTCCTTACTCGGGCTCCATTTTTTCTGGTTTTTCCAAGATAGAGGTTCATTAAAACTCATGAAATTTGATCGTTTCCCAATGGACAGGGATTCACCCCTATTCCATTGTTGGCAATCGACTTACGAGAGCGTCTATTGGGTATCATAAGGTAGGTATCACAGAGTCGCCACCCAATAAAACATTGGGAAATAGATTATAACCTTATGAGGCCAAAACCAGAGAGAATTCGAGACCTCAATCTTATTCATACCTTTGGTTAACGTTATGTAAATGGGTTTTTAGGGTCAATTATTTTATCTCTCTTCTCACTCGATTCATACGATAAATATAAAGCGCATTCCAAGCACATAAAAAATAAAAAATAAAAAATTAAAACGATAAATAAAATATAATTACAATTATCCAAAAATGAATGCAAAATCCATAATAGCATTAAAATAAAAAATACATATATAAATCGGGCTATTCATTTAAACGGGAACATTGGTTCCCAACTACTAATTTTAAAAAAAGTATAAAGTTCTTAAACCAACCTCGTGAAAAAGAACGAATTGATCTTGTTTTAATGAAAACATTAACTTTTCGCTTTTGGGATGAAAACGAGGACATTGGTTTAGTTTTATTAACAGATTTTCAATTTAGTAGAAAACATTTGTGTGGTGGTTCTTTTTAAGTGCGGTCAAAAATCTTTAATTATTACAATCCTCAAGCAAATGAAAGAAAATTAAATAAAATAATAATTACATATCTCATAATAATAAATGAATCCTAAACTACTCGTCCCGATCGTGCTTCGCCTAACTCCATGGGCAAGCCACATGCCGCTCTCGATTGCGGCCACGACAGAAAATAATATTGGTCAGTAATGGATCAAATTAATCTAAATGATAAATAAATGATCATGCAATAGAAATAAAATAAACTTATGGAATTAATGAATATAAAACACAAGAGATATAATTATAATAATTACTAACAATAAAAATGTAACACCGCCTTCCCATACGTAGGAGGATCCATCCGCAAGGGAGTGAGAACTCGTATGAGTAAGGGTGTCACCAAGCAGAACAGTGCAAAACACATTCGTTCACATAATATAAACATACATACAATTAGCGAAAATTAAAAACTTTCTTTGGAAACATCAGAATGATCATGCATTAATATAATAACATTCATTACAATAATATTCTGATCAAAAACTAATATTACAAAATAGTTACAATTGTCAGATATACATAGAAAAAGCTTACAAAAATGATATACAAAAGATATATCACTGATATAAAATAATCATGCTATAAAAATATAGCCCTAACACTAATCCCTCTGTGTTGGCTCGACTGGCGGCGACTCTCCCAAAAGCTAAACGCCTTCCGCACATGCACAGGTGAAAACACCGTGCTAAGCGATAACGCTTAGTGGGGAAACAAACAATAATATATGGACGGCCATTCACAATGGTCATCAAGGCAAATCACATACATAATGGCATACTGAACATCATAAGATATAATCATAATAGAATTCCATTCATCACCATTCAAAGGTTCAATAAACACATTTATATGCCAACAGATTCATATGCTCATAATTAGAGTCATTCAGATTCAGATACTTATAATCATACTCATACTGATTCACATACTTATAATCATATCAGAACACATCATAACAAATTATAACACATGCTGACTCATAGTAGTGGATAACGAGTAAACACGTAGAGGTACCTTACAGGTACGAATCGGGAAAAACAGTATCATATTATCTCTTTTCAAAATATTTTATAAAGGGATCTTAAACAAGATCCAAACACATAGAAGTTCGCGAGGAACAAAATGGGGACCTGATCAGGGTCCAGAACAGTACAGAGGCTGTAGTTAAAGGACTCTTTTAGGCATGCCTAACTATCCACTAGACTGACTCTTGTAGGTCATATATAATACCATTCACATTTAGGCGTATCATTTAGAGTTCACAACTTAAGGCATAAATAATACATTCTTAATTCAACCACAATACTCAACAATTTGACATAACAAAATACGATGAAATGAAATTAGAAAAATAATATAACACTAAATAATATTATAAACCAATAAATAACGAAAAAGGAATGAAAACGAAGAAAATCGGAAAAGCTTTAAAAACTGGGCAGTAGCGGTTTACATGACAGTATGACATTTCCTTACCGCCGTGTAAGCCACTTTACACGGGCGTATGGCAAAACCATACCGCCGTGTAAAGCACACAGCTCAGAACACTATTAAAGCAGAATGACTTTACACGGCGGTATGGAATGTCCTTACCGCCATGTAAAATCACGACTTAGGAATTTTCACATGGCAGAATGACTTTACACGGCGGTATGGAATGTCCTTACCGCCATGTAAAATCACGGCTTAGGAATTTTCACAAGGCAGAATGACTTTACACGGCGGTATAGAGCAACCTTACCGCCATGTAAAATCTGGGCCTTCAAATTGTGGGGAAATCTCACGATTCACATGGGGGTATGACTATCCCTACTGCCGTGTGCATCACCAGAAACCCAGAATTTCACCAGCAAACAGCTCAAAATCAACCCACCAAAATGCACAACTTAAAATCCAATTCTAACATACCTCAAAATCAAACTATATACTCATCAAAATCAACCTAAAGCCCACCATTTCATAACCATAAATTCAAAAGAACATGCATTAACATGAGTAATTCATCCAAACCAAAACCAACCACTCATAATCCAAACTTAATCCGTTGCATGTATACTCCAATAAAATCACAAGTTATTAACTCAACATACTCAAAATTCATGACATCAACACCATTATAACATCATCAATCAAGCAAAATTCCAGAAATCCACAAGAACGCCATGATCATCAAAATGCACATAATCCCAAACCTGAATTTCCTTAGCTCCAATTACTTGGTACCACTTCCACCAACCTTCTCCTTCCCCTTGGGATCACAAGGAGACTCAACTAACCAAGAACATCCAACAAAACACACAAATGCAAAAACCTAAATTAAAACTCCAAACAACCAAATTAAGAAGAGAAGAAAAGATGAAGAAGATGAAGACAAAACAACAACTTACTCAGTAAAGGTTAGGGGATGATCAATTTCCACCAACAAACTCTTTGATCCAAGCTAGGGCACTCAAGAATTAAGAAAAGGAAGAAGAGAAATAGGGAGAAGAGGAGAAACGGGAAAGGGAAACAAAAATCTACTTTCCCTTTTTCTCTTTCTTCTTCTATTTACTCTTTCCTAACCCTTGCCACATGTCATCTCCTCATTGGTGGAGGTTGACCACTCACACCCTACCCACAAGCACTACAACACACACAAAGCTATCCGCACTAATGCACACCGTACCAACATGTGAGCATGCACACACACAAACCCAACTCAATGCACATACACCCTAATAAGCTATATGTACACACATACTCTAGTAAAACTACCAAAACATGCATTTTACCCAAAATGCCCTTATCACATGCCTTCACACACATAATGCACACATGCACAAATGGCAAACATGGCTCAAACTATTAGGGAGAAATCGGGGTGTTACAAAAAAATTATAATTACAGCAATAATAATGATATCAAGTAATAACAATGAAAATAACATTTATTCACACAATAATGATAATAACATAAAATATTAATAGTAATAATATCAATAAAAATAAAAATAATAAAAATAAAAATATATTCAAATAAATAATAGCAATAATATAATATAATAATAATAATAATGGTAATGATAACAATAAAACACAATAATAATAATGATAACAATAATAATATAACAAAAAGGACATAGAGTAAATGATACTAACAATACCCATAACATAAAATAATAATACTAACAATAATAATAATAGCAATAATGGCAAATGTAATAATAATAATAATAATAATAATAATAATAATAATAATAATAATAATAAAATAAAATAAATAATAATAATGATAATGTAATACAATAATGATAATAATAAAATAAATATAATAATAATAATAATAATAGAATAATACTAATAATAAATAAATAAAATAATAATATTATTAATATTAATATTAACTAATAATAATATATTAAAATAAATAAATATAAAATAGGACTCGCCAGATTTCCCTCGCCGGAGCCCGCCAGTGGTCGACACAGCCGTCACCGGAGGGGAGTTCGCCACGCCAGGAGCCGGCTAACGCTTGTCACGCGCCCGGAGCTGCCGTGGTTTGGCCGGGATCGGCGTCGGCAACGTCATCCCTTCCCTCGCCGATCTCCTTCATGCTGGCGAGTGCCGCTAATCAGTGGCCACTATCAGTTTCGACTGGGCCCACTCATTCAACCGGTGGGGCGCGTGCGCCGGTCGGCGCCCCCATTCCCTCTTCTCTTTTTCTCCTCTTTTTCCAGTGTGTCCCTGCATTTTCGTTGGCCCTTCTCCTCTCTTTTCTTTGTTTCCTTTTTTGCTTTTCTATTTGCTTTTGATTCTTTCTTTGGCCCTCTTACTCTCTGTCTCTTCTTTCTCTTTTTATTCTTTCTTTCTTTCCTTTTGTTTCTTGTTGCGGAGAGCCCCCTTTTCCTTGCTCCATCTTTTCTTTTTTATACCCCAAAATTAGGGTTTGACCCCCTCATTAATTTCTCCATATTTTTTTACTTTTTAATTTAATTAATTTACTTAAATTATTACACATTTTAATTAATTAAACACTATTAATTAAACACTCCATATTTTCCTTTTTTCAATTTTAATTATCCTACAATACTAACTAATAAATTAACTAATTAATTTTTAATTGTATTCGGAGAAATTATCAAGGAGCCTCGAGAGCCAAAATTGCCTTTTTTTTTAATCTTAACTTGGGACCCGGTGTCTACAGTTGCCCCCAATTTTGGGGAAACTAGTGCCTAGGCACCTATGTGAGCAAATATTTAGAAAAGAGGGAGACAATTGCATACCTGAGGATACCTGACCTTACCTTTTTGCCAAGGAAAAGGTCTCACTATGATGCGCCGAGTCTGCTCCAGACTTACGAAATGCGAGATTTGCTCTTCTGAGCGAGGTTGTTCTTCCGAACTACACCGAGTCGAGGCTTACAAAGTGCGGGGTTTACTCTTTTGAGCTTCTCTTCTGAGCGAGATTGGGCTTTTGAACTGGGTGTCCTTCTAGACTACACCGAGCCCATGGCTTACAAAGTGCGGGTTGCTCTTCTGAGCGGGGTTGTTCTTCTTGGATATTTCCTGCAAAGCTGTGTGCATGGAAGTATATACAAGAAATTGTATGCATGATATGAGATGTAGATGTTTGCAAAAATGGATGACTATGTCTTAGGTGGTCAAGGGTCTATTATACAGCTTGGCTGCTCCACCATGCCCCCCAAGATCCTGAAGAGTATCATCTTAGTTTTAAGGATGATTGCCCCCTGAGAGGGCTTAGGTTGATTTGCCCCAAAGAGGTCTTGAGAAACGTGTGCTTGCTGACGTGAGACTGATATACACTATCTAAGGGCACTACATATGCATGAAATGCATGTGAAAAGCATTGCAAAGTTTGTGTATGTCAAATATGTACTGTGCATACTATGCATTGACTACGAACATGAAATGCATGCAGGGAATTATGCATATGGCTGTAGACACCGGGTTGTGACTCAGCCTACATCTAAGTTACCTAATGATGATAATTGCCTTCACAGGCGAAAAACGTTGAAATTGATGGTTTCCTTGCAAAATTTGCAATTTAGAATGAAAAACAAAAAAATATTAAAAATATTTTAAAAATTAGTTTTAAAAAATGATATTTGAAAATTTTGGTGTTTTTTAATTATTTAAAAAAAAAAATTCGGCGAGTGTCGGGCGCAATAGCGCCCAGGCCAGCGCGGGCGCCAGCTTGCAGCGCGCAGCGCGGGCGATGCCTTGCACGTCACTTGCGCCTGCCACACGTGATCTGCGCACGGCCAACGGGCGTCGGTCGCCCAGATCGCCCAAATTCCACCGAAATCGCCCCTTTTTTGCCAATTTTTGATTTTTCTCCTATTTTTGACCTTTTTTCACCCAAATTTTGGGATTTTGAATTTTTTTTCTTCCATTTTTACACCCAAAATCAAGGAAATTAATTAAAAATCTGATTTTTCTTCCATAAATCAATTTTTTTTTTCCTTTTTTCTCATTTTAAGTGGGAAAATTGGAGGATTTTGAGGAGGAGATCATTTTTCATCTTTTTTTCTCTTTTTTGCTTAAAAGAATTCTCTCCATCTTTTTTGACACTTCTTTTCTCCAAATAAAATTCAAAGATTAGGAAATTCAATTTTTGATCTAAAATTTTTATTGAGACAAGAAAAAACATTATTTTGTTCTTGAATCTTGGATCTTTTTATCAAAAGTATATTTTTTTTGAAAATAACTTTTTGTTCTTGAAGATTAATTTTGTTTTCATCTTTTTCATCTTTTTTATCAAAAATAATTGTTCTTGAAACAAAAAAAATCAATTCTTTGTCTTCAAGAATTAATTTCTATCCTTCCAATTTTTTATGAATTTTCTCTTGGAATAAATTTCCAATTTTTTATTATTTTCATTTTTATCTCTATTTTGTGAATTGCAACAAGGAAAATCAATCATTTTCATCATCAATCGAATCCAAATCTGAGGGTAAATATTCTAGACTTGATCCCTTAACTTTTATTTTTCTATTATTTATTTTGCTTATATTTAATTGTTAACCATGTAGATCTTTACATTTATTTTGTTTTTATTTATTTCATGTGTTTTTGTACATAGATCTAATATTTTTAAATATTATTTTTGTCTTATCTCATTTTATTATTATTATTATTATTATTATTATTATTATTATTATTATTATTATTATTATTATTATTATTTGTTTTATTTAATATGTTAATCAATTTATTTTAATATGTTATTTAATTGACTTGTCGTATATAATGCATGTTTTATTTATTCTAATCTATGATTTATTGTTTTATGCGTTTAATTAATTTCTTTGGTTTAATCACTAACATAAATTTTATTTGTCTTTGTTTTGTTTTGGTTTCAAATCTGTATTTTTTTTTGTTTGAGCATCCATGCAAGCGAAGGAGGAGATTCGGGTTTCATTATTTTATTATACATGTTAATTTTTCTTTGTTTATTTTTTATGTATTTGTTATATAATTGTTAAATGAAATAGTTTTTATGCACGCTTAATTAAAAAATCACACAAAAGTATTTCTATAAAATAAATTGGTTTTTCCTAATAAAATGGGATCAATGTCCTAGTTTTTCATCCAAATACGTTGTCACTATCAAAATTGTTTTATTTAATTATGCATGAGAAGACCAATGTTCTCATTCTCAATAAATACCTCGTTTTATGCATGATTTTGTATTTTATTTGCAATGGGGGTTGTATTCCGCCCCTAGTTTTGTTGTATTTTATTTTCATGTACTTTATTTTATTTACCCTTTTATTTATCGCTTTCCTTGAATGATCAAACTTGCGCTCTAATTATTGCATCGAGATGTATGAGAAAAGGGATAAAAACTTAAATTCAAAACTTAATTATAAAATAACCAAGGTATGAATAAATGAGAAGTCCCGAACCATCTCTGGTCTTTGGGCTCAACGAGGCGAGAGGACCATTCCGATATTTCATTGGAATGGGATCTCCAAGACACCTCTTATGTCCCACCAAAAGACTTAAATTTACAATCCTAGGCTCCACGGGGTTAAAGGGTCATTCCAGTGTGCTATTGGGATGATATCTCCAAGATCTCTTTGGCTTGCCCAAAATGGATATTATGTGCCGTCTTAGGCTCACCGAGGCTAGACGACCTATCCCAATGTTCTATTGGGTGGCAACTCTAAGAAACCTCCTTGTTGTCCAAAATAAACGCACTTGTAATTCGTTATAGTTTTTCATGAACCTCATCCCGAAAGCCCTAAAAGCGGGCCTTCGGGGCATCCGTCGGAGTTTGGCGCGCGTCACAATGGCATATACGCCACAGTCATGCACATAGCTTATATACATGTAAAAGATTATGGAATGTGTGTGAAAAATCAAATTCTATAAAATGTTTGCAAATAATCATGAATGAGAAATATATGTAAAGGATCAGGCATGAGAAATATATGCAAAGGGATTTATATATGCAAATGCTCATGCATGTGACAAGGGTAAAGAGTCTATGTGAAAAATTGAGTGTGTGATGTATTCATAGATAACTATGCGTATAAAACACGTGCAAAAAAAATCATGTGTTTGTATAGAATGCACGCGAAAGATGTGCATGTGAAATGCATGCAAAGGATATGCCCACAAAATGCGTATGTAAAACCATTTATAAGAATGTTTGCTACTTGTAGGAATTATATGTACAAAGAATATCATTGGGTGAATGTGCAAAGTACTGCTTTCATAAGTAGCGATAAGAAGTATCCCAAGATTGTGAAATGATTGCAACCTATTAGGTACCCCAAACTCGAGTTTCTATCTATCCTTGAACACACTGAATGAACCACATTCTCAACTGATTCGATCTCAGCCAAAGCATTCAAGAGTCATTCCCAATGAAGGGCAAGAAGATAAATATGTAGACATCAAGGTTTAGTAAACCAACATGTAAATACAAGGCATACTATGCAATCCCTGGGTGTATATGCAAAAGGCCCAAAACAGAATTTTTCATCATTTAAAAGCAAATTCTAGATGCAACTTTGGAGACGAGACTCAACTCGAATGCAAATGCACTCGTGGCTTCCTGCTTGAAGCTCAAGAGACACCATATGCCTCTTCCTACGTACCAAACCTTATTATAAGATCATTTCTACTAATTAAATAAGGCCGAACCCAGAATCAAGAGGTCTTACTTCGGTTGTAACGTTAGGCTTAGGTAATTGGCTATCAAAGGAGGATCAGGTCGCTAGAGAAAAATGGCCGCAACGTTCATTTGACGGATTAGAGGACCATTCCCAACCCCAATTGTATACTATCATGATATTCTTGGATTTGAATTTGGTAATACTTGAGCTCATCAAGCTCAGCATAAAAATTAAGTTAAAAAGATAGCTACTAAAACTCATCAAGGGGTACTACCATGAGCTCTACTTTTTTTCTTTCGCTTTTTCTTCTTTTTTATTTTATTTTTTTTGTTCTTCTTCTGTTTTTTTTTTCTCAAAACTTTATGCCTTTAATTACACAGAGATAATGATCAACCCCCATTCTGAAGTGTAGCCCATCCTTATCAGGGCGATTTTTAATATCCCAAAAAATTATCAATAATCGAAACTCTTTTCCCAAAGTGTAAGCCCATCCTTATCAGGGCGAATTCTAACATCCCAAAAAAAAAATTGTCATTGATTGAAACTATTTTCCTGAAATGTAAACCCATCCTTATCAGGGCGATTTTGATAGCCCAAAAGATTATCAATGAAGTACATCCGTTCTTATTAGAGCAGTCATTATTCTAAGGGGAAGCCAAAATCATTTTAGGCAAAGGGTAGTTTTAACGTGTGTAACAATAAAATAGGTACGTATTTAGCATACCAAAATAAAAGCTCAATGGGCTAGCGAGCGATTACAAAACAAGGGTAGGAAATGGTCATTTAGAGAGCTATACAAAGAATGGTTGCCTAAATCATTTTCTAGATTCAACCTTATCCAGGGATCGCTTTGACGGGTAATCAGAAAGGTTCTAGTGCTCTTAGTGAGTTTTCATCCAATCCCCTAATTGCAACTATTTTTTTCAGTTTATTTCCAAAATGGGCCAAAAGTGCTTTGAACATAGAAATTACATGGTGTGGCCAAATATTATCACGTGATCTAGCTCTCAAAGATCAGACGTAATTACCCTTTGCTTAAATCAAGATGGAATGAATTGCAGATTTCTAGAACTGAGATCAAAGCCATTCATAGTTGAGAACTACTTAAACAGAGTTAGACTTTGAATCCAAAGCACCTTAATAAGGTGCAAACATGTCAGCGTTTTAGGGTACAGCTTAACACAAAAAATTTTACTCCATCAAAATATATGTACACAAAATCATGTAGGCATATAAAGAATTTTTTTTTTGTGTAAAATATGTCCAAACCATGTGTTAAAAATCATGTACATGGAATGGTACACACAATAGTGTCGTGCATACTAGTAATGCGTGCAAGGAACTACATGTGCAAAATATGTGTAAAAACATATTGTATTGAAATGCGTATATGAAATATGTGCAAAAACGTGTGCACCTAAAAACACTGCATGACTAATGATGTGCCTACATAGATTTGCAGTGTACATGTAAGTGACATATAATGAAGGCACAAGTACTAAATATGACATAACATGAAGATGAATGTTTATGATAAATGGTGCACGTGCACGTGGCATGATTTAGACATGATAGGGATACGTATATGATGCAAGATGAAAAAGACTTGGCGTGATGATGTATACATGAATCGTGAGGTATGGCAAAACTCACATACATAGAAGTGCAAAATATATACAAATAATGCGCGTGGCGTGGGACACAGTATAAGAATGATTGTGTACAGTGAAATGCATATGTATGCGATACAAGACATGTGATGAAAGTGATTGTAAGAAATGAATGACGTTTACAAAGTATGTGTATTTATATGGTATACATATACAAAACGTGGCATGGTATATATAATGATTGATATACATGATGTAGGGTTCATATGTGCATGGCATAACTCATGCATGACAATGCATGTGCATGATATGGCATACAATGTGAAAGATGCAAGGGGTTTGCTGTGCATGATGTGCAGAATGACTGACCTAATGATGTATGCTAATGCAGCAATATGTGTATGCTCTAGCACACAATGTTTATGTACACATGCAATGTGAGCCTACTGATATGTACATGCTATGACACATGATGAATGTATTTTTATTTTTTTATTTTTATTTATTTTTTGTACATGTCATGGGGGTAATATGTCCACACGTGCTATGATGCATGTCAGTAAGTACGTTCGGTGATGTATACTGTATGTACTGATTATAGTGCACGATAGATATTATGGATGTCATAATGTACGTTAGTATATATGTGTTGCGGCAAGCATAGCTATGTATATGCATGACAAATACATGTTATATTTACATTCACAAATTATGATACAAGTAATTTTATATACAAAGTGCACAGGTTTTATTATTGTATGGCAAGAATTGTATATGAGACAAAATACATAATGCTTTATTTACTATTGTTCATGAAAAAAAATTGCGCGAGTGCAAATACACATACAAAAAACTCCTCCCAATCGTTTCTCTCTCACACAAGAGGTCGTGTAGTCTCTTTCCTAGGTGGGCTTGACCCATGGGTCAACGGTGAACCCAATGGGCACGTATATGTGCTGGAAAAAATCAACAGCACAAACTCTTATTACTAAAGAGCGCATACAAATGAATTTTCGGCCACCGTGTATTTAAACAATCCGAATAAACCGAAACGCTCCCCTTGGAGCATGAAAACCTTTAATGAGCGGGTATTTAGATTTATTTGGATTTTTTCAATACACAATAACCCACTCCACAAGCAACGTATTATGGCGCATGCCCCCTAGTGGAAGTATCTATTTCCATTATATGAGTTTTGGTCAAAAGTGATGATATTTTAGGGTTACCCAAGCATGATCTCTATCAACAGGTCTAGGTCGTCATGAGCATACCGACCGGTCGGGTTATCATTTAATATACCATGATGGTATGAGGCTTGGGCTGGTGATTATCCCAAGCACTCCCCTACAATGAGTGAAAGTAGGATCGTGCTTTGGGAATGCACTGGGGTTAAAAGAGGGACCAACCTAGCATAATTCTAAGGCTCTAGTGAAATGTAATGCAATTTTTTGAAAAGAGATAAAATTTCTTAATCCTAAACCTATTTACATTAGATTAACCAAAAGTACTTTTGGAGCAAAATCTCATGATATCCCTAGTGGAGTCACCACTGTGACGCTCCCGAACCCCGCTCGACATCCAAGTCATTCTCGAGAGTCTGCTTTTAAGACCCGAGACGGGATGGAGGTTCGTTAAAACTCATGAAAGCTGATCGCTTCGCAATGGATAGGGATTCACCCCTATTCCATTATTGGCAATCGACTTACGAGAGCGTCTATTGGGTATCATAAGGTAGGTGTCACAGAGTCGCCACCCAATAAAACATTGGGAAATAGATTCTAACCTTATGAGGCCAAAACTAGAGAGAATTCGGGACCTCACTCTTTTTCATACATTTGGTTAACGTTATGTAAATGGGTTTTTAGGGTCAATTATTTTATCTCTCTTCTCACTCTATTCATGCGATAAATATAAAGCGCATTCCAAGCACATAAAAAAGCAATAAATAAAATATAATTACAATTATCCAAAAATTAATGCAAAATCCATAATAGCGTTAAAATAAAAATACATACATAAATCGAGCTATTCATTTAGATGGGAACATTGGTTCCCAACTACTTATTTTACAAAAATTATAAAGTTCTTAAACCAATCTCGTGAAAAAGAACGAATTGATCTTGTTTTAAGAAAACATAAACTTTTCGTTTTTGGCATGAAAACAAGGACATTGGTCCATTTTTATTAACAGATTTTCAATTTAGTAGAAAATATTTGTGTGATGGTTCTTTTTAAGTGCGGTCGAAAATATTTTATTATTACAATCCTCAAGCAAATGAAAGAAAATAAAATAAAATAATAATTCCATATCTCATAATAATAAATGAATCCTAAACTACTCATCTCGACCGTGCTTTGCCTAACTCCATGGGCGAGCCACATGCCCCTCTCGATTGCGGCCGCGACAGAAAATAATATTGGTCAGTAACAAGTCAAATTAATCTAAATGATAAATAAATGATCATGCAATAGAAATAAAATAAACTTACGAAATTAATGAATATAAAACACAAGCAATATAATTATAATAATTACTGACAATAAAAATCATAATTAGAGCAATAATAATGATATCAAGTAATAACGATGAAAATAACATTTATTCACACAATAATGATAATAACATAAAATATTAATAGTAATAATATCAATAATAATAAAAATAATAAAAATAAAAATAATATTAAAACAAATAATAGCAATAATATAATATTATTATAATAATAATGGTAATGATAACAATAAAACACAATAATAATAATAATAATGATAACAATACTAATATAATAAAATGGACATAGAGTAAATGATACTAACAATAACCATAACATAAAATAATAATACTAACAATAACAATAATAACAATAATGAAAAATGTAATAATAATAATAATAATAATAATAATAATAATAATAAAACAAATAATAATAATGATAATGTAATACAATAATAATAATAATAATAATAATAATAAAAACATAATAATACTAATAATAAATAAGTAAAATAATATTAATATTAATATTAATATTAACTAATAATAATAATAATAATATATTAAAATAAATAAATATAAAATAGGACTCACCGGATTTCCTTCGCCGGAGCCGCCGGTGGTCGACACAGCCGTCACCGGAGGGGAGATCGCCACGCCAGGAGCCTGCTACCGCTAGTTACGTGCCCGGAGCTGCCGTGGTTTGGCCGGGATCAGCGTTGGCAGCGTCATCCCTTCCCTCGCCGATCTCCTTCACGCTGGCGAGTGTCGCTAATTGGTGGCCACCGCCGGTTTTGTCTGGGCCCGCTCGTTCCACCAATTGGGTGCGTGCGCCGATCCGGCGCCGAGGATGGCCGGCAGCGCCCCCCATTCCCTCTTCTCTTTTTCTCCTCTTTTTTCGGCGTGTCCCTGCGTTTCCATTGGCCCTTCTCCTCTCTTTTTTTTCTTTCCTTTTTTCCTTTTCTATTTGCTTTTGATTCTTTCTTTGGCCCTCTTGCTCTCTGTGTCTTCTTTCTCTTTTTATTCTTTCTTTCTTTCCCCTTGTTTCTTGTTGCGGAGAGCCCCCTTTTCCTTGCTCCATCTTTTCTTTTTTATACCCCAAAATTAGGGTTTGACCCCCTCATTAATTTCTCCATATTTTTTTACTTTTTAGTTTAATTAATTTACTTAAATTATTACACATTTTAATTAATTAAACACTATTAATTAAACACTCCATATTTTCCTTTTTTCAATTTTAATTATCCTACAATACTAACTAATACATTAACTAATTAATTTTTAATTGTATTCAGAGAAATTATCAAGGAGCCTCGAGAGCCAAAATTGCCATTTTTTTTTAATCTTGACTCGGGACCCGGTGTCTACACTAATTCTTTCGGGTATGATATAAAAAGAAAATATCATAACCATTAAAAGGGGAGATCATTTTCAACATCCAAAAAGATTCCGAAAATAGGATGTTTGAGAGCTAAAATTTCATTGATTAATTCTATTTATTCTTGAACCAAGGAAACCAATTCTTTGGGTTTAAGTTTTAATTGTCATTATCTTTTTTTCAAGAAATCAGAGTTTTTAACTTTAATCTTTCGGTAACAGAAAGCTTTGATCCAAGCTTTCTCAACTTCTGTTTTCAAGCAATCATAGGAAATCTTCTGTTCTTCTTTTTGTTGCAAACATCAAACTCTGAGGGTAAATTACTGGACTTGAGTCAATTCCTTTTTCTTTTCTTTATTTTCTTCGTTCATTTTTTTTCAATTGTAAATTGTTGTAAATTATAATTTAAGTATTCTGTTGTTGCTTGTTGTAATTAAACTGAACTTAATTTAATTTAATTAATCTATTTACATGATGAATGCAACGTAATTTAAATCTATACAATATTAGGTAGTGATTTTGTTATCCATTTGATTATGTTTTCTGTTCCTTAGTCCATTTTTTGGTTTTCTGCATTATTTTTGTCAAATATTATTCTACTAATAATCATAAATATTTTTCTCAATTAGGATTATTTATTTATTTGATTCATTTAGTTGATTTATTTTTATCATATTATTTATTTTATTTGCTTCATTTGATTGGTTATTTTTATTATGCATTTGATTTAATTTGCTAACTCCGTTTTCATTCTTGTTTTTTTTATTGTCCACCAAATTTGTTTGTTTCACTTTGACTAATGTTCCTGGGTGAGCTGGAGAATCAAGGCAATAGGAGACTTTAAGTTTGGTTTGCATTTAATTTCTTTGTTTTCCTTGCTTTATTATTTTGTATATTTCATGCAAAAATATTTTTTTAGTGCGCGTTATTTTAAAAAAATTCATGTTTTTTTTACAATAATAAAATTTGAATTTTTATTAATAAAATAGGACCAATGTGCTGATTTTATCCAATAAAATGTCACCTTTTTCAAAAGGAGAATTAGTTTTCATAAAATGGGATCACTCATCCTGATTTTCTCCATAAATGCCCAAAATAATTCTCCAAATTTTAATTTAATGCTAACGAACCAATGTTGCTAAAATTTAATAAATGTCCCAATTTATGTATTATTCATTGTGTGTTTTATTTTTTATTCCTTTTTGTGTATTATTTATTTCGGGCCCTTCTAATTAATTTTGGGGCAATTTTATTCCTTTGTTTATTTATGCTCTTTATTTTGGGGGATTGTTCTGTCCCAATTTTTCACTTGTAATTTATTTATTTATCACTTTATTTATTGGTTTCTTTACTGCCTTCCAAGAATGCTTGAAAGGCGCTTGAAATTTATTGCATGATCGCGTGAGATGAGAGATGGAATTTTAATTGTTAAAAACTCATCTATAACTTAACTTAAGGCAATAATAAGAGTGAAGTTCTAAACACCTTCTCTGGTTTAAAACCCTCGAGGTTAGATGACCTTTCCCAATTTCTTATAAATTGGGTGGCGACTCCAAGATACCTCAAAGGTGCCTAAAGGTTTCGTGGGATTAGATGAACTTTTCAATGTTCTATTGGGCAAGGAATTCCAAAATATCTCATGTTACCCAAGATCAAAAATACATTGACCATCCCAGGCCCTAAAAGTGGGCCCTTCCAGCTCGCGCACATCATAACCCCTGATAACAATCATCTCTATTATCATCGCCTAAGTCTTCAATGGGCTCAGAGCTGGAGGAAGAGGCCGCCTTTGAAGGGCCTGAAGAAGCTTTCGAAAAAATGGTCTTGCTCTGGAGGAGTTGGGCTATAATCTGAAAATATTCTTCTTCAGTTTTTGCTACCGCTAATTGAGTCTAGGCAAAGGACTTTTGGGCAAAAAATTATGTTGTTGACGCATTTGGTTTTAAAAGGCCTTGAGTCTGAAGCCATTGAGTAACAGCTGGTCTTTTGGTGGAGTCAGGAACGAAAAATTTTTGTCCACAATTTGAACTTAAATCTTCTGACAAGGATGGTTTGAGCGTCCTGTTGAAAATATTCTAAATACCAGGCAACTACCTATGGTAGAAAGAATTTTGAAGCAAAAAGCATTAAAGGATAAAACCGTTTTTCTCTATCAGAGGGTTTGAAAAGGTGATAACTTTCCTGAATTTTGGGTTTAAGGATTTCAGGAGAAGCTCCGAATAATTTCCACCAATGAACAAACCAAAAAGGGATT
The DNA here is from genome assembly GCA_947683425.1 of Excoecaria cochinchinensis. Taxonomy (NCBI): domain Eukaryota; kingdom Viridiplantae; phylum Streptophyta; class Magnoliopsida; order Malpighiales; family Euphorbiaceae; genus Excoecaria; species Excoecaria cochinchinensis. The sequence continues at coordinate 4,188,795 of CANTUQ010000119.1, read as the reverse complement.
TTGGAAGGCTCCTGTTTGAGGTTGAAATAAATCAGCCATGTATGGGTGAAATTTGTGTTTTGAAAAAGGAAGGTATTGTACCAGGCTTGCTAGTAATCCCAATATGTATAAGTCCTGCAATGGTTATACGTAGTTTTGAAATCAACAAGGAAATATTTCGTTTGGTGAAGGTTTTGTCCCCATTCGAGAGGAGAGAGAATTTTGTGGATTTTTGCTATTTAATAGTTTATTTGGCCGATTTTGGGATTGTCATTAATTGATATAGAACCCGTTAATTCCAAAATGGCTCTGTAATAAGGCTGGGGTTTTGTTAAATCCCACGGTTTAAAAAGCTAGCCTTTTGGGAAAACCTTTGAAATGGCCATTTGAGGGTTTTATAGGAAAAATTCTTCCTCCATGGTCCAGATATATTGAAAATTACTTTTAACAAACTATTCTGAAATCATTTTGGATTATGAGAACACAATCTGAGAATCATTTTGAGTTAAAATGATTTTTGAAGATTCCTCCTAAAAGGACTTTGAAGAAATTACTCCGAGATCGGAGGGTTTAATAAGAGTCCTTTCACAAGGGTTTTCTTGTAAAGGTTTTGAAACCTGTTTAGAAGAGGGTTTTGAAGTTGAAGATTCCCCTTCTATTTTTAAATTTTTTTGAGGAGCCTTATCTGCTTGTTGCTCCACCAAAGTTTTGAAAAGTAAGCCAAGTTCTAGCTATTTTGAAAGAGTCTCAATCCATTGTTGGACTTGGGACTGTTTAAGCAGGGCCTCTTTGTCTTCTTCTACTATTTGGGTCCAGGGTTTGATCTCTATAGTAGACGAGGCTGTTATAGGTTTTAATCTTTTTGGCCCTTGTTTTGGACCACTTTTTCTTTTCCTTTAATTTTCTTGGCATTCTAGGGTCATGTTTTGAAGGAACTCTCTAGTTAGAAAATCTTGAATTGAATTTTTATCTCCTCTAATAAATTTCATTTCAAAATCGAAAATACTAAGGATAGCTTGCCATCTGGCAAAAATTTGTTTAGATGCAATATTTTGAACATCTTTTTGTAAAACTTCCTTAGCATATGTACAATCAATGAGAAGTAAAATTTTTTGATTAAGTAAATCGCTTTGGAATTTTGAAATGCACATGACAATTGAAAGAATCTCTTTTTTAATAGTAGAGTAAGTTTTTTGATAATCATTCCAATGTGTAGATATGGACTGGACAATGCATTCTTTCCGACCAATATTTTGTTTTAAAAGGCCTCCATAACCTATGTCAGATGCATCAATTTCAACAATCTTAGGTGCTAAAGGATCAGTTAAATGAAGACACATAATTTCCTTAACCTGTTTTTTAATCTGTTGACAACTGGAGTGTGCTCTTTTGACCTATCATACAATGGTTTTGCTAATCGATTCATATTGGGGCAAAAGTTTAAGACATAATTTCAACTACCTAGAAACCTTTGGAGTTGGGTTTTGTCTGGAAATTTGTCAGCAAAGATCAAAGACCTCTCTATAGGTGAAATAGGTCCTTGGGAGATATAATGTCCTAAGAAACATATTTTTGTTTGGAAGAGAGAGATTTTTGTTTTTGAAACTACCAAACCATTGCTCTTAACAACATTAAAAAATGTTTAAAGATTTTTAAAATGTTGTTCGATTAACTTAGTGAAGACTAACACATCATCAATGTAAATAACATAGAATTTTGAAATAGGATTAAAAATTTCATTCATAATTCTTTGGAATTCTGAAAGAGCATTTTTTAATCCAAATGGCATTACTATCTGCTCATACTGTCCAAATGAGACAGTAAAAGCAGTTTTATAACGATCTTTTGGATCAATCTGGATTTGCTAAAAACTTGATTTCATATCAAATTTTGAAAAGACGAATGCAGAATGAAGCTTTTGTAAAAGATCTTTTTTGTTTGGGATCGGATATCGAATGCATTTTAAAGCCTTATTTAATGGTTTGTAATTGATTACAGACCGAGGCGTTCCTCTTTCTATTTTAGAATTTTTGTTGACATAGAAAGCAGCATAACTCCAGGGAGACCTGGATTTTGTAATTAGACCCTTTTATTCTAAATCTTGAATATCTTTTTTACAGTGTTCTTCGAGTTCATGATTCATTTGAATAGATCTAGCTTTAGTCGAGATTTGTGTAACACCCCCTACCCATACGTAGGCAAACCCATTCTCAAAAGGAGTGAGGTGTCGTATGAGTCAGGGTGTCACCACACAGATAGATACAAAAACATACAATCGTACATAATAACATACTGAAATACAGTGGAAATCAAAACTTTGGAAACATCAGAATGATCATTCATTAATATAATAAGAATCATTATAATAATGTTCTGATCACAACTGTAACACAAAATAATTACATAACCCAACAATATACAAGGCAAAAACTGTACAAAATAATAATATATAGAGAGTTTAATTACAAAAGAATCATCATATACAAAAATAAAGCCCTGACACTAATCCTTCTGTCTTGGCTTAACTGGCGGTGACTCTCCCAAAAGTAAAATGCCTTCCGCACCTACACGGGTGAAACACCGTGCTAAGCAATAACGCTTAGTGGGAAAACACACAAATAATATTGACGGCCATTCACAATGGTCATCAAGGCAAAACGCATCCACAATTACATATGCAATAATTATATAGGATATAATCATACTCAAGTCATATATATAACATTTAGAGGCTTATAAGCCCAAACAGATAATAACTGATTCTTAGACTTATCATCAAATCATTCAGATGTCACATTCATGTATTCACAACAAAATAAAATAAAGCAAAGCACAGCACCTGCTGACTCACAATAGTGGATAACGAGTATACGCATGGTGGTATCTTACGGGTACGAATCGAACGCATGGCGGTACCTTACGGGTATGAATCGAAAACCAACATTTATTCTTTTCATTCAAAACATTTTACTAAGGGGATCTTAAACAAGATCAAAAATACTTTAGGGATCGCGAGGATCCGAATAGGGACCTGATCAGGGTCCAAACATAACTAAGGGCTGCAACTAAGAGACTCTATTAGGCATGCCTAACTATCCACTAGACTGACTCTTGTAGGTTATACATAATATAAATCACACTTAAGTATAACATATTATTCATAGTGAAGAGTCATGAGTTAAAGATATGCATAATACATTCCGAATTCAAACAAAACATTCAATATAATTTGATATAGCAAAAATACAATTTAATGATACTAGATATATGAAATGACACTAAATAATATTTAAAAGCAATAATAAAAGAAAAGGGGAACGAAAATGAAGAAAACCAAAGAACTTCAGAAACTGGAGGCAGAGACATTTTACACGGTGGTATGACATTGCCTTACCGCCGTGTAAGACATCTTACATAGGGGTAAGGCAAAACCATACTGCCGTGTAAAATGCCTCACACAAAAAGGAAGAATGCTTTTACACATCGGTATGGAAAATCCATACCCCTGTGTAAAATGCACAGCCCAGAATTCCCTTCAAGGCAGAATAAATTTACACGGCGGTATGAATAGTCCTTACCGCCGTGTAAAATCACGGACAAGCATACTGAAGGAAACTCGCGATTCACATGAGGGTATGACATACCATACCGCCGTGTGGATCGACAGAAACCGTGGAGTCTAGGACTATGCAAGTTGGGCCTTTTTCGGGACACAAGAGGTGTCTTGGAGGCCCCACCCCAATAGAACATTGAGGTGGCCCTTTCACCTCGTTGAGCCCAAAGACTAGAGAAGGTTCAGGACTTCCCATTTATTCATACCTTGGTTAAAGTTATAATTGAATTTTGAATTTAGCGTTTTACCCCATTTCCCATTCAATTTAAATGCAATTTAATTTAACGCGCATGTCAATCACATAATGAAAGTGGTAAATAAGAACGAAATTAAAATAAAGCACATCAACATAAATTACAACAAAACTAGGGGCGGAATACAACTCCATTTGTAAATAAAATACAATTCATACATAAACCGGGCTATTTATTAAAAATTAGGACATTGGTCGTCTCATGCATAATTAAAGAAAATAATTTTTAAAGTGACAATTTATTTTGGATGAAAAAGCTAGGACATTGGTCCCATTTTTATTAGAAAAATCCAAGTTTAATTAATAGAAATATTTTTGTGATTTTTTAATTAACGAGCATAAAAATAGATCTACTTATTACAAATTACATATTATATAAAAACAAAATAATGAAAGCAAAGTAATGAAAATAATAAAAAAATTAACAAATCAACTCCGAAATGGATCTTTAAATATTCATGGGTTCCCACTTGCCATTAAAAAAACTCACACATGAAAAATAAATATTAAAAACATATATAAAAGTGATGTTAGTAATAAAAAATTAATTAAAATGAATAAAATATATCATGCATGACGAATTAATTAAATGACATAATAAAATAAGCAACTTAACAAATTAACAATTCAACAATTCAACATGCATAAAAAACATAAAATAATAACAATAGAACTTAACATGCTTAAAAAGGCATAAAATAATAATAATAAAATTCAGCATGCATAAAAAGGCATAAAACAATAATAAAAATTCAACAAATCATGGCAATAAACAAGGATAACAAAAAAAATAATACTAGTGATGGTAGTAATAATAGTTAATAACAATAATAATAATAATAGACATAAAGTAATAACAATTACAATTATAATAATAATAACAATAATAACAAACAATAATAATAGAAAGATGAACAATCAAATGAACATGCAAGAATAATAAGAAATGGTAAAATAATAAAACATGTTAAAACATGTTACAATGATAATACTAACAATAATAATTGTGATAATCAAAATAATCAAACAATTAAATAAGCACATAAGAATAAAAATAATAATATGAACAATTAAACAAGCACACAAGAAATAAGAAATAAAAAATAGATATAAGAGAATTTACATGTTAGCTAATTAATTGTAAACAAAAAATTAAATTAAAAAATTAAATCAAGAATTGAGCCAACAATGCTTACCCTCAAAATTTAGCTTGATAAAATGAAGGTAAGATCCAATTCCTTGTCTTGATTGTAAGAATTTATTAGAAAAATAAAATATTGAAAATGAATTTTTACTTAAGAACAAATAATTAATTTATTTGCCTCAAAGTAAAAAATTATTAAATGAAAAGAAGAAAATTGTCAAGAACAAAAATTATTCTTTTTGCCTTAAGAATTATTTTGGAAAAATCCTTTAGAAACTTGAGAGAATTTGTTTTTGAGAGAAGAAAGAAGAAGAAAATAATTTTTCTAAAAAAAATTCCCCTAATTCTCTCTCCAAAAATCATTTTATACATAAAAAAAAAACCCAAAAAAAATCAGAATTTTATTAAATTGAATTAAATCAATTTAATTCCAATAATCACAAAAAAACTAATAAATTTGAAGGGTTTGGAAAATAAAAGGTTTTAGAATTGAAATCTATGAAGAAAATGAAAAAAAAGCATTGAAAGTGAAGAAAAAGGCCAAAAACTGGAAAAATAAAAAACGGGCAAAGAGGGGGGCGTCAGGGGGCGAGCGACGCTCGACGGGCGTTGCCCGCGCGCAGCAGCGCGCTGGCGCAGCCCGACATTCGTCGAATTTTTTTTTATTTTTTTTTAAAAAACAATAATTTCAAAACATACTCTTTTTTCTCAAAATAATTTTTTAAAATATTTTTAAAATATTTTTATTTATTTCTAATAATCGTCACTTCCAACTTTCATTTTTACCTGTAAACAGGCACACTTAATTTTATCATTGGTTAATCCTGATTTAGGCTGCTCGAGACCCGGTGTCTACACAACCTATAGGCTACTGGACCAACCTTAGCTAATACCTCATAAGGTCCAATAAACTGAGGACTAAGCTTGCCTTTCTTACCGAATCTCAACACTTTCCTCCAAGGTGAAACCTTAAGAAAAACTTTGTCCCCGACCTCAAACTGAATATTTTTTTCTCTTCTGATTTGCTCTTCGGTATCCCTAACCAATTTTAGCCCAACAACGGAATGCTCAGTCAACTCTGTCCAACAAATCAGAGTCCTACATGGCTGACCATACAAAGCCTTATACGGTGACATATCGATGCTCGATTGATAACTGTTGTTGTAGGCAAACTCTATCAGCTGCACATACTTGTCTCAACTACCCGAAAAATCCAAAGCACAAGCTCGCAACATATCCTCTAAAATCTGAATAACCCGCTTTGATTGCCCATCTGTCTGAGGATGAAATGCCGTACTGAAATTCAACTTGGTACCCAAAGTTCTTTGCAACTCTTTCCAAAACTTTGACGTGAACCTTGGATCCCGATCTGACACTATAGACAATGGCACTCCATGCAATCTGATCACCTCATCCATATAGATACTGGCCAACTTATCCATCGAATAATCCACTCTAACCAGCAGAAAAATGAGCTTATTTCGTAAGCCGATCCACAATCACCCAAATCGAGTCATGCTTCCTCTGAGTCAACGCCAAACCCGACACGAAATCCATGACAATGTCATCCCACTTCTATTCAGGGACGGGCAAAGGAGTAAGTAATCCCGAAGGGACTTGATGCTCAGCCTTTACCTGCTGATAGGTCAAACACTTTGCCACATAACCCACAATGTCTCTCTTTATGCCGGACCACCAATAAAACTGCTTCATGTCCCGATACATCTTCTCACCACCAGGATGCATAGTGAAAATCGTAGTGTGTGCCTCACTCAAAAGCTGTTTTGTTAACTCGTCATTCTCGGGTACACACAAATGATTCTTATACATAAGCGGCCCATCCAAAACTGAGAACTCTGACCGCTTACCAAATCGGACCTCTTGCAAAACCCATTGCAATCTCTCATCATCCTTCTGGGCATCCACTATCAACTATCAGGCTTCACTCTCAGTTGTGCAACCAAAGCCCCATCTGAATCAAACCTCCATCTGAACCATCTTAAGAACAAAGCCGAAACCGACTTCCTACTCAAAGCATCTGCAACCACATTGGCTTTAGCAAGATGGTAGTTTAAAATGCAGTCATAATCCTTAAAAAACTCTAACTATCGGCGCTGCCTCATATTTAACTCCTTCTACATGAGGAGGTACTTCAAACTCTTGTGATCCGTGAAAATCCTACACTTTTCCCCATACAGATAATGCCGCCAAATCTTCAAAGCAAAGATCACAGCCGCCAATTCCAAGTCATGTGTCGGATTATTCCTCTCATGTGGCTTTAACTGACGGGAAGCATAAGCCACAACTTTTCCCTCTTGTATCAACACACAACCGAGCCCAACACCGAAAGCATCACTGTACATCACAAACTCTTTACCTGAGATGGGTTGAGTTAGTATAGGAGCTTCGACTAACAACCTCTTTAACTCCTCAAACCAGCCGTAGTCTAAAATGCAGTCATAATCCTTAAACAACTCTAACCATCGGCTCTGCCTCATATTCAACTCCTTCTGCATGAGGAGGTACTTCAGACTCTTGTGATCCGTGAAAATCCTACACTTTTCCCCATACAAATAATGCCGCCAAATCTTCAAAGCAAAGATCACAGCTGCCAATTCTAAATCTTGTGTCGAATTGTTCCTCTCATGTAGCTTCAACTGATGGGAAGCATAAGCCACAACTTTTCCCTCTTGCATCAACACACAACCGAGCCCAACACCGGAAGCATCACTGTACATCACAAACTCTTTACCTGAGATGGGTTAAGTTAGTACAAGAGCTTCGATTAACAAGCTCTTTAACTCCTCAAAGCAAGCTTGACACTCATCCGACCACTCAAATCTGACTCGTTTCCTCAACAACCTCATTATAGAAGCGGTAATCACAGAGAAACCTTTCACAAACCGATGGTAGTAGCCTGCTAAACCTAGAAAGCTTCTCACTTTCGGAACATTCCTAGGCGCTTTCCAATCAACAATCGCCTCAATCTTAGACGGATCAACTTGGATACCCTTAGCTGACACAATATGCCCCAAGAAAGATACTTCCCGAAGCCAAAAGTCACACTTGCTGAGCTTCGCAAACAACTAATGCTCCCTAAACACTTGCAAAGCCAACCGGAGATGGTCCTCATGCTCACTCTCATCTTTTGAGTAGACCAAGATATCATCTATGAACACTACTACAAATCGGTCGAGATATGGCCTAAACACTCGGTTCATCAAATCCATGAAAGCCGCCGGTGCATTGGTCAAACCAAACAGCATCACAAGAAATGCATAGTGGCCATATCGCGTTCGAAATGCAGTCTTAACCACATCCACATCCTAAACTCGAAGCTGATAGTAACCCAACCGGAGATCAATCTTCGGAAAGACTCTCGCACCTCTAAGCTGATCAAAGAAATCCTCAACTCTAAGCAAAGGGTACTTGTTCTTCACTGTGACCTTATTGATTTGCCTATAATCGATACACATCCTCAAAGAATCATCCTTCTTCTTAACGAACAACACCAGAGCTCCCCATGGAGATATGCTGGGTCTAATAAACCACTTATCCAATAGCTCTTGTAGCTGAGTTTTGAGTTCTCTCAACTCTACAGGAGCCATCCGATAAGGTGCTTTAGTAAAGTACCCGGCACTATCTCTATGGACAATTCCACCTCTCTCTCCGAAGGTAACCCAGGCAACTCACGAGGGAAGACATCTCCAAACTCTCTAACCACTGGGATATCCTCAATTCTAACATGATCATGCTTAGAATCCAACACCACTGCCAAAAATGCCTCTCAACCTTTCCTTATGAACCTCTTAGCTTGCATAGCGGAGATCACATTACTCAAGGAACTAGAACCCAAGCCTTTAACTACAACCGAAGACCGATCCCTATCTCGCAACACAACCACTCTCTTATGGCAATCAACCACTGCCCGATGCTTACTAACCCAAGTCATGCCCAAGATCAAATCAAATTCCAGAAATGGTAGCTCAATCAAATCAGCCAAAAACTCAACCCTTTGAACCAAAAGAGGACAATTCCTATACACCCTACTCACATTGACACTATGCCCTAAGGGACTGGTCACACAAATCTCATAGTCTAATAGATCTATGTCATGCAACTTATCAATCAACTTATCCGTGCACAAATATGAGTGTATGGAACTAGGGTCAATTAGAGCATATAATTTAGTGTCGAGTAGAAACTTACTGGCTATCACATCTAGAGCATCTTGCTCCTCCCGAGCTCTCATAACATAAGCTTTAGCTGGGACTGTCAAAGGACGATCAACAGACTCTGATGCAGCTCCCTCTCCAGGTCGACCGCCTCGACCTCTACCACGGCTTGCTTACGGAGCATTAGAACCAACTCTACTAGCCTCACGCTGATCACCAAAACCCTCACTCAAATGCGGACAGTTGGCTAAGAAATACTCGGTGCTCCTATATCGGAAACACCCACCAGTGAGCCACCTACACTCACCCCGGTGTCGCTTACTGCAATTCGAACACTCAGGCAACATCTTGGTCCTACCACCAGGACCACCTCTACCAGAACTCATACCCATGGCTGAACCCTGCCTCCTGCCTCTCAAAGCCGGGCCTGAAGAAGACTCATCCTGCGGGTTCCTAGACATCTTACCTGAGGATATAGAAGATGAACCTCTACGAGAGGGATTCCTTCTCAGAGCCCTCTCTCTCAAAATCGACTCTGACCCTCAGCCTGCACTGCAGCTTGCATAATTTGATAATACCCAACACCCAGAGTACTCACCAACGAATCAGCATAGCCCTCAACGACTCATTCCACCCATTCTCAAAATGCCTACACTGAAACTCTTCAGTTAGAACACCCTTGGGAGCATACTTGGCTAGGCGGTTAAACTCTTTCTCAAACTCTAAAACTGTCATCAGTCTCTGCTTCAAACTCAAGAACTGTGCTCACTTCGCATCCTTATAGGTTTGAGTCACATACTTACTTGTAAATTCCCTCTCAAAGAATCCCATGTGACTGGATCAGGCAACTGGAGATGCCTTCGAACCAACTTCCACCAGACATAGGCAGATCCCTGCAATAAAGCCACCACATACTCTATCCACCTCTCAGGAGGACACCGGATCTTATCTAAAGCTCGCTCTACCTTCTTTAACCACTTCTCAGCATATTTTGATTCATCCAAACTAGTCCCATAAAAGTCCTCTACACCCGCCTTCCTCAAATTCTCAGTAGGGGCTCTAGGAGCGGCTACACTCTCAATGACTCTAGCCATGTCCTATAAAATCTTCAACATGACCTCAAAGGGCATGGCTGTAGCCTCAGGTTACGCCCTAGCAGGTTGAGCCCTAGCAGGTTGAGCCGAAATAGACACTGAATGATCAACTGTTTGAGGATTCACACTCTCAGCCGACTCCTCAAGAGACCCACGCACCGAATTGGAAGACATTTAAAACAAATACAAAGACAAATCGCATCAACCAACACAGTCCTAGATGAATATCTATACATAACAACACCCAAAAAGTGCCTAAATCGGGCTCTGATACAAAAACCTGTAACACCCCCTACCCATATGTAGGCAAACCCATCCTCAAAAGGAGTGAAGTGCTGTATGAGTCAAGATGTCACCACACAGATAGATACAAAAACATACAATCATACATAATAACATACTGAAATACAGCAAAAATTAAAACTTTAGAAACATCAGAATGATCATTCATTAATATAATAAGAATCATTACAATAATGTTCTGATCACAACTGTAACACAAAATAATTACATAACCCAACAATATACAAGGCGGAAGCTGTACAAAATAATAATACATAGAGAGTTCAATTACAAAAGAACCATCATATACAAAAATAAAGCCCTAACACTAATCCCTCTGTGTTGGCTTGACTGGCGGCGACTCTCCAAAAAGCAAAACAACTTCCGCACCTGCACCGGTGAAACACCATACTAAGCGATAACGCTTAGTGAGGAAACGCACAAATAATATGGACAGCCATGCACAATGGTCGTCAAGGCAAAACGCATCCACAATGACATATGCAATAATTATATAGGATATAATCATACTCAAGTCATATACATAACATTTAGAGGCTCATAAGCCCAAACGGATAATAACTAATTCTTACACTTATCATCAAATCATTCGGATGTCACATTCATATATTCACAACAAAACAAAATAAAGCAAAGCAAGGCAAAGTACAGCACCTGCTGACTCACAATAGTGGATAACGAGTATACGCATGGCGGTACCTTACGGGTACGAATTGAACGCATGTTGGTACCTTACAGGTACAAATCAAAAACCAACATTTATTCTTTTGATACAAAACATTTTACTGAGGGGATCTTAAACAAGATCCAAAATACTTTAGGGATCACGAGGATCCGAACAGGGACCTGATCAGGGTCCAACCATAACTGAGGGTTGCAGTTAAGAGACTCTATTAGGCATGCCTAACTATCCACTAAACTAACTCTTGCAGGTTATACATAATACAAATCACACTTAAGTATAACATATTATTCATAGTGAAGAGTCATGAGTTAAAGATATGCACAATACATTCCGAATTCAAACAAAACATTCCATATAATTTGATATAGCAAAAATACAATTTAATGATACTAGATATATGAAATGACACTAAATAATATTTAAAAGCAATAATAAACGAAAAGGGGAACGAAAATGAAGAAAACCGGAGAACTTCAGAAACTGGAGGCAGAGACGTTTTACACGGCGGTATGACATTGCCTTACCGCCGTAGAAGACATCTTACACTGGGGTAAGGCAAAACCATACCACTGTGTAAAATGCCTCACATAAAAAGGCAGAATGCTTTTACACGGCGGTATGAAAAATCCATACCACCGTGTAAAATGCACAGCCCAGAGTTCCCTTCAAGGTAGAATGACTTTACATGGCGGTATGAATAGTCCTTACAGCCGTGTAAAATCACGGACAAGCATACTGAAGGAAACTCGCGATTCACACGAGAGTATGTGTAGACACCGGGTCCCGAGGCGGTCAAAGATCAGAATTACCTAATGATGAAAATGATACCGGCTTACAGGTGGAGGTGTCAAAAATGATGTTTCTCTTGTCGAGACCCTCGTTATTTTTAAATAAAAAAATAATAAACAAATAAGTATATATATAAAAATATATTGTCATAAAAAATTAATTAAATTAATTTTTAAAATAGTATTATTTTTTATATTTGAAAAGAAAGAAAAAGAATTTAAAAAAAATATTTAAAAAAAAAAGAAAAAGAATTTAAATGGTTTTTCTTTTTTTTGAAAAAAAAATAATAGAAAAACGTTGAATAAGTGGCCATAATGACCACTTTATGTCCTCGGCCATTTAGTGGCCGCGTGATGGCAAAGTGGCCATCACGCGGCCACTTTAGCTAAGTGGCCAAAGTGGCCGCGTGATGGCCACTTGGCCACCACGCGGCCACTTTGCAAGCGGCCGCGGGGCGCGCGGTGCCATTGCAACGCGCTCGTCTCCTCGTGTGCTGCCGAGGGCAGCGCGCGCGTTCCTCCCCCTTCACGCGGCCAATTCTTGTCTTCGTCCCGTCGTTTTCGCTATTTTTCTGCATTTTCTGATGGTTTTTCAGTCCTTTTCGCTTCTTTCACAGTTTCATGCTATTTTTCGATTAACAAAAATTAAAAGGCTCATTTGTCTTTCTCTATTTTGGGACAATCCAACAACTGAAATGGGGACTTAGTCTTCATTCTAAAAGGACGGCAAAAATTATTCAAAAGGAAGATCCTCTGGTTTTCTCTACAAGAACAGCAAAAAAAAAAGCTTTTCTAGTCTCTTGGGATTTTTATTTTATCCTTGATTCTCTTTCCTCAAAATTTTCTTCAGTCGAAAAATTTATTCAAGACAAAGATACTTCCACTTTCTTGGTCTTTGCATTTTTCCAACAATATTTTCTCAATTTTATCTGAGCAACTCATTTTGTTTTTTACAAACATATTCTTTGAATTTTCTACCTAAATCTCGACAAGGGAGCAATCAAACCACCTTATTTTCCGAATCTCACTTTTGAGGGTAAACACTTGGACCATTTTCATTAATTTCATGCTTTCGTCTAGCATTTTCTCCATGGTTTACATACTGTCAATATTTTTACTTAGCTATTGATGTATTGTGTGGTTTAAATTTGATATTTTATTGGCCTCACTTTACCATGTTTTGCCGCCATTTCTTATCCTACCATTATTATTATTATTATTATTATTATTATTATTATTATTATTATTATTATTATTATCACGCTTAGATTATTGCCATGTTTATTATGATTATCATCATTATTATTGTAACATTTGGGGTTAATGTTTGGTGCTACTACTCTGTTAACTCTAATATTATTATTATTATTATTATTATTATTATTATTATTATTATTATTATTATTATTATTATTATTATTATTATTATTATTATTATTGTTATTTATTATTATTTATTATTGTTATTATATTAGTGCTATTATTATTATTATTACCATTACTTTTTGGGTTGTTTACTGTTAATATCATCGTGTTATGTTCATTTTGCTTTATACTATTAGTAGTACTATTATTCCTATTGCTTGATTATCATTTTTATTATTCTTATTGTCGTGGCATTTATTCATCATTATCTATCATTTTGTTTTGGCATATCATTCCCATTACCATTATTATTGCTATTATTATATATTTGTGTTTAATACCTATTTCATTTTTGATTAATTTTGTTTAGGATTATTACTAATATTCTTAACATTATTTTTGTCTGAGATATATTTTGAGTAGCAATATGTGAACGCCCCGTGACTCCCCGGATGGGTCGCGACGCATGGACGAACACACCGGTTTGATGAGATCCTTTCAACTCCCTTTTTATGTGTTTGGTGTTTATTTGTAAATAATTATTTTATTCATGCACGCGTAAGATAAAAAGTCACAAAAATATTTTTACAATTAAATTAAATTTTTACTAATAAAATTGGGACAAATGTCTCTTGTTTTAGCCAAACCATAAAAACATCACAATTAAAACGAAGAGTCAACTTTTCTCCAAAAATGGGATCATTCATCCCGGTTTTCCAATTCAAACAATCAAAAACGACTCTTCGAACCCTCTTCAAATAAATGCAAAGGAACCAATGTTCCTAAACCTTCAATAAGCGCAAAGGAACCAATATTCCTAAAATAAATGCCCCGATTTATGTATGTCCTTTTATTTTGATCTTGTGTGAGTGTTTTAAATTTATGTTCATTTCTTTTCGGGCCCTTGTAATTAATTTTGGGGCAACTTTATTTTTGGGAGAATGTATTCCGTCCCCATTCACATCCTTTTATTGGCGTTGTATTCCGCCCCCTATCTTCCATGTAATTGTGTGCTTGTGTGTTTACCGCTTTCTCTTTATCGCTTTATTTATCGCTTTCCTTTTATCGCTTTTTGAATGCTTGCGATGTGCTTTTAATTTAATTGCATTAATCGCGTGAGACGAGAGATATAATTTTAAGAAATTAAAAACTCACTTATAATTAACCAAAGCATAAATAAGAGTGAAGTTCCGAACACCATATCTCTGGTTTAGACCGTTAGAGATGAGAGACTTTTCCCAATTTCTCGCAAATTGGGTGGCGACTCCAAATACCTCAAAAGTGCCTTTAGGCGTCATTAGGCTAGGTGGTTCTCCGCAATGTCCTATTGGGACGGATATACCGATGATGTCCCATGGCGCCCATGATCAAAAAGACGCAAACCAAAACCTCGAATCCCAAAGGCGGATTCAAAGCGAGGGCCCTTTCTGGGTTCCGGCACGCGTCACAGTATGACATACCATACCACCGTGTGGATCAACAGAAACCCAGATATTCTCCAGATTACAACCCACACTCACACCAAGCTCAACATACCTAGAATTTAAGATATTCCAAACATTAATCCAACTCAAAACTCACCTTTTGAAACTCAAAACCTCCAAGAATCTTACAATGAACATAAATAAATCATCCAACCAAGATCAACAATCATAACCTCATCTCATTCAAAACCCAGCAAATAACAATCCACAATATAATCAAATGCATATATCATCCAATCAAGTCATACTCTAAGCTTTACCAACTCAACATACTAAGATTCATAGTATACAATCGTCAAGAACATCAAAGAAGAACAAATACATAAAAATGCCCAAAGTTCGCAAACCTGATACTCCTATGCTCCAATTCACTTGGCACCACTCCCACAAGCCTTCTCCTTTCCCTTGGGATCGCGAGGAGGCTCAACTAACAAACACACCCAAAAATGATACAAACACAAACCCTAAATTAAACCCCAAACCAGCAAATTAAGAAGAGAAAAATTAAGAAGAAGAAGAAGAAAATGCAGCAAAACTTACCCAAGTAGAGTTGGAGAGATGATCTATTCCCACCAAAATCACTTGAATCCAACAAGGGCACACTTAAGAAGAGAAAAGGAAGAAGAGGTAAAGAGAAGGAAGAGGAGCAACAGGAAAGAGAGATAGCAATTGCTGTGTTCTTTTTCCTCTCCTTCTATTTAACTCCATTCCTAAACTCTAGCCAAATTTCATCCTTTCATTGGAGGAAATTGACCACTCACACCCTACAAGCATGCAAGATACTACACACCATTATCCTCACTAATGCACACCCCACCAACATGTGAGCATTCACACACTAACACAACCCACACACTTACATCCTACAAACATACATGCATCCACATACTAGTAAAGCCTACAAAAACATGCATTTTACCCAAAAAGCCCTTATCACAAGCCAATACACACACAAAGCACACATACATATGGCTCAACTTCTAGGAGGGCAAACAGGGTGTTACAATTTATTTTTCTAAAAAGTCATTTTCATATGGTAGGCCAACCATATGTTGTTTTCTATCCCAGAAAGCATTTGGCAAATCTGAACAAATTTCATTTTCAATTTGTTTTTGAAAATTAGAAATTCTATCTTTGACTAAATCATTTTCCAACTGTTGCTGAATTCTAACAAAGGATACATCCTGTTTTAAAAATTTTAGATGTTTTTATTTTTCTTGAATTATGAAATTCAATTCATTTTTGTAAACAGAACAAGCTTTTAAAAGATTTAAATTTCTTATTTTGGGTTTTTCAATGAAAAGGAAAATAATTTTTTCTTTGTTTGCTTTGTAAGAAATACCATCGTACGTGATAGAATAGGGAGTAATCATATTGATAAATGGTGTCCTTAAAATGATAGTATGGCTAATATTTTCTAGCAAAACAAAAGGAGTTTTGATGAGAATATTTCCATTTTGGATGGAAGCTTCTGTTTTAAATCTGATTTTCATGTCGGAGTTATTAGCTGTGACAAGTTTTTCAGAAAATCTTTTAGGAACGATACAGCCTTTTAAACAATTTAGATCAACTCCTGTGTCAAAAAGAGCAACTATATCAATTTTAAAAACATCTGAAAAATTGAGAGAAATTTTTACCAAATATTTCCTTGAAGTTATTTCTTACAAAATAAACAAGAAGTCAATTGGTGCTTGTTCTAGACTTTCGATTTCATTTTATAAGTCTAGGTTTGCAGTTTCATTTTCTTCCTTTTCTTCGTTTTCATTTTCACTAGAACTAGTTTCTTGAAAAAGAAGACCGTGAAGTTTTGAATCATTTTCCTATTTTTCTTTAAGAGTCTTCAGCTCTTATTTTAGAATTCTAATTTCTTCTTGAAGCGATTGGATTGTAACAGGAATTTTTGTTTTGGTTTTAGCATCTAGGATCTTGGTTAGATCATAAGTACTGTTTGGAATAAGTTTGGAAGTTGAAGTGGAAGGTTTTGGAGATTTGAGTTCAAAAGATTTCAAAAGTTTTTCAATGATTTCTTTTTGAAGTTTTGAATCTTCCACTTGTTTTATGATATCAAGGATTAATTCCTGATCTTTTATTAAAACATTGATTGATGTTGAACTAGTACTCGACTCACTGTTGGAGGAATCAAGGGCAGCTAATTCATCATTTTGAAAAGAATCTTCACTTTCACTAGATTTTGCTTGAAATTCACTTTCAAAAGTGTCAAGGAGGATGGCTTCAATTTTTTGAATTGTTTCTTCCTCAACCGGTAATTCATGAAATTTTTTGTTAGGTCTACAATATTTGAAAGTGTGGCCAGGTTTGCCACATTTGAAATAATTGACTTGTTTAAATGTTTGTGGTTTAAAGGGTTTCTTGAAAGATCTTTGTTTCTTGTAAGGCTTCTATGGCTTAGATCTTTTTTTAAAACTCTTCCTCATTAGGTTTTGAAAAAAAAAACCATTTGTGAGGCTTTTTATAGAATTTGGTGTAACACCCTTATACCCGTAAATGATACGGATACCGGATATCACGACACTGCACTGACAAGCACTACAATGTACTCGAGCGTTCTGTAGAAATTTTTTTTCTTTACTAACACAAACATACACACACTAAAATAGAATAATACCATATACCTTGTATCTCTTTTTCCATAGTTGTATACATACTATGCCAAACATCGATCCTTGCCGCCAAAATTTTCGTCCAGTTGATACTACACCTTCGGCCACATTAAAATCTACCATAACTTGCATGCAGTGACACTCTATGCGTTGAGCATTAAAAATGCCCAATGGTGGTTAAATATCGTAAATTTTCCATAATAATAAGACATGCATGCACACACATATATATATATTTCTTTTACTATATTTAAATTATAACAGCATTAATTTTTGAGACTTTGGAATGATTATTATATACTTTTACGATGTTCGTTATCTTTATTTTTCAAACTATCACTAAGCTTCCAGTATTCATTTTATACACTGTTATCAATATCCCTAGCACTTTCACTTACACTGCTACTTTAACTATCACTTTCACTATCGCTTACACTATTACTTTTACTATATTTGACTATTAGGTTATTAATTTTAACCACTTATCATTTCATCTCTTGTTAATATTCTTATGACTTAACACTGTTCAATTCGATTATCAATTATTTATTTATTATTAGTAATTATTTAATACTATAATACTATGATTCATTTATCACTTATCAATCGATTTTCATTTCTATCCCTTGAGATTATCTTATGTTTACCTTTGTAACTACTTATCAATTAGGCCGTGTTTTAGTATTTGAAACATTAATTTACTTTTATAACTTACTTTATACGTTTAACTTTCCCTTTTTACTTTCTTGCCTTTCCACTGCATCAACTCTTTCGTTAAGTTATTTATCGCTACTCATATATGAATTATTTTATCACTGAATGAATACATTACAATTCAGTTATTAGGTTACTTGAATGCTAATTATTCGATCACAATTTCCTTATTTATTTCTTAATCAATGTTGTACCTATTATTACTAACATTATTTTCACTTCTATTATTCACTTTAGAAACCCTATGTTAATTTATTCCAAACATAGTTAAATATTTATCTTAACTATTATTTAAACCCATTTGTTTATATCATCATCATACTTACAGTTCCATTATTAATACATACCCCCCTTTTTCAAATTCATTCACTTATACACTTACCATTATAATAGTTTTATAAATTTCTTTCATATTATCATTTTCTTATTACTTATACTAAAATTTATCACTTATAATTTTCACTTATTATTTCCATTGCTCTTACTTAAACTCTTTCTAGATTATTACATCAAGAAGCACACCATCGATTTTATTAATTCTTTAAAATCTTTATTTTCCTTATCTTGCACTATACTTTAATTCACCATGCCCCCTTGTTGATTTAGGCATATTTAGATTAATATTTTCTTCACTTCATTATTAGTAAATTTCTCATTATTCACCTTTAAATCCCCACTTATCTTATAATAATCAATTACAATTAAATTCTCACTTAATTACTTATTCACAATATTGCCATTTTACCTCTTTATCTTTCATTGCCACATATTTTTAATTACATCATTATTTCAAATATAATCATATTACACACACATTTAAAATCATTATATACACACATACATATTATAAATATATCGCTCAAGAAACTATTATACACTTACTAACTATTCATACATTAATATTTCATCTTTCTTTAATTATTTATTCACTAACTATCCACTTACATACTTATTATTCATACTATGGATTAATTACACTTCAATCTATTAATTAACCTCACTATGATATATATATTTACAAATTAGTTCCTAAAATCTTTATTAATATACAACTTTACTTTTAACTATGCCATATTACGAAAATGTCACTATTTAATTCCATTACCATATTTATTCATATATTATTATACACCTTGTCATTTAATCCTACATAACATTCAAATTTAAGTTTACATTTTAGTCCTTGCTTAGCTCTTACTTTCCAATTTTATCATTTATATTCACTATAATTACAATTACATCCCTAATAAATATTAATTTCACTTTTAATTTACTATTGTTTATCATAATTATTTTGTTATTAAACCCACATTATTTTTAACCAATTGGTTCATCAATTTAATTACATAATTAAACAATAAATCTTATTATACACTAATTATATTTTAATCCTTTTAATTAAAATTATTATTTCATTAATTACATTTAAATCCTTATTCTTTATTCAAGGTTTCCAATTGTACCCTTATCTTTTCCAATAATGACATTTATGTCCCCACTATTACATTAATTCCATCCATGTGCTCTCTTTTACTTAAATTACATCTATGTCCCTTCTTTTTCTTTAATTCCTTTTATATCCTCACTTTTACATCAATTACCATTTTACCCTTCATTATTCATTATTTACCCTTTTACCCTTACATATTTTCTCTTTTACACTTTTACCCTTACATATATTCTCTTTTACACTTTTACCCTTATTTTCTTATTTTAATTACTATTTTACCCTTTTTACACTTATATTCCACTTTTAACCTTGTATTTTCACTAAATTACATTTAAGTCCTTATTTTATCACTGTTCCACTAATTTACTGTTTTATTCTCATAATTTGTCAAAATTATGATTTTGCCCTTAAACTTTCTATTTATCACATTTTAGTCCAGTTTTTACTCGTTTTCACTTTTATCACAATTTTAACCATTTCTATCACATAATTACCATTATGCCCTAGTATGGACCCGGTAGAAAATCTATTGACCGGATATGCGGGACGTGAATCCCACAGATCCACTACACTATGAAATGATCCCGATAGGACCATTCTCACAGCACTGCACTACACTGAACACTATTTACACTGAACACTGAGATAAGCCGTCATTAGCTTATCAATATCGAGTTGCCATGACTCGTACCGCGGTGTAAAAAATCCATATGGCTAACCAATTATACCATGGACTAGATTTCACGACCAGACATCTACTAAGGGCAATATTTCATCATTATTCATATAAATATCATACTTTATCATCATACACATTTTGGCATACCCATTATTTTCACTTGCAATTTTGCATACACACTCATTTATAATCAATTAATCATTTAATGCCAATAATTATAATAAATAATCAAAATACACTTTATTATTCCCATACACTCAATTTAGCCAAAGCATCACTATATCATTATGTTCACTTTTAATTTATTTAATCACTTAATTATTGCAATTACATGTTATAGTTATTATAAACATCCATTATAAGCCATCATTTCCAATATACCTAACTAAATTCTTCATTATTCAATTCGGCCAACACACTAACTTCTCATTATATTCATTTTAATTTCATTTAAACATTCAATCATTCAATTTACATATTGTATTAGCCATAAATGTCATTTATTTGCCTTGTTACACAACATAACTCATTATTTTCTTTAATATTCCATTCGGCCACAACACTTAATTTTGTTTATGTGTTCTTTCATTTCTTTTAATCACTCCATCATGTCTTAAATATGTTATACATATAATAACCATCAATTATAAGCCATAAACTTCATTTAATCTTGATGAAATCCTTAATATACTATTCGGCCAACATTAGAATTTTCATACTACTTAGTTTTAATTTCATCTCATCATACTTTTAAACTATTTTAGGTCCACTAATCACATATATTAACTTAGATTCAATTATTCATGCATTTTTCACATACATATAATACAAACATAACCTAAAATCATGCCTCTACCATGGAAAAGAAAGGATATTGTATCCACTAACCTTATTTCCATGCTCTCCACCATTTAAGCTTGCTTTCCATGCCTTATCTGCTTAAAACTCCATCTTCTCCATAAAAATCCTAAGGTGGCCGAATTTAAACATCAATATTTTCTCAAATCCTTACTTCCTTTTTGCAATATAATTACATAATCATCATCTACATACTCAAAAATACCTATTTGAACCATTAGATAAAATTATAGAACTCAAAATCTCTTACCTCCCTTTTAGGGCATAACCTTAAACACTTGGTTTTTCCCACTTATTCCTCTCCAAATGAGTTTTTGAAACCATCATCAATGAAAAGAGAGGCTATAATTTACTTAGGATGGTTGGACTTATGAAGAACTTTGAAGAGAGAAGAAGAAAATTTAAGAAAAAGAGAGAGAGTAGAGTTCGGCTAAGAAGAGGAGGAAGAAGGGTGGAGAGAATTCTGGAAAATGGGAGATTTTTCTGCCTTTTACATTTGTCTTGAGTGGGCTTGGGCTTGGTTCAACCTATTGCGCCAACCCTAAAGCCCATTTAGGTTATTAAGCCCATATTCCATCCAAAAATTATTTTTCTCAATTTTCAAGCTCAATTTCTCCCAAAATTTATTCCATAATTCTCAAAATATATAATTTAGCCTCTATGAAATATTTCAGCCCAATCGGAGACCGTTTCTCGGTCCACTAATTTTCTTCCAGTCCGATAACTCAATTTTCTGTCTTACCGTAAAATTTATTTTTCTTTACCAATTGATTCCCCATAATATTTCAAGCATAACCATGCTTCCAAATAATTTTTTTGAGGTCCAGAACTCCATTTAGAGTTCAGTCAAACTTTGGTCAAACCTAGTCAACCAAAAGTCAACAAGTCCGATCCGGTTCACTGGTAGAATCGGTTCGGTTAACTTTTCACCCTTAATATCAATTTCACTCCTATAAACCCATTATACCTTGGTTCCATCTCAATTAGAGTCACTATTCGGTTCGGTTCAATTAAATCGGTCCAGTTCACTAATTTCTCAGTGTCTCTATAAAATTTCTTTTTCACCACCAAAGTATTTTACACACTATTTTGAGTCCATCTATACCTTCTAATAATTTTTCGGAGGTCGTTTACTATATTTAGAGTCTCTGTCAAACTTGATTACTATTTGAATCAAACCGGAGGCTTTTTTCAAACTGACTTTCGGAGGTCGTTTTAGCTCTGTTTTCAGTTCCGATTTCACCAGTAGACTCCTTACGATCCACATATCATTTTCGCGAAATCAAAATTTTTCGAGCATCGGACAGCCGAGTTCGCTATATAGCCACCCTGGTGTTACCCATATCGAAACCGCTATATTTTTAGCACACTTATCAATAAGTTTTGACACTGACAAACTCACTCCTTATACTGTTCGACGCTGTGATCATCGTGGTATCACTGAAATTATGCACTGTCACTTCTAAGCCAGTATTTGGGCCACTACATTTGGAACAGGAACTTCCACAGGTTTTGTCTGGTTTTTTGTGGAAACTTCAAACTGTTTACAAAATGACTCTAGTTTTTGCCTAGTTTTCTTCATTTCCCATTTTAAATGTTTTCAAAGTTTTAAATGTTGACAGATTTTTTGACCTTCTTTCTGGGTGAAACTAACTAATTCCTCATAAGTCAAATGGTTATAAGGAATTTGATTGATACCCCAGGTTTCCTTAATTTTGTTTCTAACTCTCTCTCCTAAAATGGTAGGAAAACCTGCTAGGAATTTTTCATTTATAAGTATGCTCTGTACTTGTGGCTTATGGTAATCTAGTACATCAGAAATATTATTTGCATATTTTAAAACTATCTTAAAGGTATATCGGCGAAAACTGTTCGAGCTGCAGGCTACTAGTTTCCAAAGAATAACTCTGTTATCATGCTTAATTAGTGCCACGTACCTTCTTGATTGTGTACCTTCTTAATTATTTTTGCATTGCATTTTAGTTTTAGGTTGTGAAATCCATTCGTGGATATTTGTTGTGTGACAATTTTTAATTTACCCTTTGATTTGCGAGGCGCAGCCCCAGCGCGAGGCCGCACCTCTCTCATGTGGTGTGCGGCCACCCACTCGCAGGCAGGCTCCCTCCTATCCCTTTCCCACCTGCGAAGTCTAATTTTTCAGAGTTTTTAGGAGCCATTTCTTTCAGGTTTCGTTGGGGGAAGAAAAATAGAAAGGGGTTTTTGTCCTTTCCCCTTTTGGGAAGAGGGAGGAAAATAAGAAAAGGAAAACTTTCGAGAAGAAGGGCGAGGCTGGAAATTGGAGACTAGCTAGGAGGAAGAAAAGAGAGTGCTCTGTAAAGAAAAGAAAAATCTTTCAGTTTTTGAAATCTCTTCCTTGAATTTTCTTGAACCCAGAAAAATATTTTGAGTTTGAGCTTAGCTTCACATATGGAAATCCATTCCCTTAACTTGGCTTTATTATCAAACAAATCAACAAAAAATCATTTGTTTTCGTTAGAGTTTTTTTGAGTTTTTTGATTTTTCGAATCTGTTTTAAATCTTGATAAGGGGAGTTGGATTCAAACATTTCGCTTCTATATCATCAAATCTAAAGGTAAAGATTCTTGGCCTCATTTTCCCATTATCTAATTTTATTTCAATCCATCTCATTTTATTTTTCATGATACTGATTACTGCTTGAAACATAGTTTGATGAATGCATGCACATTTTTTTTTAGTTTAAAATTTGTTACTATAATATGGTTTTTATGATGATTTTGTTTTCTTTTATACGCCTAAATACTATTATTTTTATTTCATGTTTATGCTGGTTCATTTCATGTTGGTTTATTGTTAATATCGTTACCACTACTGTTGACATTATTATGGTTATTATTATTATTATTATTCGTTGTTCTTGTCACTACCTTTGATATTCTCATTATTATTGCTAATATTATTATTATTGTTATTATTATTATTAATGTTTTATTATTAGTGCTATTATTATTATTATTATTATTATTATTATTATTATTATTATTATTATTATTATTATTATTATTATTATTATTATTGTTAATATTATTATTATTGCTATTATTACTGTTATTATTATTTTTTTTTTTATTGTCGTTATTATTATATTTTTGCATGTTTAATTTCTAATTCCTTTTGCATGTGAGTTATTTGTGTATTAAATTAATATACTCAATTTAACCCTTTTCATTTCCTACATGCATGCTAACCATGTTTTACTTTTCTCTTGCCCTTATATTTATGCAGTCAATTTTAGAATTGTTACTAACCTTTTTATTGTTGTTTTTCTTGTTTGGGGTTTAAAATGTGACCTTGTTTGCATGAGCACCTTCGTGACCAAGTCGAAAGGTCACGACGCGTAGGAGAGTACACCGCTTGGGTGAGACCTTACCAACCCTTTATTTTCATGATTGTGTTCGTTTATAAATAAAGTATTTTTTATTTTATGCGCATGTAAGATAAAAAGTCGCAAAAATATTTTTATAATAAAAATGGGATTTTTACAAATAAAGTGGGATCAATGTCCTTGATTTTAGCCAAACAATGCAAAATATCATGAATTAAAATGAAGATTTAAATTTTCATAAAAATGGGATCACTCATCCCGGTTTTCAAGCCAATAGCTAAAATAACTCTTTGATCCATCTTTAAGTGAGCATGAAGGGACCAATGTTCCTAAACCGAATAAATATCCTGATTTATGCATGTCTCCTCTTTTGGTTAGTTTTGCTTAATTGTTTAGATTTATGTTATATATCTTATGGGTCCTTGTAATTAATTATTTTTGGGCAATTTTACTTAGCTTTTCTTTTTATTTGAGGGATTGTATTTATATCCCAATTTCCATTTTGTCTAGCTTTTCCTTTCATTTGGGGATTGTATTTGTCCCAATTTCTCCTTTGTAAATGGTGTGGCTTTGCGTGTTTACCGCTTTATTTACTGCTTTCATTTATCGCTTTCTTAGTGTTTGAAGTGCGCCTTTAATAAATTGCATTAATCGTGTGAGAAGAGAGATGGAATTTTCAAATTTAAAAACTCATTTATATTTATTCAAGGCATAAATAAGAGTGAAGTTCCGAACTACTCTCTGGTTTAGACCATAAAGATTAGATGACCTTTCCCAATTTCTTGTAAATTGGATGGCGACTCCAAAATACCTCAAAGGTGCCTAAAAGCTTCATGAGGCTCCCAATGTTCTATTGGGTGGTGATTCCAAAATATCTCATGTTAACCAAGATCAAATGACGCAAACCAATCCCTCGAGCCTTAAAAGCGGGCTTTAAGAGGGCCTTTCCGGTTCGGTGCGTGTCTCAGTAATGTATAGACATATTAAAAAATTATATTAAATTAATAACATTAACTTATTTTTTAATGTGTTAAAACAAGTATCATTTTGAAAAAGAATTAGAATTCTCATGCACTTAAATACTTTTTATGGATTTATTAGCATTAATAATGTAACTAACAGTATCCCATGTCCACTGATTTATTTATTAGCATTTATCTAGTCTTAAATAATTAATAATGTAACTTAGGGGTATTGTACTATTTTAATGTATTTTATTTTTCTATTTTCTATTTTTCATATATCTATTAGTATCATATATGTAAGATTATGACTTTCATTATTAACACATTGTATTTCGATTTTCTTAATTGATTGACTTTTATATGTCATTTTTTTTTTATTTCTAGGTAGATATAGTTAATTCTAACTATGAAGTCACTTTTTTAAATAACAGTTTTGCAATAATGAGTAACGTTGATAGATCTTGGATGTATAAAAGAAAAACACTCGATGGTTACATTAATCCTGAATTGGTGGAAGGAGTTCAGTTATTTATAGCAAGTTCTCAATCTGCTTACATGGACGTCCCAAAAATCAGAAGTCCATGTAAAAAGTGCAAACACATTAGTTATCTTCCTGTTGATGAAGTGTGTAACACCCCTTACCTATACGTAGGGTAACTCACCCTCTGTAGAGAAGTGAGTGACCCGATAGGCAATGGTTGTCACCAAGCTGAAATGAAGCATACAGAAAACATTCAATAAAATACATGCAAAACCATACATACCTATTTATATACAAAAAATAATAGAATCGAGGCTAACAAATTTTTTTCTCTTTCATTCATGAGCAAAACATTTACAAAGCTGAGTTACATTAAAAAATCACCCTTACTTGAATACCAATTTAAGTCTTACAAAATTACATAACTAAACATATAGTAAGAGTTAGATAATTACAATATCCACAAGCTATACATCTGAATAAAAACACAGCCTAACACTAAACAAAACCCCATCCTATTGTGTTTGCCTTGGCTGCTATAGATCGAACCTCCCAAGATCTCCTACCACTTCCACACCTGCACGGATGAAACACCCATGCTAAGCCCAATGGCTTAGTGGGGAAAATAAGAGATGAACGACCACTCACAGTGGACGTCAATGCAATTCGCATTCATATGGCACATGTATATAATAAAGCATCAAAAGCTTAATCATAGATTCCATTCATCAATAATAGCATTACTCATACATTTCAATAATTTGCATATTCTTCATAACAGAATCATACACATAGTTATGCCTGTAGACTCAATGGAGTGGATAACGAGTGAATACATAGGTACCCATAGGTACGAAAACATTTTTTTTTCTTTTCTTTCTTTAAAACACATAGGTATCTTAAACAAGATCTAAACACATAGAGGATCGTGAGGACCCAAATGCATAGGGACCTAATTAGGGTCCAAAGAATGGATAGGCTCCAACGAACAGAACTCTATAGGCATGCCTATCTATCCACTAAGAGACTCTTGCAGGCTAAGATATTACTTTAATTATCAATCCCACAATGAAACATATTATAATTCACACATTCAAACATATATGAATTACAAGTGAGAAACCATGCAAAGTGAATAAATGATAAACAATTAAAGTATAGGGGAGGGTCGTGCTCGCGATAGAGACTGCTCACACGCCAAGACATGCTCGCGAGGAAGAACAGGCAGGCCTCTGTTGCACTAGCGATATGGGTCACGCTTGCAATAGAGGGCGGGTAGGTTCCTGTGGTGCTCACACACACAGATGTGCTTGCGATGGGGTCCGCCCGGCAGAAGCTTAGCTACTGAGCTCTCTATTGCGCTCGCGATACAGAGTGCCTCAGCTGGGGCTCGGTTCCACACACTCTATCGCGCTCACAATAGAGTCATGTTTCTTGCCCTGATGTCGAGCTCAATAGCTCTTCTCATGCCATCTTCTCCCAAAAGTCATACAATCAGCCAAATAACTTCAATCCACCCATCACAAATCACTCAAACATGTTTCTAATCATTCAATCAAAGTTTTACACTAATTAAAAGTGATTAATTAAGTAAAATTAAATAATATTCCCAATCAAACATCAAACCCACCAAAATCAATAGAAACCCATAAAATCACTCCCACTTTTCATGCACACAATCACTTCAAAATTAAACTCAAAATTGACAAAATCCATTCAATTATACATATAAATATGCTCAAAATTACTCATTTTTTCCAGAAATTCAAATCAAATATTCAAAGTCACAATTAACAAAAACACATAAATCCCAAACCTTAGGCTCCTACGCTCCTCAAAATCAATTGGCTGAACTCCTACCAACTTTCTCCTTCCCTTTAGGTTCTCTAGGATGAATCTCTTAACAAACAAGCCAAATCATACCAAAAGCTCAAAACCCATGCATAGCCATCAAAGAAAACAAAGAGGAGAAGAAGAAGAAGAAGAAGAAGAAGAAGAAGAAGATCACTTAATTAAAAATATGGAATTTGCCAAACTTACACACAATTTATAGCAACTTGGAGTGGAGAAGATGAGGAAGGAAGAAGAAAAGAAAGGGCTGTAAAAGATGAAGAAAACAAGAGAGAGGAAGAAGGCCAATCTGCCCTTTCTTGCTTTCTCTCACTTTTTCTTTCTTTTGGTCAAAAGCCAAATCTTATCTCCTCTTCTCTCTCCTCCATTTGTCACTAAGCTATGGTAAGTTTGGCAAAAACTCACTTCTAATCTTTCTTTTCTTCTCAACAACACACTTAAACCACACTAATATAAGCTAAAACACAATTATACCCTATAAACTTCTTAAATCATGCAATTAAATCCTAAAGCCAAATAACAATGCACACAATACTTCTATAGAAAGAATACAATAGTACTCAAAACCACTAGGGCTCAAATTGGGTCCTTATAACTCTACCCTCCCTAAAGGAATTTCGTCCTCGAAATTCTCACCTGAGCCAAACAATCGACCAATATCTGCGGAGCATTAACACATGAAACACATCATGCAGTTTAGCTAACTCTGATGGCAAAGCCAACCGATAAGCAGTTGGTCCAATCCGTTGCAAAATCTCATACGGCCCGATAAACCTTGGACTTAATTTCCTCCTTTTGCCAAACCCGAGAATCTTTCTCCAAGGTGACACCTTTAAGAACACTTTATCGCCGACCTCATACATAATATCTTTTCATTTTAGATTAGCATATGATCTTTGTCGGTCTCTTGCTGCCTTCAAATTCCATTGAACTAATCTAATCTTTTCTTTCGTATCTCTAACCAACTTCGGACCCACTAACGAATGCTCACTCAATTCTATCAAACAAACTAGAGTCCGACACTTTCTTCCGTAGAGAGTCTCATATGGTGCCATACTAAAACTCATTTGATGACTATTGTTATACGTGAACTCCATCAAAGAAACATATCTGTCCTAACTCCCAAAGAAGTCCATTATATAACCGTGAAGCATGTCCTCTAAAATCTGAATAACCTTTTCTGACTGACCGTCTGTCTGAGGATGAAAAGCCGTGCTAAAATTCAATCAAGTACCCAAAGCAAACTGTAATTCCTTCCAAAAATTCGATGTAAACCTGGGATTCCTATCTAATACAATTGAAAAAGGAACTCCATGTGGCCAAACTACTTCATTCACATAGATTTTTGCTAACCGATCCATAGGGTAATCAATTCAAACCGGTAAGAAATGAGCTGACTTAGTGAGCTGATCGACTATTACCCATACGGAATCGTGTTTCCTTTGTGTTAAAGGCAAACCAAATACAAAATCCATCGTGATATTGTCCCACTTCCACTGAGGAATAAGCAAAGGATTAAGCAACCCTGATCAAACTTGGTGCTCAGCTTTCACCTGTTGATAGGTTAAGCACTTAGAAACAAAGTCCATAACATCTCTTTTCATCCCTGGCCACCGATAGAACTGCTTCAGATCCTGATACATCTTATTACTTCCTAGATGCATAGTAAAAACCGTAGTGTGTGCCTCCTCCAAAAGTTTCCTCTTTAGATCACTATCATCAGGCACACACAAATGATTTCTAAAGTAAAGCACCCCATCACTCACAGAGAAATCAGTTTGATCCCTACTCATAACCACTTGCACAGCTCGTTCCAATTTTGGGTTATCTTTCTGAGCATCAATAATCAATTGCTTCAGACTAGGCCTAGCTTTCAACTGGCAATCAAAGCTCCATCAGAATCAATTCTCCATCTACCCTGCTGCAAGGCTAAAGCCGAAACCAACTTCCTACTTAACACATCCGCAACCACATTTGCTTTGCCCGGATAGTAGTCTATTATACAATCATAATCCTTAAACAACTCTAACCATCACCACTGTCTCAAATTTAGTTCTTTCTGAGTAAGGAGATACTTCAAACTTTTATGAACGGTGAAAATCCTGCAAGTCTCACCATACAGATAATGTCGCCATATCTTAAGAGCTAACACAACCGCTACTAATTCCAAATCATGTGTAGGGTAATTCTATTCATATGGCTTTAGCTGCCTAGATGCATATGCCACTACCTTCCCATCCTGTTGTGACGCGCACCGGAACCTAGCAAAGGTCCTTGTTAAACCCGCTTTTAGGATTCGAGGGATTTCTTCGCGTCTTTTGATCTTGGGTGCCATGAGATATCTTGGATGCCTCCTTCCCAATAGAACATTAGAGAGGATCATCTAGCCTCATGGTACCTTTAGGCACCTTTGAGGTATTTTGGAGTCGCCACCCAATTTACAAGAAATTGGGAAGGGTCATCTAACCTCTATGGTCTAAACCAGAGATGGTGTTCGAAACTTCACTCTTATTTATGCTTTGGTTAATTATAAATGAGTCTTTAATTCCCTAAAATTCTATCTCTTATCTCACACGATCAATGCATTTAATTGAAAGCGCATTTCAAGCATTCAAAGGCAATAAAGGAAAGCAATAAAGAAAGCGATAAATAAATAAAAGAAAGCAATAAACACGTCAAGCACATATTTACAAGAGAAATAGGGGCAGAATACAACCCCTAATGAAAGAGGACTAAAAAAGTAAATTGGGACGGAATACAATTCCAAATGAAAGCTAAATAATATTGCCCCAAAATTAATTACAAGGGCCCAAAATGTATGAACATGAATTTAAACAAACAAACATAAGAAAAGCATACATAAATCGGGGCATTCGTTTGGTTTAGGAACATTGGTTCCTACGCGCTTACTTTGAAGAGGGATCGAAGAGTTAATTGATTGCTAGTTTGAAAAACCGGGATGAGTGATCCTATTTTTGGAGAAAATTTAACTCTTCATTTTATTGTGTCATTTTACATCTTTTGGCTAAAAGGAGGGACATTGGTCCAATTTTATTAGTAAAAATTCCAATTTAATTATAAAAATATTTTTGTGATTTTTCATCTCACGCGTGCATAAATAAAATATTTACTGTACAAGTAAACACAACATAAAGAGAAGGAATAGGAAAGGTCTTACCAAACGACGCGGTCTCCTACGCGTGGTGACCCATCTAGGAGATCGCAGGAATGCCCACATAATGCAACTCAAAATAAATCTCAGACAAAAAATAATATCAAAAATATTACTAATAATTCTAAAAATTAACCAAGCAAAGACGAATTGAATACAAAAATATTAATGTGATATGTGAACAATTTACATGCAAATAAATTAACACAAGTCATGCCAAAAATAAAAACTATGGCGAAAAGAAATGACAACAATAAAATACTGACGACAATAATAATGACAAATAAATAATAATAATAGAAGATGAAACATAAGATGACAACGATGACCATATCAATAATAATAATAATAATGATGATGATGATGATGATGATGATGATGATGATAATAATAATAATATAGGAAAATAAAAACCAGATAATAATAATGAGATAATAACAAAAAAGGACATAATAATGATGATAATGAGAATAAAGAAATCAAACTAAAACCAACAAATAATATGTCAACAGTAATATTAACACATTAAAAAGCTAAAACTAAATGATAGACATGGTAGTAATAATAAGACAACAATGTAATGATAACCCTGATAATAGTAATAATAAAAATAATAGTACTAATAATAATAATAATAGTGGAGATGGACGGCAATAGTGACAAAAATAAAACAACAGGAATTCAATTTAAAACCACATAATATGTCAACAATAACAACCACATTAAAATGCTAGAAATAAATCATGAATATGGTAATATTAATAGAAAATAATAATATTAACAATAATGAATGATACACAAAAATAAATGAGAATGGGTCCAAAAAATGTTTACCCTTAGAATTTATAGATCGAAAAATATGATGCCTTGATCCGTCCTCTTGGTCGATTTTTGTTGGTAAAAAACAGAAAATATTCAAGAAAAATCCAAGTTTGAACAAGGAAAGCTTGAGAAAATATTTTAGCGGGGTGATATAAAACAAAGGAAATTGATTTTCCTTTGTTTAAAATAAACTCCCGACTAAAAAGAAAATATTTTTGAAGAAACAAAGAACGAGAAGAACCAGATGCTAAAGAAAAATCTGAATATATATTTTTTACTTTGAAAATCTTTCAGCTTCTCCTTTGCTTGAGGTAAAACTTTCTCTCTTCTTTTCTTTGAAAAAATGCAGCTCTCCCACAAAATGAAGACCAATGTTCATTTTGTTTTCTGGTTTGTCCCAAAATGGGAAAAGAAAAATGCTCTTTTATTTTTTAGTTAACCGAAAAATGCATAAAAACGTGAATGAAACCGAAAAAATCAGACTGAAAAAAATCAGAAAACGAAGGGAAGAAAACGACAGCACGAAGGGCAAAAATGCCCTCGTGTGGAGGGTCGCGAGGCGCGTTGAAGAAGCGTGCGCGTCGCGCTGCGCATGCCTCGCGGCAGGCGAGACGCACCCCAGGGTGCGCGCCTCGCGCATGCAAGACATGCCCCAGGGGCGCGCGCCTCGCGCAGGCAACGCGCACCTAGTGTGGACTCGGTGTTTACAGTTTCCCCCAATTTTGGGGAATCTAGAACTTAGGTGCCTGGGTGAGCAAAAATCCAGAAAAGAAGGAAAGAGACACGTACCTGAGCCGGTCGCTCTTCTGGACTGGAAGAGATTGTTGGTGTGTTATCCTTTTTGAGGTGGTGCCCCCTGAGAGGTCTTTGGCTGGCCGGCTGCCCCCTGAGAGGTCATCGATTAGTTGGCTGCTCCCTGAGAAGTCTTCGGTTGATTGCCCCCTAAGAGGTCTTCGGTTCGCCGCCCCTTGAGAGGTCTTTCGATTGTTGGCTGCCCCCTGAGAGGTCTTCGGTTAGTTGGCTGCTCCCTGAGAAGTCTTCGGTTGATCGCCCCCTGAGAGGTCTTCGGTTAGTTGGATGCTCCCTGAGAAGTCTTCGATTGATTGCCCCTTGAGAGGTCTTCTGATGGTTGGCTACCCCCTGAGAGGTCTTCGGTTAGTTGGCTACTCCCTGAGAAGTATTCGATTGATCACCCCCTGAGAGGTCTTCGGTTACTTGGTTGCTCCCTGAGAAGTCTTCAGTTGATCGCCCCCTAAGAGGTTTTCCATTAGTTGGCTACTCCCTGAGAAGTCTTCTATTGATCGCCCCCTGAGAGGCCTTCGGTTCGCTGCCCCCTAAGAGGTCTTTCGATGGTTGGCTGACCCCTGAGAGGTCTTCGGTTAGTTGGCTACTCCCTGAGAAGTCTTCGGTTGATCGCCCCCTAAGAGGTCTTTGGTTCACTGCCCCCTGAGAGGTCTTCTGGTGGTTTGCTGCCCCCTGAGAGGTCTACGGTTGGTCACCCTCTGAAAGGTCTTTGCTTAGCTGGCTGCTCCCTGAGAATCTTCGGTTGATCGCCCCTTGAGAGGTCTTTGGTTAGTTTGATTAGATTGGTATTTTGATCGATGTCGTCACTCACCTTTTATCGGCGTGCGCATTGATTCTCTATTTTTGTAAGACTTAGAAAGCCAAATATGCAGGGAAAATAGTGAGCATGCACGTGAGATGCATATGTATGCAGCAATGCAGGACAATAATTCGTCTAAGTGGATTTAGAGGCGACAACCGGTTTGGTCATAATTTGTAGTAGGATCCATGCCCCCTGGAATTGCTTTTGAATTTCATGCCTTTGGGGATTATGAGGTTCTCCTCTGATTACCTGTAGTCATTTTTTGAAGATAGTGCGTCCCTTGTGGATTTTCACACTAGCTTTTCTTAGTGGGAAATACGTCATTTTCGGATTTTCACATAACCCTGTGCCTTATTTTTTGCCTGGAATGGACCCAACCCAATCCAGCGGCTTTTATTTATTTCATTTTTTGTAGGGCAAACTGCCTGTTCCCAGGTTTTCACCCTGCCCTTTATCCTAATTTTTGCTTAGAGCGCCAGTCACGGTTTTTATCTCTAACGGCCTTTTTTTGTGGTGTGGCTAAAGTTGTCGTTAAGGATCTTTCAGGTATAATCGGCGTGTATTTATGCCTCAGATTGTGGCTATATGAGTTTAATTCCTATCATGAGGGTGCTGTAGAATTGGCTTCACAATTGATAGCAGGACGAGTTGACTGAAGTGCCTGAGTAGCGAGAATGGTAGAGGGTAGACAGTAACAATGTGCTGGTTCTATGCTAGAACCAGACAACTTTGAGTATGCAAGATGAACTGCTCTAGTTACATCAATATATCATTGCATAAAATGCATATATTTTAATTTGATTTCATAACACATGATCATTATTTGGCATTAACTCGAAAAATATGAGACCTCATCTAATCTCAGGATAGATCTTGAGAGCATCAAACTCCTGTTATCAATCAGCCCTCCCGGGTTTTATTGATTGAATATTTTCTCTCTTTTTTATTTTTATTCTTTATTTAACCTCTGCCATGGACCCTCCTTCAGTTCATTGGTGTTGATTGAATTTGCTTCCATCTTCGTTAGCCAGGAAAGCTGCTCCTTCGGAGAGTGGTTCTTTTTTATATCAAAGTCCTGTTCTTGTCCTTTGTGCAAACTGGTTGAGGTGATGGGTTCTTTATTTGGGGCTTGGATGTGAAATCTCACACTTGGCTTTTGTCGACTTCGATAGTGTAGTTTCTGAAGTGGCTTTCAATGGTTGGGATTGGCTGAGGGTCACAAGTTAGGCCTTAGTGGTTGGGATTGGGTTACAGGTTAGGCTCAGGTGGTTCAGGGCAAAGATTGTGTTTTTTTTTTCTCTTTTTTTCTCTCATTTTTTTTTGCTCTCTCTTTTTTCTTTTGTTTCTTTTTTTTTTTGCGCGTATGTTTTTCTCTTTTCTTTTCTTTTTTTCTCTCTTTTTTTTTCTTTTTTTTTTCTTTTTTTGTTTTTTTTGTTGTTTTTTTATTTTTTGCTAAAAGGTAAAAAGCTGTAAGGGTTCCGGATGATTAAAGGTCAATTTTAATTGATTTTGGGGTACACATTTCAAATGGTTAGGAAGACAGGGGTCACGCTGTTCAGTTCTGATGAGTTATATTCTCCTTGTTAAGGTCTTGAGTTTTATTCGTCTAACTCCTGATGTAGCTCTTGAAGTTTGATTTTATTTGGCAGCACCATATGCATCCCAAATGTTATAGATGCAAAGGAATGGCTTTCAAAATTCGGTTCGTCGTCATGTTGGCATGTGGAAGTTGCATGGTCTCGAGAATGTCCTTGTCAATTTCCAGCATGTCATCCCAGGTCTAGGCAAAGGCTCTTTTTTTTCGTCTCTCAAAATTATCTTCTCTTCAAGAGTTATATCATATGCTATCAAGATTTTGTTTGGATTCCCCAAAGTTTCGAGATTAGATGGAGCTGTATTAATTGGGTTAATGTCAAAAATGAATGGATGCATCGTGATCATAAGAAATGAAATAATTTGAAACACCATGCAAATAGGCAAAAATTGTTCATCATATTAAAATAACCAACATTGTCATAAGAAGTTCTTGAAATAAGAAGACATAAAGCATCTAAAAAACATGGTCTTCTTCTCCATTCTCCAGACGAGTGACAGCAACGTACTCATCTTGCCAGAACCGATCAAACTCATGGCGGGGGAACTGCATTATAACTTGCCTTCTTCTTCTTCTCTCTCTTCTCTGGGTCCGTGATTTGTTTGGAGTCAATGAGATCCTGGATCTTGCCCCTCAAAATTTGGCAATGGTCTGTTAGATGCCCAGTGTGTTGATGGTAGGCGCAGTATTGATCACTCTTATGCCCCGGCTGTCCTTGACTTAAAGCTGGTATAGGCGACAATGGTTGCAACTTGCCCTCCTTCATTAGTCTCTCCAACACCAAGGATAGAGGTCGACCCAAATTAGAAAAGTACTGCTGGCCTTGTTCCGCTCTGGTAGCTGAAACCTCGGCTATCTTACCATTTCTACCATTACTGCTTCCAACCCCGCCTGACTTGTACCCCGACTGGTTTCCAAAGTTCCTCCCAACAAAGCTATTTTGGCTTGCTTTTTTCGCCAAGTAATCCACCTTAGCCTCTACAACAATGTCTTTAAGCAACTCACAATCTCTGTGTAACAACCCAAGTTGGGCCTAGTCGGAATTTGCATGCTAAGTCGAGAAATTAAGGGTAATTTGGTAATTTGTGCATGAGGAATTTGGATATTAAGGATTTAATTGTAAAATTTATTTAAGAATGTTAAGTGAGGAAATTATGTATTGGATTATGTGTATGGTACAAGGATGTAGATATTTAATAAGAAGTTATCATGTGTGTGTTCAATGTGGTGCCTTGGATCAAGAAAGTCAAAGAGTTGGAATTTTTGGTCCAATAGGAGCATGCCACATAGGACTTGGTGGGTGAGAGCATTAATGAGGAGTGAGGGGAGGAGAGAGGGAAACAAGAAAGTAGAAATTCTGCTTCCTCTCTACATTTCACGTTTTCCCTCTTTCCCTCTTCTTCTCTTTTCTTTCATTTTTTTGCTCTCCCTTGTTGCCCTAACGTGAATCTTCAAGGTTTGAGTTGGATTTTCTGAGTTTGGGCTGAGTTTTGAAGAGGTAAGTGCTCTTGTTATGTAGTGGGTTCTTCTCCTTCTCCTCCTACTCTGTGTTTTCTGGGTTTTGAAAAGGATATTGCATGATTTGATTTATGTGTTGTTTTGGATGGGTCTTTGTGCAAGAATCGGAGGAACGTAGGAAGAGTAAAGGGAAAGAGAAAGTGGGCTCTTAAAGGAAAGATTGAAACGGCAAATTCCAGGTTTGGGAGTGATTTTTTTATTATGTTATGTTGGAAGTCTACTGCCCTAGTTATCATTTTGGATTTAATGTGTATGTGTTTGTGTCATGTAAATTCTAGAAATTTTAAGTGATTTGTTTGAGTAGATGCATGTGTGATGATGATGTTAGATGGGTTGTCATATAGTTGAGATGATAAGGTATGATTTTGGCAAATTCTGTTCAGTTTTCATCTGACCTTTGTGTAATGTTTTTGTCATAAGTAGAGTTTTAGACCTCCAAATTGAGTGATTCTTGCACCATTATAACCTTGACTTCCATGCCTATAAATATCTTAGAAAATGACCTTGGGAAAATTCTTTCTCTATATCCTAAAAATTTGCCAAAACCGTAGTGTCTCTGTTTGGGTCGGGTTACTTGAACAGTATAGGTTGTTTAACTCATATCGAAAGTTATAGATGTCTAAATGACCTAAAATTTGTCCCATTTTATTTTTAACATCCTAAGGATAAATTTTCAAGAAGCAAGTTTTGCTGAAAAATGAGTTTTAGGGGTTATTTTAGCTGATGCAAAGTCGGAGTGAGAAACTGTCTTGATAGTCTGCCTTTCATGGAGCTTGTGAGGGAGGCTTCTGTCGCGAGCGCGACCCATGTCGTGAGCATGACAGAACCTAGTTATTCAAGGTGTTTTCTATTATTTTGAACCCCATGGTTGGCTTGAACATAAATAAAAAATAATAATAAAAAATAAAGAGTGAAAAGAGATAAAAAAAAAATTAGAGGAACAAAGGAGATTTTCGACAAGGATGACATCATTTTCGACACCTTTACTTATGGCAAGTATTATTTTCATCATCGGGTAATCCTGATCTTGGACCGCCTCGGGACCCGGTGTCGACACCTGGATGAGAATACACCCAAGACCAATACCTGAAGCATCATTGTACATGGCATACTCCTTACCCGAAATGGGTTGAGAAAGTACAGGAGTTTCAACTAACTTTCTCTTTAATTGCTCAAAACTAGCTAGACACCGGTCAGTCCATTCAAATTTCACTTGTTTCTGAAGTAACTTGGTCAAAGGCAAAGCAATGATCGAAAATCCCTTAACGAACTGCCTGTAATAACCGACTAACCCCAAATAACTCCTTACTTCTTGCACATTCCGAGGTGGCTTCCAATTCACTACTTCTTCAATCTTGGATGAATCAACTCGGATACCTTCCGAGGAAATAATATGACTTAAAAAGATACCTCTTTAAGCCAAAAGTCACATTTGCTAAGGTTGGCAAACAACTGATGATCTCTCAAAACTTGACGAAGAAAATGCAAATGCTCTTCATGTCCCCGCTCATCCTTTGAATATACCAAAATGTCATCGATAAACACAACAACAAATCGGTCAAGGAATGGCCGAAATACTCTATTCATTAGATCCATAAAAGCCGCTGGTGCATTGGTTAACCCAAACGGCATCACTAGAAAATCATAGTGACCATACCTCGTTCTAAAAGCAGTCTTAGTAACATCCACATCCTTTACCCACAGCTGATAATAACCAGACCTCAAGTCAATCTTGGAGAAAACTCCCGCTCCTCTCAGCTGATCAAACAAATCTTCTATCCTTGGCAATGGGTACTTATTTTTCACTGTAACCTTGTTGATTTGCCGATAATCAATGCACATCCTCAAAGTTCCATTGTAACACCCTTATAGCCTATACGTATACTGCCAACTTAGCGATACTGTGCGATTACCATGTTCGGTTAACAGTAATTCACTTATGAAATTATGGGTCATTTTTTTTTTCTACACTCATATTTATTAACACTAAGTTCACTTAACACTTTATTCACTTATTCACTTTACATACCCTTTAACATTTGCATTTGCATTTACTTAGTTATCGATGACATATAACTGTCTCATTTGCTATTCATTTGTTTTAAATTTCGGCAGTAAACGGCTTGTAAATTGCACTACCCAAACCTGCAAATTGAAATCTCCACAGACCCGGCAAGGACACAACAACAATATCATCCTATATCCATATATTTCCCATCCGCCATTCATCACACAGTCACAAAATAATCCACACAGATAAAATAACATATAATATCATTACATGCCAAAAATCAAATACTAGATAAGTATATACATGCCATAATTTATCCATTACATATACAAAATAAAATCCACTTTTGCTCCTTTAGCTTGCTCCACCAAAATACCGAGGTATCCTGCTCCAGTCCTATTGGGTACCTACACGTAGTCAAAAATAATTACATGCTGAGTATTAGAATGCCCAGTGGTGGTTACCAATCTATAAATTTCCTAAGTATTTATATATAATTAACATACTTTGATTACATATTCTTATTATTCTTGTGACACCCCTTACCCGTACTCAGGCGATCCCATCCCAAGAGGAGTAAGATGCCGTACGAGTCAGGGTGCTACCAAACAAAACAGAGAACAATGCATAGATAAACATACACAAAAGCGGGGTAATTAAAAACTTTTGCGAAGTATAAGAAAGCAAAAGCTGATCATGCATTAATATAATGGAGGCATTACATTACAGTTCTGATCAACTAAGAAATACAACAATTAATTACAAATCCCAAATTACATAAACAAAAGCAGAAGCTATTACAAAACCAATATAAGAGAGTTCTATACAAAAAGAACCTCAAAATACAAAACTCAGTCCTATTCTAAACCCTGCTGTGTTGGCTTGGACTGCGGCGACTCTCCGAAAGCAACTCCTTCCGCACCTGCACGGGTAAACACACCGTGCTAAGCGATAAACGCTTAGTGGGGAACCACACATATATCAAAGGACAACCATTCACAACGGTCGTCAAGGCAAAACACAAGCGTACATCATAATATACCATACACATAGCACATCAATTGCATAAGCATGCATATATACTAAAGCCATACATTCAGAAGCTCATAACAATATTCATATTCCCATAACAGATTATGCTTTTCATTTATGAGTTCACACATGTATCACATACATTTCCTCATAACACAATTCATACCAGGCACCTGCTGACTCGAGGGAGTGGATAACGAGTGTACGGGCAGTACTTTACGGGTACGAGCCGATCACAAATAGTACCTTACGGGTACGAATCGAAAAACCAAGATACTTTGAACTTTCACAAAACATTTTCCAAAGGGATCTTAAACAAGATCTGAACACAAAGGGGTTCGCGAGGAACCAAACGGGGATTTGATCAGGGTCCAAACTTAACAAAGGGCTGCAGCTATAAGACTCTATTAGGCATGCCTAACTATCCACTTTCTAGACTCTAGCAGGTCATGCATAAACCATTCAATCCATTTCATAACATTCCAAAATCAGCATCATACATGTACATAGTCGTATCATGGATCTGCATTCATATAATTCATAAGATATCAAGCATAAATCTCATAGATATTAAAGGAAACTGGAGTTCAAAAACCGCACACAACAAAAGAAAACTCATTCAGCATAAAGGGAGCTGTCGCGCTCGCGACAGAGACCGAAGTCTCTTTGCTGCGCGTGCACGATGGATTTCGCGACCTCAAGGAGGACGGAGGGGCCAGGCTCTGTCGCGCTCGCGACGGATGTCGCGATCGCGACAGAGAACAAATAATGCTGTCGCGGGCTCGCGACGAATCGCGTGTTTACGATAGCACTTGGCCAGCATCGCTCTCTATCGCGATCACGACGGATGTCGCGCTCGCGACAGAGGGTGCTCAACACTTCGGCTATGGCGGGCTCGCGACGGAATCGCGTGCTCACGACAGCGAAGCTCCAAAACATCGATCTCTGTTGCGCTCGCGACAGCATCGGGTTTTCCAAAATCTGCAGAATTCTGCAGATTTTCTTCCTCCCACAATCAACCACAAACACACACAAAACTCATCCAAGAACCTCTTACCTCAAACCCAACCATCCAATAGCATCAACAACCATAATATAACATTAATCAACAAGCAATTTCACACAATTCATTAATTTAAACCTCTAATTCCAAGAATCATCCAAAACCCCAATTTATGCACAAAACCACATCAACTCCAACATTATCACAATTAACTCGTGCTCTTGCAAGATTCACATTCCAAAACAAAAACTCATAGCATATACATCAAAATAAAGAACATATAACAACCTAATTCTAAGAAACCATCAAATCTCATACATAAACATATATAAACATGAAAACCAAGAAATTCCCAAACCTTAAAATCCTTAGCTCCTATTGCTTGGATCCACTAGTTCCAGCCTTCTCTTTGCCCCTTGGCTCGCGAGGAGGCTCAACTAAGCACAAACAAGCACCCAAACACCAAAAACACAAACCCTAACTTAGATCCAACCCAAGAAGAAGAAGAAGAAAATGCATGAATAACACAAGGAAAAGGCAAGAACTTACCAAGGAAGATGTAAGGGAGTAATTAATTCCACCACTTGAGCTTGAATCTAAGTAAAGCACTTAGGAGAGTGCAAAGGAGGAAGAAGAAGAAGAAGGAGGAGAGAAAACGGGAAATGGGTTTCAAAAATCTGATTTTTCCCTTTTTCATTTTCTCTTTCCCCTCTTTCTTTCCCCTTTACACATGTCAACCATCTAGTGGAGGAGATTACTTACTCACACCCTAACTAAATGTATCACATGCACACAATGAAACACCCTAATAATGCACCCTACACATGTATGAGCAACACACACAATGCTCCCTCAAGGATACACCCTACAAATGTATGAATGCATACACACCACAATAACCCACTCGTGCATATCCTACTATGGTGCACTCATACACACACAAATCTGTCCTAACTAATTCACACCATGGTGCAACACATGCACACACGCACAAGAAAAACCCCAAATCATACAATATTACCAAAATGCCCTTATTATGCTAGACTCATGCAAATGCACACACATACATATATGGCTCATTCAACTAGGGGGCAAACGGGGTGTGACAATTCTCACTTATTTTTATTTATATTTATTTCACTTATTAAGTCACGTAATTAATCTCATATTTATTTAATTCATCACTTAATTAATCACATAACTATGAATTTAATCACTTAATTACACTTTTATTCACTTAATTACTCTACTTATTTCATTACCACACTTAATTATTTATTTCACCATTAATTACATTTTCTTCACTAATCTTTACACTAAATTCCATTCATGTCCTTACCTTTTCCACTAATTAACATTATGTCCACATTATGTGCTCACAATTACACAAATACCATTTATATCCCATCTTTTGCCATAATTACACTTATGTCCTCACTATTATACATAATTACCAAAATGCCCTTATTTATTCCATTTTTACACTATTAACCTTATTTAACTTAATTAATTACAATTATACCCTTTTTACTTCATTTTTCCACTAACTTACAATTTGGCTAAATTACATTTAGTCCTTATTTTAACACTTTCACTGTTACACTATTTTAACACTATATTTCACTAAAATTACCATTTTACCCTTCCACTTACCCTTTTAACTTATTTTCACCACTTTTTATCAATTTTTAGTAAAATTATTATTTTACGCCTAAACTTTCTATTTACTTCATTTCAGTCCTGTTTCACTCATTTTCACCAATTTCACTATTTTAATCATCTTTAACACATATTTACCATTATTCCCCTAGTATGGACCCGGTAGAAAATCTACTGACCGGATATACGGGACATGGGTTCCACATAACCATTTCACTATAAAATGATCCCAGTAGGACCATTTTCACTGCCCTGCACTATTTTATACACTGAATTGCACTATACACTGTGATAAGCTCTCATCGGCTTATCAATAGTGAGTCGCCATGACTCATACCGCGGTGTGGAATCCCTGTGGCTAGCCATCTATATCCTGGACTAGATTTCACTCCTAGATAACTACTAAGGGCAATATTTTCTCAAAATTTCATTAAGTAACACATTATATCAATATGTAAAATTCATCATACATCTCTTTTTCACTTACCACTTTGCACATACACTCATTTATCAATATATAGTCACTTTATACCATTAAATAAGATATACCATCAAAACATACACATGTAAAATCTTATATACTATTCGGCCCGACCTTCAAATTTTTATACCATGCACTATAATTTCTCTTAGCCACTTAATTACAGTTATTTTAGGTTATACATGCCTCAAATGTCCATAATATGCCAATATTCATCATATAATTCACTTAAAGTCACATTATACCATTCAGCCATAACACTCACTCATTCATTATGGTTTCTTTTAATTCTTTTTTTTTCACTCAATCATGCATTACACTTGTTAAACATGTTATAAACATGAATTTCATGCCTAGAAACCCATTAAAACATCATGGTTTCTTAAGAATACCATTCGGCCACTATTACACTTTTCATACCACTTTGATTTAACTTCACTTAATCATGTTTATACACTATATTAAGACCACTAAACATGAATATCAAGTTAGATTTAATTAAATACATCATTATCACATACCTAACCTTAGACATAACCCTAAAATCAAGATAAACATTAGGAAATAGGTAGATTTAGTAACCACAAACCTCTTTTCCAAGCTCTATAGCACTCTAGGGTTGCTTTTCCTTCCCTTTAGCTTGAGAAATCTCCTCCTCACCTTAATTTCCTACATGGGCCGAATATAAATATCCTCATAACTTAAAAATCAAGTCTCAAATGTAAAGTCTAACATCGTAAACGTGTTCTACAGCCCCAAAAACCTCTATAGGGACCAATAAAATAAATTATAAACCCTTGAATAAAAAACCCAAAAACTCACCCTAACCTTTGATCTCTTGATTTCACCCACTTCCAGTGCACCAAATGAACTCCAAACACTACTATAGGATTGTAAAGGAGCTGAAATTTAGTTAGGGAGCTAAGATTTGAGAAGAAATTGGAGTAGAAGAGAAGAAAAAGAAGGAGAGAAGTGAGAAAAACCATACGGTTTTGAAAGGGAGGAGAGATGCCGACTTTGGATGGATTTTTCTAGAGAAATCCAGCCATTTCTCCCTTTATATAGTCCTATAATGAACTGAACCAGTCCGACCGACTTAGACCAAAATTTTAGTTTTTCGGTTCATTTACACTTTTTCAAAGTATCTATATGTTACCCTCAATATTTTAACTTCTAGCTAATTCCATTGATCTTAAAACATCAAAAATAGGCTTTCTGCAAATTTTTAGCTCAATCGAAGTCCATTTGGGCACCAGTTCACTTAAACCAGTTCGATTCAATCAATTTTCCTTCTACGGTAAAATACAACTCTAAAGATGTCAAAATTCACAGAAATCACTTCCATTACATTATTTAACACATTAAAATTCTATTGGGCTACATAGACCTCTCATA
Source organism: Excoecaria cochinchinensis (assembly GCA_947683425.1). Taxonomy (NCBI): domain Eukaryota; kingdom Viridiplantae; phylum Streptophyta; class Magnoliopsida; order Malpighiales; family Euphorbiaceae; genus Excoecaria; species Excoecaria cochinchinensis. The sequence continues at coordinate 4,144,636 of CANTUQ010000119.1, read as the reverse complement.
ACCCCTTGGTCAAACCTCCATCAAACCTCGATTCAAATTGAACCGAACCGGAGGCTAACTTCAGAATGACTTTCGGATGTCGTTTTAGCTCTGTTTTCAGTTCCGATGTCACCACTAGACTCTTTATAACCCACAGATCAATTTTGCGAAATTAGAATTTTTCGGGCGCCAAACAGCCGGGTTCGCTGTATAGCCACCTCGGTGTCAGCTGACCCGAAATCATTATAATTTTAACAAACTTAACACTTAAGTTTGACACTGGAAAACTGACTCCTTACACTGTTTGACACTGCAATTATCATGGTAACACTGAAATAATGCACTAACACTTTTAGACCGGTATTTGGGCCATTACAATTCTACCCCCCTTAATGAAAATTTCGTCCTCGAAATTTATCGGAATGGAAAAGCTGTGGATACTGCTGTTGAATGATTGCTTCAGGCTCCCATATCGCTTCTTCCACACTATGATGATTCCAGAGCTCTTTCACTAAGGGAATCTACTTATTTCTGAGCTGTCTGACCTCTCTAGCTAAAATCTTCACTGGGTGTTCTTCATAAGTCAGGTCAGCTTGCACTTGCACTTCTTCTGGTTTAATCACATGGCTTGGATAAGATCGATATCTCCTTAACATCGATACATGGAACACGTCATGGATCTTTTCCAAGGCCTGTGGAAGCTTTAGCCTATACGACACTGGTCCCACTCGTTGAATCACTTCATATGACCCAAAGAATCGGGGTGACAACTTACCCTTCTTCCCAAATCTGAGAACCCGCTTTCATGGAGAAACCTTTAAAAATACTTTATCACCCACTTGGAACTCTATGTCTTTTCTATTCAAGTTAGCATAAAATTTTTGTCTGTCACTAGCTTCCTTCAGCCGGTGCTTGATCACTTTAACCTTTTTCCTCGGTTCCTCTAATCAAATCTACCCGCACTAGCTTGTTCTCACTCAATTTTGTCCAACACAAAGGAGTCCTGCACTTCCTGCCATACAAAGCTTCATACGGGGTCATCTTAATACTTGATTGATAGCTGTTGTTGTATGCAAATTCTGCCAAGGGCAAGTATCTTTCCCAACTGTCTTTGAACTCAAGCACACAACATTTAAGCATATCTTCCAAAATCTGAATCACTCTCTCTGATTGCCCATCTATATGTGGGTGAAATGCAGTACTATAGTGCAATCTGGTACCCAAAGCTTCCTGAAGCTTTTTCCCAAACTGAGAAGTGAAGCGAGGGTCTCTGTCTGAAATGGAGGTGGGTACTCCATGCAATCTCACTATCTCATTGATATATAATTTCGCCAGTCGAGTTAATGGAAAATCAATCCTCACTAGTAAGGAATGGGCGGATTTAGTAAGTCTATCGATAATCACCCAAATTGCATCATGCTTCCTTCGGGTGAGAGGCAACCCAGTCACAAAATTCATTGTCACTCGGTCCCACTTCCATTCGGGTATGGTGATAGGCTGAAGTAACCCGGATGGCACTTGGTGTTCTGCCTTCACTTGCTGATATATCAGACACTTACCCACAAAATCTAACACATCCCGGTTCATTCCTGGCCACCAATAATGCATCTTCAAATCTTGATACATCTTGTTACCCCCTGGGTGCATAGCATAACTACTGTAGTGCGCTTCTGTCAAAATACTTTTCTTTAATTTTAGTTGATTTGGCACACATAACCTTTGTTTGTAATATACACTACCATCTGGGGCCACTGTATAATCATCATTGCCACTATTCTTCACTCGATCTATCACTACCATCAATTTGTCATCTTGCTTCTGAGCGGCATTAACTTGCTGCATAAAGTCAGGCTTGACTTGTAACTTAGCTATCAATGCTCCACTGTCAGCTACATTAACCTTCACATTCATAGCTTTCAATACTGCCATGAACTTTCTACTAAGTGAATCAGCCACTATGTTAGCCTTCCCTGGATGATAATCAATGAAATATTCATAATCCTTTATCAATTCAAGCCATCTTCGTTGTATGAGATTTAGCTCCTTCAGTGTGAGCAAATATTTCAAACTTTTATGATCTGTGAAGATATAACACTTTTCACCATAAAGGTGGTGCTTCCAGATCTTCAGTGCAAATACTATTGCTGCTAGCTCAAGATCATATGTGGGGTAATTCTTTTCATGATTCTTAAGCTGGCGAGAGGCATAAGCAATCACTTTCCCATCTTGCATCAGCACACAACCCAAACCTTTCAAAGATGCATCACTATAGATGGTGAAGTCTTTGCCTGATTCGGGTTGAGTTAACACTGGAGCTTTTGCCAACATTCTCTTAAGCTGATCAAAGCTGGCTTAGCACTTTTCTGTCACTCAAATTTTGCCTTCTTTTGCAATAGGCGTGTTAAAGGTGCTGCAATAATAGAAAATCCTTTAACAAACCTTTTATAGTAGCCTGCTAAACCCAATAAATTTCAAATTTCAGTGACATTCTTGGGTGTTCTCCACTACAACACTGCTTCAATCTTCTTAGGATCCACTTTAATACCTTCTGCTGATACCATATGTCCAAGGAAAGACACTTCATTCAACAAGAAATCACACTTACTGAACTTGGCATACAGCTTCCTATCTCTGAGAGTCTGCAAAACAATTCCCAAATGCTTGTCATGTTCTTCTGGAGTCTTTGAATACACCAGGATGTCATCAATAAAGACCACTATGAACTGATCTAAATATGGGTGGAAGATCCTGTTCATGAGGTCCATAAAAGCAGCTGGTGCATTCATAAGTCCAAAAGTCATCACTAAGAACTCATAGTGTCCATATCTGGTGCGAAAAGCTGTCTTGGGCACATCTGCTTCTTTAATTTTTCAACTAATGGTAGCCCGATCTCAAGTCAATCTTGGAAAGCACACCTGCACTCTTCAATTGATCAAACAAATCTTCAATGCATGGCAATGGATATTTATTCTTGATTGTCAATTTATTCAGCTGTTTGTAATCAATACACAATCGAAGAGTTCCATCTTTCTTTTTCACGAACAACACTGGAACTCCCCATGGTGATATACTAGGACTTATGAAGCCTTGCTCAAGCAATTCTTGTAGTTGAATCTTCAATTCTTTTAACTCTGCTGGCGCCATTCTATATGGAGCAACGGAAACTGGTGCAGTTCTTGGGGCTACATCAAAGGGGAATTCAATCTCTCGATCAGGTGGCAAGCCTGAAAGGTCTTCTTGAAATACATCGGGGAACTCACACACTGTAGGCACGTCTGATAGATTAGACGTCCCCTTCTTTGCTTCCACTGCATAGTATAAATATGCCTCACAACCTTTTCTGATCAATCGCTTTGCTGCAGTGGCTGAGATGACGTTAGATAGATAGTTTGGTCTTTGGCCCACCACTGTTATCTCTCGATCATCTGAAGTCTTAATGGTCACTCTCTTTCTTTTACAGTCAACCATCACATGATGAGTGGCTAACCAATCCATTCCCAATATGACATCAAACTCTTTGAAGGGTAATTCAATCAGATTGGCAGGGCAAACACAGTTCTGTACACTGATAGGACAATTTCTATACACTCGATTCACTATTACACTGTGACCCAATGGGTTGCTCACTAGGATATCATGATCTAGGGTAGAACAATCTAACCCATTTCCCCGTTCAATATCTGTGCTGATATATGAATGTGTGGACCCAGGATCTATAAGTGCATACACTGAATCAGAAAATATGGAAAATTTACCTACGATCACATCTGGAGCATCCTCCTGATCACGGGCCCTGTAGACACCGGGTCCTGAGTCAGCCTAGATCGAAGTTACCCAATGATGATAATTGCCTTCATAGGCTTAAAAGGTTAAAAGTGATGGTTTTCTCGTCAAATTTGCATTTTAGAGTGAAAAATTAGAAAATAGTAAAAAAAATTTTAAAAAATTAATTTTGAAAAATGGGGGCTTAAAATTATAGTGTTTTTAGTCAATTTAAAAAAAGAAAAAAATAATAAAAAAAAAAAAATTCGGACCGCGAGTGTCGGGCGCGGCAGCGCGCTAGGCGCGATTTGGCGACGCGCAGCGTCGCCAATGCTGTGCGTCGCTAAAAAGCGACGCGCAGCGTTGAGCGCACCGCGCGCGATTTCCGTGCCTCTGCGCGCGGATTTTGCGCAGCCTCGCTGCGTGAAGCCCGTCGCTCTATAGCGACAGGCGTCCCTCCTCCCCTGGCCGTCGCTATAGGGTCTGATACCCTATTTTCCGATTTTTCACCCCTTTTTCCGATTTTTTCACCCAAAAATCCGTTTTTTTGTCCCATTTTTTTTGGATTTTTGACTTCAAATTAAATTCTAAAATATTTTTTTAGATAATTAATTAATAAAACTTGATTTTATCATTAAAATAAAAGAATTTTGTGTTAAAATAGGTTTGTTTTCCTTAATTAAATTAGGGCAACCTATTTTATCTTATAAAGACTTTATGATGAAAAATCAAGAGCAGCCTCCACACATTTTTTAGACCTAAAAATTTCCAGAATTCTTCTTCTTCTATTTTCTTTTCAAAAATTTCAGATTTCTCTTTTTATTAAAAAGGTTTAATTGAAATTGAAAGATCAATTTTCAATTGTTAATTATTCCAATTAATTTCTTTGTTTTTCCTCCATAAACACAAGAAATTAATCATCACTTTGACATCAATTTCTTTTCAATCTTAAGCATACAAATCAATTCCTTTGTTTTTCTCCGTAAACAAAGAGAATTAATTTTATTGCTAAATTATTCTTTCAAGCAATTTTCCGGAAAATCATCACTTTTCCTTCATCAAATCCAATACTCTGAGGGTAAATATTCTAGGCTCAATTTCAATTTCTATTTTATTTTTATTTAATTCATTCATGTATATTTTATTGTTTTTATTGATTTATTTATTGTTTTCATCTATTCATTTGTTGTATTGATCTTATATTTGCTCCATTTAATTGTTTATATATGATTTGATTTTTATTCATGTGAATATTGTTTTCTTTTAATTCCTAACATGTAAATGATTTTATTGTGATTCCTAATTATTTTTAACATGCAAATAATTTATCTTTATTAATCTTTTTGCCATGTAAATAGTTTATATTAATTATGAACACATCAATTAACCTTGTTATATATCATTATTATTTTCATCATTCTTTTGTTTACTAATTTTTATTATTCTTTTTATCATTGTTACATGATTTGATTATTATTTGTTTATTTATTCATTTATTATTTTTCACTTTTCATCATTATTTTCATCATGTGTATATTTTCATGTACTAATTAATTAACATATTTTATTTTATTTTCATCACATCATTTAATCATTTATCACACATAATGCTTGTTTCTCATTTTATTTTGGTTTGTTAACATTTGGATTCCATTATCATTCTTTTCATATCATCTTATTTTATTTTAATTTGTTATTCATTATTTTGTATGTTTAATTGGTTTAATTGATTTAATCACTAACATTATTTTATTTGTATTTTGTTTTTATGTCTAAACTCATTTTTCGCTTGGGCATTTTTGCGAGCACATCGGGAGGTCCAAAAAGGCTCGTTTGGTTCATATATTTATTTTTTTTATTTGTAATATTTTATTTAATTTTGCCATATAATTTTCTTGTAAAATTTTTTATTTAGGCACGCTAAAAAGAAAATCACAAAAACGTTTCTATTAATTAACTTGACATTTTTTTCTAAATAAAAGGGGACCAATGTCCTAGTTTTACATACCCAAATAAATCATCACATCAAAACTGTTTCATAATAAATATGCATGCGAGGACCAATGTTCTCACTATTAATGAATAACCCGTTTTATGCATATATTTCACTTTTATAAATGGGAGTTGTATTCCGTTCCTAGTGTTATTGTAATTTATTTTTTGAATGCTTTATTTTGGATTTTGCTTACATTTACCGCTTTTGATATGAATGATTGCGCCTTTAATTTAAATTGCATTGTGTGGAAAGTTGATGAAACAATGAATTCAAAACTTAATTATAATATTAATCAAGGTATAAATAAATGAGAAGTCCCGAACCAGCTCTGGTCTTTGGGCTCAAGAGGCTAGAGGTTTACCCTCCAAGACACCTCTTGTGTCATGAGGCTTTAGCGTTAATCCTAGGCTCCTTAGGGCGAGAGGTTTACCTTCCAAGACCCCTTTGGCTGGCCCAAAATGGATACTAAGCGCAGTCTTAGGCTCTCCGAGGCGAGAGAAACTTTCCTAATGTTCTATTGGGTGGCGACTCCATGAAACCTCCTTGTTGCCCAGCATAGACGCACTTGCGATTTATCGCAAGCTGTCAACGGACCCACAAATGCCCCGATCGCCCACGTGCGGGCGGTCGAACGGGCGGCCGCGGGGATCCGGCGTGCGTCACAGGCCCTCACTACATAAGCTCGACCCAAAGGACGACTCTGTCCCTGAGATGGTGGTGGAGATATAGTTGTAGTGTGGGAGGCTATCCCCCTGCCTCTCCCCATAGGTGCTACAGAACCTACTCCTGGTGCTGGGGAGGTTACTGACTGTGGCATTGCATCTGGGCAATCTTTGACTAAATGTTCCTTTGACCAGCACTTAAAACATGCACCTGACAGGTATCTATACTCACCTGGGTGTGACCTACCACAATGGTCACACTACTGGGACACTCCTCTACCTTTGCCTCGGGGTGTACTCCCCACAGAAGATGCTGGGACATTACTGCTGGCCGGTTTCTTCTGACTGCAAGCCGGTGCTACAGATCCCCTACTCTGGGATGGTGGCCCTCTAGATCTCTTACTCGGGCTTCCTGCTCAACTGGACTGGCGTAGTTTCCTTTTCTGTTGAAACCGTGCCTGTCTCTCTGCCTCATCCATCTGGGATGCTTCCACTTTAATAGCTGCTGCAACCAAAGATCTCAAGTTTGGATGATTCGGGCCACTGACTATTTGTTTGATTTTATTGTGAAGGCCACGCTCAAATCTTTCCATCAATCTAGGTTCTGTCCTCAGCACATCATTGAGGTAGCCACTTCATCTCTCAAATTCTCTTTCATACTCTACTACAGTTCTGTTGCCCTGCTTCAGTCTCCAAAAAGCGTCTTGCATAGCAACTTTATATTCAATACCTATATACTTCTTTTCAAACTGGTCAATGAAAAACTCCCATCCTTTTAAATTGCTCCAGGATAGGCTTTTTCTGTACTGGAGCTACTTGTGGCACTGGCACTGGCTGTTGTGGTTGTTGTTGTTCCATCTCAATGTGAATTTGGTGTCTAATGTAGTCCATCATCATAGTTAAAAACTCAGGTCGAGGTGGGGGAGGTGGCACTGAAGAAGTCGAATGCTATCATGGAGTCCCAGCTTGACCCACATTGGCCAAAGCTCCACTCTCACCATCCCCAACACTGAAGCTTCTATCGGATGCTATTTGATCAATATGACAAGGAGCAAGCATACATCAGTACTATAACAAAATATTCACTTCCATTGGCATGTATATACAATCACTTAACAATCCCCACTCCGATCTTAGAATCGCCTAAACCTTTGCTCTGATACCAAAATAAAAGTAACACCCTTATACCCTATACGTATACTGCAGACTTAGCGATACTGTGTGATTACCATGTTCGGTTAACTGTCATTCACTTATGAAATTACGGGTCATTTTTTTTTTCTACACTCATATTTATTAACACTAAGTTCACTTAACACTTTATTCACTTATTCACTTTACATACCCTTTAACATTTGCATTTGCATTTACTTAGTTACCGATGACCTATAACTGTCTTATTTACTATTCATTTGGTATAAATTTCGGCAGTATAACGGCTTGTAAATTGCACTACCCAAACTTGCAAATTGAAATCTCCACAGCCCCGGCAAGGACACAACAACAATATCATCCTATATCCATACATTTTCCGTCCGCCGTTCATCATACAGTCACAAAATAATCCACATTGATAAAATAACATATAATATCATTACATGCCCAAAATCAAATACTAGATAAGTATATACATGCCACAATGTATCCATTACATATACAAAATAAAATCCACTTTTTCTCCTTTAGCTTGCTCCACCAAAATACCAAGGTATGCTGCTCCAATCCTATTGGGTACCTACACGCAGTCAAAAAAAACTACGTGCTGAGCATTAGAATGCCCAGTGGTAGTTACCAATCTATAAATTTACTAAGTATTTCTATATAAATAACATACTTTGATTACATATTCTTATTATTCTCACTTATTGTTATTTATATTTATTTCACTTATTAAGTCACGTAATTAATCTCATATTTATTTAATTCATCACTTAATTAATCACATAACTATGAATTTAATCACTTAATTACACTTTTATTCACTTAATTACACTATTTATTTAATTACCTCACTTAATTATTTATTTCACCATTAATTAAATTTTTATCACTAATCTTTACACTAAATTCCATTCGTGTCCTTAACTTTTTCACTAATTACCATTATGTCCTTTCTTATTATTAATTACCATTATGTCCTCACAATTACACAAATACCATTTATATCCTATCTTTTGCCATAATTGCACTTATGTCCTCACTATTATACATAATTACCAAAATGCCCTTATTTATTCCTTTTTTACACTAGTAACCTTATTTAACTTTATTAATTACTTTTTACTTCATTTTTCCACTTTTTAACTTACAATTTGGCCAAATTACAATTTAATCCCTATTTTAACACTTTTTCACTGTTACACTATTTTAACACTATATTTCACTAAAATTACCATTTTACCCTTCCACTTAACCTTTTAACTTATTTTCACCACTTTTTATCAACTTTTAGTAAAATTATCGTTTTACCTCTAAACTTTCTATTTACTTCATTTTAGTCCCGTTCTCACTCATTTTCACCAATTTCACTATTTTAATCATTTTTAACACATATTTACCATTATGCCCCTAGTATAGACCCGGTAGAAAATCTACTGACCGAATATGCGGAACATGGACCCCACAGACCCATTTCACTATAAGATGATCCCAGTAGGACTATTTTCACTACACTACGCTATTTTATACACTGAATTGCACTGTACACTATGATAAGCTCTCATTGGCTTATCAATAGTGAGTCGCCATGACTCATACCGCGGTGTGAAATCCCTGTGGCTAGCCATCTATATCCTAGACTAGATTTCACTATCAGATAACTACTAAGGGCAATATTTTCTCAAAATTTCATTATGTAACACATTATGTCAATATGTAAAATTCATCATACATCTCTTTTTCACTTACCACTTTGCACATACACTCATTTATCAATATATAGTCACTTTATACCATTAAATAACATACACCATCAAAACATACACATGTAAAATCTTATATACTATCCAGCCCAACCTTCAAATTTTTATACCATGCACTATAATTTCTCTTAGCCACTTAATTACACTTATTTCATGTTATGCATGCCTCAAATGTCCATAATATGCCAATATTCACCATATAATTCACTTAAAGTCACATTATACCATTCAGCCATAACACTCACTCATTCATTATGGTTTCTTTTAATTCTTCTTTTCACTTAATCATGCATTACACTTGTTAAACATGTTATAAACACAAATTTCATGCCTTAAAACCCATTAAAACATCATGGTTTCTTAAGAATATCATTCGGCCACTATTATACTTTTCATACCACTTTCATTTAATTTCACTTAATCATGTTTATACACTATATTAAGCCCATTAAACATGAATATCAAGTTAGATTTAATTAAACACATCATTATCACATACTTAACCTTATACATAACCCTATAATCAAGATAAACATTAGGAAATAGGTAGATTTAGTAACCACAAACCTCTTTTCCAAGCTCTATAGCACTCTAGGGTTGCTTTTCCTTCCCTTTAGCTTGAGAAATATCCTCCTCACCTTAATTTCCTACATGGGCATAATATAAACATCCTCATAACTTAAAAATCAAGAACCAAATGTAAAATCTAACATCATAAATGTGTTCTACAGCCCCAAAAACCTCTATAGGGACCAATAAAATAAATTATAAACCCTTGAATCAAAAACCCAAAAACTCACCCTAACCTTTGATCTCTTGATTTCACCCATTTTCAGTGCACCAAATGAACTCCAAACACTGCTATAGGATTGTAGAGGAGCTGAAATTTAGTTAGGGAGCTAATATTTGAGAAGAAATTGGAGTAGAAGAAAAGAAAATGTAGGAGAGAAGTGAGAAAAGCCATACGATTTTGAAAGGGAGGAGAGATGAGGACTTTAGATGGATTTCTCTCGAGAAATCCAGCCATTGCTCCCTTTATATAGTCCTCTAATAAACCAAACCGGTCCGGCCGAGGTGGTCCGACCAATTTAGACCAAAATTTCGGTTTTTCGGTTCATTTACACTTTTTCAAAGTATCTATATGTTACCCTCAATATTTTAACTTCTAACCAATTCTATTGATCTTAAAACATCAAAATTAAGTTCACTACAAATTTTCAGCTCAATCGGAGTTCATTTGGGCACCGGTTCACGTAAACCGGTTTGATTTGATAAATTTTCCTTCTGCTATAAAATACAACTCTAAAACTGTCAAAATTCACAGAAATCATTACCATTACATTATTTAACACACTAAAATTCTATTGGGCCACATAAACCCCTCATAACCCCTTGGTCAAAACTCGGTCAAACCCCGGTTCAAATTGATCCGAACCAGAGGTCAACTTCAGAATGACTTTCGGAGGTCGTTTTAGCTCCGTTTTCAGTTCCGATTTCACCACTAGACTCCTTATAACCTATAGATCATTTTTGCGAAATTAGAATTTTTCTAGATAGCCGGGTTCGCTATATAGCCACCCTGATGTCACCTGTCCTAGAATCATTATAATTTTAACACACTTAACACTGAAGTTTGACACTGGCAAACTCACTCCTTACACTGTTTGACACTACGATTATCATGGTAATACTGGAATAATGCACTGACACTTCTAGATCGGTATTTGAGCCATTACATCCATCCTTCTTCTTGACAAACAATACTGGAGCACCCCACGGTGAAACGCTGGGTCTAATAAAGCCCTTTTTCAATAGCTCTTGCAATTGCTTCTTTAACTCTTTTAATTCCACAGGAGCTATTCGATAAGGGGCTTTAGAAATAGGAACAGTGCCCAGCAGAATTTCTATGGATAGCTCCACTTCTCTTTCAGGTGGTAACCCTGGCAACTTTTTCAAAAATACAGCCACAAATTCACTTACCATACATATAACCTGAATCTTAACTTGGTCACGCCTAGAATCCAACACCAAAGCCAAATAAGCCTCATATCCCTCCCTCAAAAACCGTCTAGCTTGCATGGCTGAAATCACATTATCCAAGGGACTAGAACCCAAACCTCACACTACTACAGAAGATTGATAACAATCTTTAAGCACCACTGTCTTCCTATGACAATCCACTATAGCCCGGTGCTTACATAGCCAAACCATACCCAGAATCAGATCGAACTCATGAAAAGGTATACCAATTAAATCAATAAGAAACTCTCTACCTTATACCATCAAGGGATAATCCTTATACACTCTATTCACATTGACACTATGCCCTAAAGGACTGGTCACACAAATCTCATAATCTAATTGATCCACAATAGGCAAATTAGCATATATCTTTACATAACACAAATATGAGTGTGTGGAACCAGGAACTATTAGAGCATGCAACTCAATGTTAAAGTGAAAACTTACCAGCAATCACTTCCGGTGCATCTTGGCTGGCGATACAGGAGGACGATCTACTGTCTTCGAAGAAGCTCCATCTCTATGCCGTCCACCACGACCTCATCCTCATCCTCTACTATAACTAGCTTGAGGTGCATTAGATCCCGCTCGACTAACTTCTTGCTGCTCAAGAGTATTCTCACTTAACTTAAGGCAATGAGCCAGAAAATGCTCCGTGCTACCACATCTGAAGTAACCTCTTATCAACCAACAGCACTCGCCTCGATGGCACTTATTACAATGTGCACATTCCGGTACAACGTCACCTCTGCCACCAGAAGTACCTCTGCCAACACTAAATGCTTGAGACGATCCTTGTCTCCTACCTCTTATAGCAGGGCTATTGGTAGACTCATTTGGAGAATTCACTTGCAGATTCCTTGATCTCTTCCCCAAAAATGAGCCTCCACAACAGGGATTCCTCTTCTGAGCCCTTTCGCTCAAAATAGTCTTAGAGCGTTCCACTCGCATTGCCTCTTGCACAATCTGGTAATAACTAACTGTTGGGGAGGACATTAAAGAGAATAACATAGCCTTGAGAGACTCATTCAAACCCGCCTCAAAATGCTGAGAACGGAACTCTTTCGTAAGGATACCTGGCGGTGCATACTTACTAAGCCTACTGAACTCCTTCTCATAGCTCACTACAGACAGGGCTTTCTGCTTGAGGTTCAGAAACTGAGTCTATCGAGCTTCCTTATATGCCTTGGTCACATACTTATTGTGAAACTCTCGCTCAAAAAATTCCCAAGTAACCGAATCAAGTAAGTGTGGGTGCCTCAGGACCAGCTTCTACAAATCATATGCGGAACCCTGCAAGAGTGACACAACACATTCCACTTCCCTATCAGAGGGACACCAAATCTCCTCTATCACTCTTCTCACTTTCTCAATCCACATCTCGGCTTTATCCGATTCATCCAAACTCGTTCCATAAAAAATCCTCAGCTCCAGACTTCCTCATACTCTCGATCGGAGCTCTTGGTACCGTAACCTTCTCTAAGACTCTCGCCATATCTTGCGATATCTTAAACATAGCCTCAAAAGGTATGGCTAGTGTAACACCCTTATACCTGCAAATGGTACGGATATCGGATGTCACCACACTATATGTAATGCACTTATCAGAATCAGTGATTTTTTTTTCTACAATCACAAACGTGCATATACAATAATATAACAATTACACTAACACACCGTTCATATACTTATTCTGTACAATCTGGTGTTCACCCATTGTAATCGTATACATGGCATGTTTAATTCTCCTTACCTTTGCTTTTAATTCCCATCTCGATTGTCGTCAAACTTCAACCACTTTAAACTTCCCATCTTTCTATAACCTGCACGCATAAATTACACTACACGCTGAGCATTAAAATGCCCAGTGGTGGATACATATCCTAAATTTTCCATGCCATTACTACATGCATGCACACACAAGCATATATCTTTGTATCTATTATATGAACATTAATTCTTAAGACTTTTAGGTAATTTATACCTTACTTTTAATGTCTTAATAGGTTTCTTGCATCAGTCATTATCTTATTCCTTTTTCATTATTTCAATAACCATATTTTAAACATTACTATTACTGTTATCAAAATCATCTTTATCTGTATTGTTAACTTTCATATTACTACTATTATATTCAGTCCGTTAATTCAATGATCAGTTATATTAACAACATTTGTAAATATCTTATTAACTTATTCATTTGTCTTTCATTGTTTGTCTGTAGCTTATACATCAGTTACAGTCTACACTTGGGTGCAATATCAGTTACTGATATATCTATTGAACAATCATCATCGATGTTATTTACGTTACTGATTAACCGTTATCGTTTTCTTTATATCTTTAATATTTCTTTTATAATGCCATTTTTAGGCTATAAATATAATACATTTACTCTATTTTCCTAATTAATTTTACTCAGTTATATTTCATATTATATATACTTGAATTGTCAAAGTTATTACTTTATCCACAAACTTATTTGTAGACTTAACATCGTTATCCTCTTAACTTTATACACAATTTCTATTATCATTATTTGATTAAATATTTATCGATACTATTTTACAATTAATTTCCTTATTACCATGCCTAACAATACTATTTTTACACCAATACCTAAATTACTCACATTGACAATTTATCATCATCTCAGTAATTATTATTTCACTATTAACTTTCAACATTTAATGACAGTTCTACTTTCTTTCATGTCTTTAGTTTTGTTACTAAAATTCTTAGGCTACCCCATTACTAAAATTTCTCACGTACAATATTAATTATCATATTTTATACTTTAGATAATTAATTCAATATATAATACTTGTATTAGTTTTATAACAATGTCTTTTACATATTTCTATTACACACTCTTAATTCATTGTGACTTGATTATGAAACTCATAGTATTCAGTTAAATTTACTTGACATATTATTATTTATCTTAATTAAATTATCTTATCTTCAATATAATATTACAGATTTAAATTTACATCTCAGTTATTTCTGATCAGTAATAATAATCCTTTACTAGTCCAAAGACATTTCTATTCTTTTATTAATGTTCATATTATTCATCTATTTTTCTTACTTTTAATCCTATTACCATTTCCATGATATTAGCTTTAACAGTAATATTTCTATTAATATTAATATAAACATCATTGTTTTCTCTATTGCCAATTGGTTATACAATTACATTCACCTCGCTATTGATAAATTTATATTTAAGTTTCTAGATTTCCATTAATCTACTGTATTACCCTTTTACTTTTGACTTATTTACAATAATGCTATTAGTTAACTTTTTATTATCCTTATTTCATTATTTAACATGCAATAATATTTTTAATGTCAATTAAATCACTCATTTAAGGACATATACATCTATAGCACATATAAAATTACATATTTGCATTTGGGTCCCTTAACTATGGTATAATTGCAATTAGGTCCTCATATTATATCATATTTATATTTAGGTCCTTTGACTATGCCATATATACACTTAGATCCTTTAACTATGCCATATTTACACTTAGGTCATTTAACTATTATTAAATTACGATTTTACCCCTAACTTTCTCATATTTACAATTATGCCATAAAATTAATTTATCAATTTAAAAAAATTACAATTTAGCCCCTAAATATGGAAAAATTACAATTAGGTCCTCAAGCTTTACCAAAATTACAAAAATACCATTAATTCATCTTATTTACCTTTTTAAGCATTATTTAATTATCTAAAAATATTCAAATTATGCTATCATTATTTTCCTTAATCATTTTCTCTATAAATAATTTAATTAAATATTAAATTAAAATTCTGATTCACTTTGAATTCTAATCCAAATAGACTTTTAATATAATTAGAGTTCTATTCCAAGTTGACTTCTAATTCATTTAAAATTCAAATTCAAATTGACTTCTAATTTATTTAGATTTCAAATTCAAATTGACTTCTAATTCACTTAGAATTCTAATCCAAATTGACTTCTGATTCATTTAGATTAGGGTCCATCAATTTCATTCAAATTACAATTTTACCTTTCTTGTTTACCTCAAATACAATCATGCCACTAATTTGGCTCATTAACTTATTCAACTTCTTATTTAACATACAAATTACCAAAAGATCCTTAGAATATCATTCTCATGCCAAATTACATTTTAGTCCCCACAGAGAGACAAATATCCATATTTAACCAATTAATTATATTATTATCCTTATTAATCTTTTTATGGTCAAAATTACCATTATGCACTCAAAAATTTTTTTTATTTAATCCAATTATGTCCATTTTTTCACACAAATATCATTTTACTCACAAATCAACCATATCAATCTTACTTTTGCCATTTGCCCCTATATAAAACTGGCAGATATCTATGATCAGGATAAACGAGATGTGAACCCCAAAGGCTCACAAACATACCAGAGAGACCCCAAAGGACCACCCCTGTCTTTACCAGAGGAACCCTGAAAGACCACCCATATCTTTACCACAGGGACCCTGAAGGACCACCCCTGTCTTTAAATACAGACAATAGAAATACAGATCAATACTGTATTAAGACAGAACAATAAAAAATAGGACCGTCATTGGCCTATAGTAAGTGAGATGTCATGCTCACACCCTCGGTTTTATGTCCCTATGGCTAGCCATCATATCCCGAACTAGATTTGACTACCAAATTACTACATAGGGCAACAAAATTCCACTTTCCACATTTTTAAGTTACCAGTCATACTTTTCATGGAATTTTGTCATTCTATTCCATTCTTTTCCATACAATTCGATCATTATACATTTAATTTTCATCCATGTGTCATCTTATGCCATAAAACTCATGAAATCATCACGGTACACATAGATACACATATACATACTATTCGGCCAAGATGTCAATTTTCACCATTAATTCTTTTAAACACTTTTAACATTTATTTAGGTGATTTACATGTCAAATATCATAGCCATGCCATTATTTCACATCAAAATCACATTTTTACATTATATTCAATTCGACCAACATACACATCATCTGTCATGTGAATTTTTCTTTCTCTAATTCATTCTATTAGCTATATTACATGTTATTTTATCTAGTTATACCATTAAATCACACCAAAACACATAAAAATCTGATTTTTACATACATATACCATGCGGCCTCCATGTTTTCCATGGTATATATTTTATTTCTTTCCATTTTAATCATTCAAAATCTCTTTTTTAACCTTCTTAAGCATGATTATATGGTTTGATTCAATTAAACATGCATATTTCACATACTTTATGTTCAAACATAATTCAAAATTATACTTTTAACATGGAAAAAAAAAGGATATTGTATCCACTAACCTTATTTTCTTGCTTTCCACATCTTAAACATCATTTCTTTGCCTTACCTCCTTAAAACACCATCACTGTCCTTATATTCCTTAAGTGGCTGAATAGAAACATTAGAGAAACCAACATAAATTTGCTTCCTTTATGCAACATATTTACATAAACATCATCTACATATCCTAAAATACCTATTGGAACCTTTAAACCAATTTAAAAATATTAACTTTACATACCTCAATTTGATACATAAACTCTTCCACTTATTTTCTCCCACTTCTTTCACTTCAAATGAACTCTAATCACCACCATCAGATTCTAGAGAAGCTAAACTTTCCTTAGGAGGCTTAGATTTTGGGAGAGATGAAGAGAGAATTGAAAAAAATGGAGGAAAAATCAAGATGAACAATTATGTCTTATGGAAGAGGAGGAGAGCTGCTGGAATTCTCGGGATTTTTTCTAGAGAAATTTGGTATTTCAGCCTTTATATAGCCTCATTTAATGGGCCAAGCCATGGCCCAACCAATTTGGGCCAACCTAAAAGCCCATTTAGGTTTATAAGCCCATTTTTCAACCTAAAATTATTTTTATTATTTTCCAAGCTCAATTTCTCCCAAAATCAATTTCATAATTCTTAAAATATATAATTTAGCTATAAAAAATTTTAGCTCAATCAGAGATCGTTTCCCGATCCGATAATTTCTTACCAGTCCAATAACTCAATTTTCTATCTAACCGTAAAATTTATTTTTCATTACCATTTAATTCTCTATAATATTTCAAGAAAATTCATGCTTTTAGATAATTTTTCTGAGGTCCATAACTCCATTTAGAGTCCGGCAAACTTTGGTCAAACTAGTCAAACCAAAGTCAACTGGTCCGATCGGTCCGATTCAGTGGTTGAATTGGACCGATTCAACCACTGAACCGGACCGATCGGACCAGTTGACTTTGATTCACTTTTCATCCTTGAATTTAATTTTACTCTTAATAACTCATTTAACCTTCATTCCATCTCATTCAGGGTCCTTATCCGGTCCGGTTCAATTGAGCCGGTCCGATTTATCCATTTTTACAGACACTATAAAATTACTTTTTCACTACCAAACTGTTCTACACACTTTTCTGAGTCTAACTATGCCTTCAGATAACTTTTCAGAGGTCATTTACTAACTTTAAAGTCTCGGTCAAATTTCGGTAAAACTTAGTTACTATTTGAATCGAACGAGAGGCTTTTCTCCAGTTTGACTTTCGGGGACCTATTTGACCTCATTTTCACTCCAAATTACATCAATGGACTCCATTTAACAGACACTTTCCAACAGTTCAATAAAATATTTTTCTCTACATGCTTCCCGGGAGGTCACCCATTAGGGGCTTCCCTGGCCTGAGCACGTTTAACCTTTCTCCTCTACAGGTTACCCAAAATTCACACTATAAATTCTACAGATTTCACTGATTATTATTTACCCGGTATTCAGGCCATTACAATTCTCCCCCACTTATAAAAAATTTGTCTTCGAAATTTTCCTTATGTACCACAATCATCGGTCACAACCATTATATTGTGGGAACATTCAGTTTAGGAGATCCATTTACTTTCCATCAGTCACCATACCTTACATCCTTTATAATTCAATAACCTTAAGTTATCCTAGTATTTCCTAAAATACATTCAATCACTTCTATCATCAATACCTATTCATAGCATGTATACGTATCACTTCATCCTCAATACACTATCTCCGATCTTACGACCGCCTAAACCTTTGCTCTGATACCAAAATAAAATGTAACACCCTTATGCTCACAAATGGTACTGATATCGGATGCCACCACACTACACTGTAATGGACTTATCAGAATCAGTGATTTTTTTTCTACAATCACAAACATGCATATACAATAATATAACAATTACACTAACACACCGTTCATATACTTATCCTGTACAATCTCGTGTTCACCCATTGCAGACGTATACATGCCATGTTTAATTCTCCTTACCTTTGCTTTCAGTTCCCATCTCGATTGACGTCAAACTTCGGCCACTTTAAACTTCCCATCTTTTTATAACCTGCACGCAGTAATCACACTACGCGCTAAGCATTAAAATGCCTAATGGTGGATACATATCCTAAATTTTTCATACCATTACTACATGCATGCACACACAAGCATATATCTTTGTATATATTATATAAACATTAATTCTTAAGACTTTTAGGTAATTTATGCCTTACTTTTAATATCCTAATAGGTTTCTTGCTTCAGTCATTATCTTATTCCTTTTTCATTACTTCAATAACCATATTTTAAACATTACTATTACTATTATCAGAATCATCTTTATCCGTACTATTAACTTTTATATTACTACTATTATATTCAGTCTGATAATTCAATGATCAGTTATATTAACAACATTTGTAAATATCTTATTAACTTATTCATTTGTCTTTCATTCTTTGTTTATAACTTATACATCAGTTACAGTCTACACTTGGGTACAATATCAGTTACTGACATATCTATTGAACAGTCATCATCGATGTTATTTACGTACGATACTGATTAACTGTTATCGTTTTCTTTATATCTTTAATATTTCTTTTACAATGACACTTTTAAGCTATAAATGTAACACCCCCTTCCCATACGTAGGAGAACCCATCCGCAATGGAATGAGAACCCGTATGAGAAGGGGTGTCACCAAGCAAAACGGTACGCTAACATACATCCACATAATATAAGCATACATATAATCAGCAGAATTTAAAACTTTGAAACCAAACTGAACATTCACAGATGGAATAATAATATTCATTACAACTGTTCTGATATACCAAAATAATTACATCCTTCAGAGTTACAAAGCGGAAGTTGAACAAAAGACTAAATACAATAAGAGTTCACTATTATAAAAAGAATCATAATACAAAAGATGCTAAGTCCTATCAACAATCCCACTGTGTTGGCTTGACTTGCGGTGACTCACCCAAAATCTATACACCTTTCGCACCTGCACAGATGAAACACCCGTGCTAAGCGATAACGCTTAGTGGGGAAACAAACAACAATAATAATATGGACAGCCATTCACAATGGTCATCGAGGCAAACACATTCATAACGACATAAGCTGATAACCATAAGACATAATCATAAATGAATCACATTCGCAAGCGTTCAAAGGTTCATAATCATATTCATATGCTCATAAATAGAGTTATTCAAATTCATAAACTCATAATCACAGTCATTGGAATCACATTCTCATAAGCATAACAGTTCAAAACACAACACCTGCTGACACATAGTAGTGGATAACGAGTGAACGCATAGCGGTACCTTACGGGTACAAATCGAAAAGCAATATTACATTTATCTCATTTTAAAACATTTTTCGGAGGGGATCTTAAACAAGATCCAAACACATTAAAGTTCGTGAGGAACTAGATACGGACCTAATCAGGGTCCAAAACAGAATTGAGGGCTGCAGCTACTAAACTCTATTAGGCATGCCAACTATCCACATATTTGACTCTAGTAGGTCATGCATAATCCATCAAATCACATTATCTAATTATACTCATATACTTCATAAAATAGTCCAAGTATAAATCTAATAGTATCACAAGTTTGGAAATTAAATATCGGAAGTCATAAAATAAAACTCAATTTGAAGCCAGGGGTGTCGCGCTCGCGACGTCTATTGGGCTCGTAATAGAGGCCAAACTGGCCCCAGGTCGCGATCGCGGCAGTCTTCATGCCCGTCCGGAGACAAAAGCACATCTCACTGTTGCGCTCGCGACAGTCGTCACGCTCGCAACAGTGAGCGGCCAACACCCAAACCTCCAATTTCAAACACAAATCAACCCAAATATCATATTACCTCAAAGCGACCTTCCAATCATCATAAACAACATAAAACACAACTTAAATCAAAAATTAATACATCAAAATCATGGATTAACATAATCAAACTTCTCAAGAACAACAAACCTAGAAAATTGCAAGAAAGTTCATCAAACTTTAAATTTGCTTCAAAAACTCATCATGCATACATCACAACTCAAATCAAACTAAAACCCATAACATTGGCATCAACATAAGCCTCATCAAACCTCAAATTTCCAGAAATTCATAAAACATATCAAAATCACAAAAATTCACAAATTCAAATAAATCCCAAACCTGAGATTCCTATGCTCCTAATGGCAAGCTCCGCTCCCACTCGCCTTCTCTTTCCCTTTGGGATCTCGAGTAGGCGCTTCTAAACCCGAAAAACCCAAGAACCACACAAACACACAAAAATTCCCAAGTTAAGAATACATCTAATCAAATCAAATGAGAAGATGAAGAAGAAGGGAAAACTCACTAACTTACCAATCAAAGCTCTTGAGAATTACCAAGATCCACCAACAAGACAACCAAGAAGGGAAGAACCAAGGTGTAGCAAGAGGAAGAGGAAGAAAGAAGAAGCAAAAGAGGGAAGGAGGAAGAGAACGGGAGAGCTAGGGCAAATTTCTGCTCTCTCTTTCTCTCTCCTCTCTTATATACCCCTTCTTAATTTTCCCTTGCCACATGTCACCTTGAGATTGGTGGGTTTTGATAATTCACACCCTACACTCATGCAATACACCACACACAAGACTAACCCTCACTAATGCACACACACTACTCCCTTATGAGCATGCACATACTAACAAGACCCATATACTCACATCCTAATATCATACATGCACCCACACTCTAATAAAGCCCTCAAAACATGCATATTACCCAAAATACCCTTAACACACAACCACACGCCAAAACACTCACAACCACACATGCAATCATGGCTCAAACTACTAGGGGGAGAATGGGGTGTGACAACTCTCCCCTACTAACAAG
The DNA here is from genome assembly GCA_947683425.1 of Excoecaria cochinchinensis. Lineage (NCBI taxonomy): Eukaryota > Viridiplantae > Streptophyta > Magnoliopsida > Malpighiales > Euphorbiaceae > Excoecaria > Excoecaria cochinchinensis. The sequence continues at coordinate 4,123,042 of CANTUQ010000119.1, read as the reverse complement.
AATTTCGACCTCAAAATTCTCACCTGAACTAAACAACTGTGGGTACTCCTTAACTGTCTCACTTCCCGAGCTATAATGGCTTTCACCTCCTCATCATACGTATAATCCAGTTGAATCCAAACGTCTTGAATCGACAACACATGCGATGGATCCGATCTATATCGACGAAGCATAGAGATATGGAAAACATCATGCGTCTTAGCCAACTCCATTAGTAAAGCCAACCTATAGGCTACCGGACCAACTTTCTCCAAAACCTCGAAAGGCACAATGAATCGAGGATTAAGTTTACCTTTCTTGCCAAACCGCAATACTTTCCTCCAAGGTCAAACCTTAAGGAAAACTTTGTTCCCAACCTCAAACCAAATATCCTTTCTCTTTAAATTGGCATAAGATCTCTGTCTATCCTTAGCCACTTTCAAATTTCGCTGCACAACTCTGATCCTCTCCTCTGTATCTCTAATCATCTCTGGCCCAATAAAAGATCGCTTGGTCAACTCTGTCCAACATATTGGAGTCCTACACGGTCGACCATACAAAGCTTCAAATGGCAACATCCCAATGCTCGACTGAAAGCTGTTATTGTAGGCAAATTCCATAAGCCGCACGTACTTGTCCTAACTACTAGAGAAATCCAAAGTACAAGCCTGAAGCATGTCGTCTAAAATCTGGATAACCCACTCGGACTGACCATCTATTTGAGGATGAAATGCTGTGCTAAAATTCAACTTAGAACCCAAAGTTCTCTGCAATTCCTTCTAGAACTTCGATGTGAACCTTGGATCTCGATCTGATACTATCGACAACGGTACACCATGCAGTCGGAACACTTCATCCACGTACACACTGGCTAACTTATCCATCGAGTAGTCCACTCTGACCAATAGAAAATGAGCTGACTTCGTAAACCGATCCACAATAACCCAAACCGAATCATGCTTCAACTGAGTCACTGGCAACCCTGACACGAAATCCATGGTGATATCATCCTATTTCCACATAGGAATGGATAAAGGAGTAAGCAATCCTGAAGGGACATGATGCTCTGCCTTTACCTGCTGACACATCAGACACTTCGCCACGAATTCTACAATGTCTCTCTTCATCCCAGACCACCAGTAGAACTGCTTCATATCCCGATACATCTTCTCACTACCAGGATGCATAGTAAAGACCGTAGTGTGTGCCTCACTCAAAAGCTTCTTCCTTAACTCATCACTCTCAAGCACACACAAACGATTCCTATACATAAGCACCCCATCCAAAATATAAAACTCAAACCGCTTACCCTGCTGAACCTCTTGTAAAACCCGCTGCAATCTCACATCATCCTTCTGAGCATCAACAATCGACTGTCTCAAAGTCGGCTTCACTCTTAATTGGGCAACCAAAGCCCCATCTGAATCAAATCTCCACTTGAACTGCCTCAAGAACAAAGCCGAAACTGACTTCCTACTCAAGGCATCCGCGATAACATTGGCTTTGCCCGGATGATAATCCATAATGCAGTCATAGTCCTTAAATAACTCCAACCATCGGCGCTGCCTCATATTTAACTCCTTCTGCGTGAGGAGATACTTAAAACTCTTATGATCCGTGAAAATCCTACATTTCTCCCCATACAGATAATGACACCAAATCTTTAAAGCAAAAATCACAGCTGTCAATTCCAACTCATGCGTCGAATAGTTCTTCTAATGAGGTTTCAATTGATGGGACGCATCAGCCACAACTTTACCCTCTTGCATTAACACACATCCGAGCCCGACACCAGAAGCATCACTATACATTACAAACTCCTTACCCGAGATGGGTTGAGTAAGTACAAGAGCTTCAACTAACAATCCTTTCAACTTTTCAAAATAAGCTTGGCTCTTATCCGACCACTCAAATCTAACTCCTTTCCTCAACAATCTCGTAATTAGAGCAGCAATAACTGAAAAACCCTTCACAAACCGACGGTAATAGCCTGCCAAACCAAGAAAGCTTCTCACTTTAGGAACATTCCTAGGAGCTTTCCAATCCACAATCGCCTCAATCTTAGCTGGATCCACTTGAATACCCTTAGCTAACACAATATGTCCCAAGAAAGACACCTCTCGAAGCCAAAAGTCACACTTACTAATCTTCGCAAACAGACGGTGCTCCCTCAAAACTTGCAGCACTAACTGAAGATGCTCTTCATGCTCACTCTTATCCTTCAAGTAAACTACAATATCATCAATGAATACTACTACAAATCAGTCGAGATATGGCCTAAACACTCGGTTCATCAAATCCATAAAATCCGTTGGTGCATTGGTCAAACCAAACAGCATCACAAGGAACTCATAATGGCCAAATTGCGTCCGAAATGCAGTCTTAACCACATCCGCGTCCTTAACTCAAAACTGGTAATAACCCGACCGAAGATTAATCTTGGAGAAGACACCTGCACGTCTGAGCTGATCAAATAAATCCTCGATTCTAGGCAAAGGATACTTGTTCTTCACTGTGACCTTATTAATTTGCCTATAATCGATACACATCCTCAACGAACCATCCTTTTTCTTAACAAACAACACCGGAGCTCCCCATGGAGATATGATGGGTCTAATAAATCCCTTATTCAATAACTCTTGTAGCTAAGTTTTGAGTTCCCTCAACTCTATAGGAGCCATCTGATAAGGTGCTTTCGAAATGGGTGAAGTACCCGGCATTATCTCTATGTACAAATCTACCTTTATCTCCGGAGGCAACCCAGGCAACTCACATGGGAACACATCACCAAACTCCCTAACAACTGGGATATCCTCAATCTCAACTTGATCACGCTTAAAATCCAACACCACTGCTAGAAACGCCTCATATTCTTTCCTCATAAATCTCTTAGCTTGCATAGTAGAAATGACATTACTCAAAGAACACCAACCCAAACCTTTGACCACAACAGAAGACTGATCTCTATCTTTTAACACAACCATTTTCCTACGGCAATCAACTACAGCCCGATGCTTACTCAACCAATCCATACCCAAAATCAGATCAAACTCCCGAAACGGCAACTCAATCAAATCCACAGAAAATTCAACACCTTGAACCAAAAGAGGACAATTTCTATACACTATACTCAAATTGACACTATGCCTTAAGGGACTGGTCACACAAACCTCATAATCTAATTGATCAACATCATAAAACTTATCAAATAACTTACTCATACACAAATATGAGTGTGTTGAGCCAGGATCAATTAGAGCATACAACTCAGTGTCAAAGAGTAGAAACTTACTAGCAATCACATCCGAAGCATCATGCTCATTGTGAGCTCTTACGGCATAAGCTCTAGCTTGACCGTCAAGGGACGATCAACAGACTCTGATGGAGCTCCCTCTCTAGGCCGACCACCTCGACCTCTACCTTGGCGTGTACCTCGACTGGCTTGCTGAACATTCGAACCCACTCTACTAGCCTCATGCTAATCACTAGAAGCCTCACTCAACTTCGAACAGTTAACCAAATAGCGATCAGTGCTCCCACATCGGAAACAACCACCCGTGAGCCACCTACACTCACCCCGATGGCGTCTGTTGCAATGAGAACACTCAGGCAACGCCTCAGTCCTATTACCAAAACCACCTCTACTAGAACCAGAACCCATGGCAGAACCTTGCCTCCTACCTCTCGAAGCCGGACCTGAAGAAGACTCATTATGCGAATTCCTAGACCTCTTACCCGAAGATGATGATGATCCTCCATGAGGGGGACTCATCCTCTGAGCCCTCTCTCTTAGAACTGATTCAGACCTCTCGGCTCGCACTGCTGCTTGCACTATCTGGTAGTACCCAATACCCGGAGTACTCATTAAAGAAATAATCATAGCCCGCAATGACTCATTCAAACCAGCCTCAAAGTTCCTACATCAAAACTCCTCTGTTAGGACACCTTCTGGGGCATACTTAGAAAGACGGTTGAACTCTTTCTCAAACTTCGAAATAGTCATAGCCCTCTGCTTTAAACTTAAGAACTGCGCCCACTTAGCATCCTTGTAAGCTCTAGTCACATACTTATTAGTAAATTCTTGCTCGAAAAACTCCCAAGTGACCGGATCAGGCAACAGGGGATGCCTATGAACTAACTTTCACCAATCGTAGGCGGATCCCTAAAGCAATGCCACAACACTCTCTACCTGCGTGTCAGGAGGACACCTAGTCTCCTCTAACACTTGCTCTACTTTCTCAATCCATTTGTCAGCATACTCTGACTCATCTAGACTAGTCCCACAGAAGTTCTCTGCACCAGCTTTCCTCATGCTCTCTAAAGGGACTCTCGGAGCTATCACTCTCTCTAAGACACGAGCCGTATCCTGAGAAATCTTCAATATTGCCTCAAAGGGCATGGCTGCGGCCTCAGGCTAAACCCTAGGTGTTTGAGCCAAAACAGACACTGAAGGATCTACTGCTTGAGGATTCACACTCTCAGCGGACCTCAAGCGACCCTCGCACCGAATCAGAATCCATCCAAAATAAACACAAAGACAACTGCATCAGCCAACTCAGTCCTAGACATATATCTATGTACAACACCCAGAAAATGCCTAAACCGGAGCTCTGATACCAAAAATTGTAACACTCCCTTCCATACGTAGGAGAACCTATTCGCAATGGACTGAGAACCCGTATGAGAAGGGGTGTTACCAAGAAAAATGGTACACTAACATACATCCATATAATATAAGCATACATATAATCAGTGGAATTTAAAACTTTGAAACCAAACTGAACATTCATAAATGGAATAATAATATTCATTACAACTGTTCTGATATACCAAAATAATTACATCCTTCAGAGTTACAAAGCGGAAGCTAAACAAAAGACTAAATACAATGAGAGTTCACTATTACAAAAAGAATCATGGTACAAAAGAAGCTAAGTCCTATCAACAATCCCACTGTGTTGGCTTGACTTGCGGCCACTCACCCAAAAGCTATACACCTTCCGCACCTGCACGGATGAAACACCCGTGCTAAGAGATAACGCTTAGTGGGGAAACAAACAACAATAATAATATGGACGGCCATTCACAATGGTCGTCGAGCCAAACACATTCATAACGGCATAAGCTGATATGTAACACCCCCACCGCCGCCCCCGTTGGAAGGGCGCCGGCGGGCGCGCTACACGACAACGACGCTCACTCACGACGCGACAAGGCATACAGCGGAAGCATACATGCACTAAGCGGAAGCATTCAATAACCAGTAATAAAAATCTTAGAAAGTATAATAGGAAAAATATACTTCAATACATAAATAATCTAAATACGAGTTATTTACAATGGCCCCAAAAGATTACAATTTTAACATCCTTTACAAAATAATCCGTATACAAAAGGAATTACATCTGGAAACAAAAGAAATAATAAACTCGACTCCTACGTGGCCTGCCTGCAGATGCACGACTCGAGCATTCCCAAAATCCTTCACGCTACCTGCACGGGATAAAAGCCCGTGCTAAGCGATAACGCTTAGTGGGGAGAAACAAGCACAACAGAACACTATACAAGGAAACATGCACTAATATACATAAATCATTATGCATCAGAGTACAGAGACAATACTATATAATCAGGATTACATAACGCAATGCACTAAACCATTACACTATTCAGATTCACACAATAATCAGAACACTTCACTGCATCAAAACCAGACAGTTCACACAATAGCCTGAAATCAATGATGGAGGATACGGGAACACGGCACGGGAGACCGAAGCCTCAAAAACACTTTAATACCCGAAGGTAGCGCGGGAGACCGGAGTCTCAAAACATTTTATCACTACACGATTGATGACCATCTCGGAGGTCGACCGCTTCGCCCAAACGGGGCGGACAGAACAGCTGAACACTAACCCTTCTTAAGCATGCTTAATTATCCTATACCTTGACACTTCAGGCTCGATTACACAAAAACTCTCAAGACAGTACATAGACAAAACAATATTCAATTTAAAACTCTTATTTAATATAAATCCACAACAAGGACACTAGCATAATAATATCACGAGTCGAAAGCACACACATATTCCATGCAATAGTGAGAAACCGTGCAAAGTGGTACAAAAGAAACACATTCAGAAAACAAGGCAAGCAGGAATGGCCTCTGTCGCGATCGCGACAAGTGTCGCGCTCGCGACAGAGCACGGGGTACTTCCTCGCGAGGTCGCGCCAAAGGACCTCCTCGCGACGAAGCACTCGCGGCAGAACTCACGGAGCCGAGCTCTGTCGCGCTCGCGACAGAACACGGTGTACTTCCTCGCGAGGTCGCGCCGGGGGGGCCTACTCGCGACGAAGCACTCGCGGCAGAATTCTCGGGGCCGAGCTCTGTCGCGCTCGCGACAAGCGTCGCGATCGCGACAGAGACCAGTTCCTTCCTCCACGCGCGCACGCCCGCGCGGAGGTTTCCGCGACCGAGCTCTCTGTCGCGCTCGCGACAAACATCGCGATCGCGACAGAGGGCTCTTCAAGAATAAGGGGCCAAGACCGCGTTCTGTCGCGATCGCGGCACTGGTCGCGATCGCGACAGAACCCAGATTTGCCCAATTCTGCACTTTTTCCTACTCTTTTCACACACAACTCATCATACATGCATACAACAAGCTCAAAACACTTACCTCTCGCCTCCAGCACATCACCGCATCATTCACAAGCCACATAACACATTTAGACTATAATCAACTATAACTTCCACAAGAACACACTCACAATCAAACTCAAATACACTAACAGGGCATGCTCAATTCTGAAAACGCATAACATCGTCACTATATCACTTGCACTTCACTATAAGTCACTACACAATTTAAACACGCATTCATAAAATACTCAAGATTACACATAATATGCAAACACTAGCTAGAGTTGATCCAAGGAGGAAAATAAGGGAAAGACCACAATCTATAACACAGCTCATAACACTTACATGCACCCAAACATCATCAAATAAACTCCCAAACCTGGAAATCACAGCTTTAACGGAACTCTTCACGAATCCACTTTATCCTTGCCCTTGCTCTTTCTTCTCTCTTCCGATTCTTGCACAAAAACCCAGTCACAATACACTCAAATCAGACCCAAACACAATCACTTATCCAAGAGCAAGAAACCTTTAACCGAACTCAACCACTTACCTTCCACAAACCCAGCTCAAACCTTCAAGATCCCACACAAAAATTCAAGAAATCACAAGGGAAGAGATGAGAGTAGAAGAATGAAAGCAAGAGAGAGGGGAGGACGGGAAATGAAGAAGAAATGAGGGAAAATGAGATAGCTTCCACGGGAAGTCTCACCCAAAAGCTGCCCCTCCCTTCCTCTCTCCTACTTTACATTAATTACTCACCAACTTCTTGCCACTTGTCACAATCCAAGGGAATCCATTAATCCATCTTAACATACACCACTTATGGCACCATACACTAACCACACACAAGCCTATTTACACAAATATCTTCTATACACCATACACTCACTCACACCATAATTTATCTTATAATTCCACTTACCTACAAGACACCATGCACCTCAAACCACACAATAAAAACCTTAAGTCCAATAACACCCTACAACTATACACTACTAGCACACACTAATATTCCCTTTACTTCACTTAACACTTAATTAATAAATTCCTTTAACACAAAATTCTTATTAACCAAAATTCCTCTTACACAAATTACGAAAATACCCTCACCTTACTGACTTATCGCACAGATTCCGACCAGGCCCTATTTGGGTTGTTACATGATAACCATAAGACATAATCATAAATGAATCACATTCATAAGCGTTCAAAGGTTCATAATCATATTCATATGCCAACTGATTCATATTCTCATAAATAGAGTTATTCAGATTCACAAACGCATAATCATAGTCATTGGAATCACATTCTCATAAGCGTAACAGTACAAAACACAACACCTGCTGACTCATAGTAGTGGATAATGAGTGAATGCATGCGGTACCTTACGGGTACGAATCGAAAAGCAATATTACATTTATCTCATTTCAAAACAGTCCAAGTATAAATCTAATAGCATCACAAGTTCGGAAATTAAACATCGGAAGTTACAAAAGAAAACTCAATTTGAAGCCAGGGGTGTCGCGCTCGCGACGTCTGCCACGCTCGCGACAGAGGCCAAACTGGCCCCAGGTCACGATCGCGGCAGTCTTTGCGCTCGCACGGAGACAAAAGCACATCTCATTGTTGCTCTCGCAACGGTCATCACGCTCGCGACCGTGAGCGGCCAACAAAAGCTATCGCACTTGTGCGCAGGCGTACGCTCGCGATAGGAGATTGGCCAAAACCGCTTGCCAGCCGAGCGCTCTGTCGCGCTCGCGATAGTGAGCTCTCGCTGCGGTCCGCTCAGCAGCCCAAATCCGCTCGGCCACGCACAAGGGCTGATTTCACCGAGCTCTGTCGTGATTTCCAGCTCTTGCACGAATTTTCTCCAGAAATTCACACTTCCATAACACCCAAACCTCCAATCTCGAAAACAAATCAATCGAAACTTCATCTTACCTCAAATCGACCTTCCCACCATCATAAACAACATAAAACACAACTTAAATCAACAATTAACACATCAAAATCATGGATTAACATAATCAAACTTCTCAAGAACAACAAACCCAGAAAATTGTAAGAAAGTTCATCAAACTTCAAATTTGCTTCAAAAACTCATCATGCATACATCACAACTAAAATCAAACTAAAACCCATAACATTGGCATCAACATAAGCCTCATCAAACCTCAAATTTCCAAAAATTCATACAACATATTAAAATCACAAAAATGCACAAATTCAAATAAATCCCAAACCTGAAATTCCTATGCTCTTAATGGAAACCTCCGCTCCCACTCGCCTTCTCTTTCCCTTTGGGATCTCGAGTAGGCCTTCTAAACTCGAAAAACCCAAAACCACACAAACACACAAAAATTCCCAAGTTAAGAACACATCTAATCAAATCAAAAGAGAAGATGAAGAAGAAGGGAAAACTCACTAACTTTCAAATCAAAGCTCTTGAGAATTACCAAGATCCACCAACAAGACAACCAAGAAGAGAAGAACCAAGGTGTAGCAAGAGGAAGAGGAAGAAATAAGAAGCAAAAGAGGGAAGGAGGAAGAGAACAAGAGAGCTAGGGCAGATTTCTGTTCTGTCTTTCTCTCTCCTTTCTTATATACCCCTTCTTAATTTTCCCTTGCCACATGTCACCTTGAGATTGGTGGGTTTTGATAATTCACACCCTACACTCATGCAATACACCACACACAAGACTAACCCTCACTAATGCACACACACTACTCCCTTATGAGCATACACACACTAATAAGACCCATATACTCACATCCTAATATCATATATGCACCCACACTCTAATAAAGCCCACAAACATGTATATGACCCAAAATACCCTTAACATATGCCAAAACACTCACAAACACGCATGCAATCATGGATCAAACTACTAAGGGGAGAACGGGATGTGACAATAAACATAATACATTTACTCTATTTTCCTAATTAATTTTACTCAGTTATATTTCATATTATATATACTTGAATTGTCAAAGTTATTACTTAATCCACTAACTTATTTGTAGACTTAGCATAGTTATCCTCTTAACTTTATACACAATTTCTATTATCATTATTTGATTAAATATCTATCGATACTATTTTACATTTAATTTCCTTATTACCATGCCTAACAGTACTATTTTTACACCAGCACCTAAATTACTCACATTTACAATTTATCATCATCTCAGTAATTATCATTTCACTATTAACTTTCAACATTTAATGACAGTTCTACTTTCTTTCATGTCTTTAGTTTCGTTACTAACATTCTTAGGCGACCACATTACTAAAAGTTCTCACGTATAATATTAATTATCATATTTTATACTTTAGATAATTAACTCAATCTATAATACTTGTATCAGTTTTATAACAATGTCTTTTACATATTTCTATTACACACTCTTAATTCATTGTGACTTGATTATGAAATTCACAGTATTCAGTTAAATTTACCTGACATATTATTATTTATCTTAATCACGTTATCTTATGTTTAATTTAATATTACAGATTTAAATTTACATCTCAGTTATTTATGATTAGTAATAATAATCATTTACTAGTCCAAAGACATTTCTATTCTTTTATTAATGCTCATATCACTCATCTATTTTTCTTACTTTTAATCCTATTAACATTTCCATGATATTAGCTTTAATAGTAATATTTGTATTAATATTAATATATAAACATCATTGTTTTCTCTATTGCCAATTGGTTATACAATTACATTCAAATTACTTATCAATTATCTTTCAAATCCCATATTTTACCTCGCTATTGATAAATTTATATTTAAGTTCCTAGATTTCCATTAATTTACCGTATTACCCTTTTACTTTTCACTTATTTATAATAATGCCATTAGTTAACTGATTATTATCCTTATTTCATTACCTAACATGCAATAATATTTTTAATGCCAATTAAATCACTCATTTAAGGACATATACATTTATAGCACACATAAAATTACATATTTGCATTTGGGTCCCTTAATTATGGTATAATTGCAATCAGGTCCTCATATTATATATATTTACATCTAGGTCCTTTAACTATGCCATATTTACATTTAGGTCCTTTAACTATTCCATATTTACACTTAGGTCCTTTAACTATTATTAAATTATTATTTTACCCCTAACTTTCTCATATTGACAATTATGCCACCAAATTAATTTATCAATTTAACAAAATTATAATTGAGCCTCTAAACATGGAAAAATTACAATTAGGTCCTCAAGCTTTACCAAAATTACAAAAATGCCATTAATTCATCTTATTTACCTTTTTAAACATTATTTAATTATCTAAAATATTCAAATTATGCTATCATTATTTTCCTTAATCATTTTCTCTATAAATAATTTAATTAAATATCAAATTAAAATTCTGATTCACTTTGAAATCTAATCCAAATAGATTTATAATCCAAAAAGACTTTTAATCCAATTAGAGTTCTATTCCAAGTTGACTTCTAATTCATTTAGAATTCAAATGCAAATTGACTTCTAGTTCATTTAGAATTCTAATCCAAATTGACGTCTGATTCATTTAGAATTCTAATCCAAATTGACTTCTAATTCATTTAGATTAGGGTCCTTCAATTTCATTCAAATTACAATTTTACTTTCTTGTTTACCTCAAATACAATTATGCTACTAATTTGGCTCATTAACTTATTAAACTTCTTATTTAACATATAAATTACCATTAGATCCTTAGAACATCATTCTCATGCCAAATTACATTTTAGTCCCCACAGAGGGACAAATATCAATATTTAACTAGTTAATTATATTTTTATCCTTATTAATCTTTTTATGGTCAAAATTACCATTATGCACTCAAAATTTTTTTTTTATTTAATCCAATTATGTCCATTTTTTCACACAAATATCACTATAAGAAAATCCGGAAATAGCAACGTAAATTAGCAACCGAATCTATTGATTTTCCGTTGCCAATCTAAAATAGCAACGGAAAAAACGGTTGCAAATTTGGCAGTGGGTAATTTTTAGCAACCGAACTCCTTTCTGTTGCTAAATTTAGCAACGAAATCAGCTTTATGTTGCTAAATTTAGCAACGAAAAATGATTTCGTTGCTAAATTTAACCAATATTCATTTTGGTGAATTGTCAATAATAGCGACCCAATTATTTTCCGTTGCTATATGTACCAACGGAAGGAGTTTCCATTGCTAAATTTAGCAACGGAAAATGATTTCCGTTGCTAAATGTTGGTGTTTAGTGCATCATCCTTGAAGAAGTTTAGCAACGGAAAAAGTATTTCGTTGCTAAAAATAGCAACGGAATGCAAAATCTGTTGCTAAATGTTGGTGTTCATCACGTTCATCGCATCCTCCTTGGAGAAGTTTAGCAACGAAAAAAGCATTCCATTGCTAAAAATAGCAACGGAATGATAAATACTTTGCTGAATATAGCAACGAAAGTTGAATTCCGTTGCTATTTTTGGCAAAGGAATGATGAATGCATTGCTAAATATAACAACGGAAGTTGATTTCCGTTGCTATTTTTATTTTTTTTAAAATTTTTATTTTATAAATAAATGTAAATCAAATCCTGAAAATATATATGCTTATTGATAATATAATATAAAAATTATAATACACAATAATTAAAATCCTGAAAATATATTTATATTATTGTAAAATAAAAATTCATGAAAACCATCACAAAAACAACATAAATTCAGTATAAATAACATTGTAAAGTAAAATTCATGAAAACTGTCACAAAAACAACATAAATTCAGTACAAATAACGAAATATTACAAATTTATGCTATATAGGTGGAGGTGAGGGAGGACGATCCGACTGCTGAGCATATTACAAAATTCCATGGCTCGTTGCCAGATGGACCATTTTGGCAAGGATGATGGCTCTACACGAACTCGACATTCTCCAAAATTCCTTCACTTGGCTTTCAAATCAATCACCTTCTTAGCGAAGGATGGCAAACAGAATGCAGCTGAATGAATCTGAAATTAAAAGCAAATGTTTTGACTCAAAACCTGAGAAAAATATTACAAACATGTGGAATGAATCTAGAAAAATTAACAGTACCTCTGAGTTGTAAAATTTCAAGGGTCTCGTTGATGTATTTTCGTTAGCACCTATAGGATTGATTGGATGCTTGAAATTGATAGATGGCCCTTTAGTAGAGCAGAGCATGAAACCAATCACTCCACTGAAACACAGTAAAGTCATTTAAATCAGAAACACAAAATAACATGTCAATACATAATAAGCAACATCAAAGTTTGTTTTTCATGGGAGGCATATGTGCATTATGCACATTAACAGGCACATAAAGAGATATGGGAGGAGACTAGGATGCAAAGAGACAAGTACAAACCTCGGATATGTAGGCACTGTAGTCCATGCATAGTTGACAGAGCCTTTGAAGATCTGACGGCAGTTTACTATAATATCCTCAATGATGTGCATATGAAGCCATATACTTTCTGCTTGTGTACAAACAACACCTTCAGGACGAAGAGCCCTTGCTACTGTCTCGAAAAAGGGTTTCTCGAAAAGCTCTTGTGCAAGACCTATGTGATAAAACACAATGACTTGTAAACTCAAAAGATATTATTCAGCCCACATGGATGAGCATGATACTGCAGCAGGTTAACCAAATATCATTACCTATTGGATCAGAAGAATCTACTATAATCGCATCATAAGTTCCTGCAGCGACATTCTTCAAAAAGTCAACTTCTGCAAAATTTTTTGAAAACAAATACCAGCAATAAATATGTTTACGAGAAAAGGAAGAAAAAAAGGGGCGGATAAAAATAAGTAAGAGTCCGTACCATCACCAATATGAAGGGTCACACGAGGATCCTCATATCCAACTGCTACATCAGGGAAGAACTATTTAGAAATCTGGAAAATAGAAGCAGGATACACAGATAATATTCAGACTGGGTTCAAAGATAAATATATTGGACTTAAAATGTACTAAATTGGAGCTACATAAGACGAAGCAATCAAATAAATTTGCATGGTTAGTTAACAGAGTCCACTGTTCATAGAAACTATCTCTCAGACCAAGCAAATTATCACATAAAAGGATGTGGAAAACAGCAACAGAAATGGAAATTTTTGAAGTGCCATACTCACGTCAACAACCATCCTTGTCCATGATTTTAAGAATGAGCTTATAGTCTCCACCTTGACCTAGATATTCTACTCTGAATGTTAGCTTCTGATTCCATACAGGACACCCACCTTCACCTGCACCATTTCCCATTCCACATCCTACAATTAAGACCAGATGCGGAAAGAAAGAAATAAACCAAAATATAATACATGGAATCAAAGGAGCCAAATCTCTCACACACACACACACACACACAATTATTTTCTACTTGCTTGTGCTAATTTTCTATTGAGCAATGATCATATCAATTATTAAATTTATTAAATTAATGGTTGTGGAAAACAACACACTACTAAAAAAGTACGAATCTCTCTAATTTAGACCGGTCAGCATCTGGTGGCGATTATTTGTTAAAAGAATTCTCCAAATTTTACACCAGTCAGCATCTACAAGCAGTCCAGGGGCCAGGGGCTATATATAAATATAAAAATTAAACCAATTTACGGAATTTATATAATATATATTAACCTAGTAATTTATTTTTTTTTTCTTGAGATATAACTTTCTATATTACATTTGATGGCAATATAAATGAGATATTTTTATTATCATTAAACATTTGTTAAGAATTTCACTATAAACTACGGTTTCTAGCCTCAATATGATAATTTTGTCATAAAATAATAATTTACCTCTAGCTACATCGCTTTGGCGCTCTTGGCTTTTGTATTGTACTACAACATACGGGTCTATTTTAATTCTTGTCATATATCACATAAATGAAATAATTAATATTCTTTTTCAAAAGATAAAAAAGTTTAATTTCAACCAAAAAGAGAAAAAAAAACAAGTAGAAAATAAATTATCATTTTCCATTTAAGACAAAATTTTAGAGACTTGGACTACGTCAAAGTATGACAGTTCATCATTATTGAACAAAAAAAAATTATAAATTTATTTTTATTTCAATGATTTTACTACTTTGCTCAATAATCAAGATAATGCAGCTGTTGGAAAACAATTTTAATTTGAATAAAATATAGTTTGGCTTTAAACAAAATGAAATAGAAGCAAATTCATCCCTATAATTTTTTTTTTTTTGAGGTTCAAGGAGTTTAAAGATACATATAACAGGATATAGAAACTTAACAAATCAAAAATAAATATACAGAAAAACTTATCTTAAACAGTGCAGCTAAACAGACAGCAAACACATTAAACTAAGTCCATAACTCCATTAGTGGAAAAGAATGCGTGACCAAATGGGGCACTGAATCTAATAATTAAATCAGAAATGGTCAGAAATAGCATCCAGCTTTGCCAGCAGCTAATACTGGTTAGTGAAAACCAATCATCTGAATAGACACAAAAACTAGTGAACAAACTAAAACAGAAAGACTCCAGCTAACATCAACAGAATTGAAAATAAAGATATTGAATATAACTATCTATGATGCACCCATGAAATAGTCTAGGTAATTGAAAAAGCAAAACCCAATAAAAATACAGAATAGAAAATGTGTAGAACCATATATAATGGAAAAATAAATCCAAGATTAAAATAAATAAAAAGCTACGAAAATTGGGAACAATAACATACCAGGCCACATTGGGCTAATCTCAGAGAACCAGCCAGGAATAACAGAGGAGATGTAATCATTATTGGTAAAATTCTCTTTCGCCATAGCAGCAGTAGTACCAGGGACCCCATTCTCTTCATCTTCTCTAGGCCTTTTAACGGGCAAATCATTAGAAACAACACCCTCTTCAGCCATAGAAGCCGTATCTTTCTCTTTCTAACTTTATCTCTGTATCTTAAGCGTCTCTAAGGAAAACTCAACAGCCAAAACCCCTCCCCCCAAAAAAAAACCTAAAGAGGGAACTGAATGAACGAAGCCAACAATCTGGGTGCGTCACTTTATAGGAAAAGATCAAATTTTTAAGTAAAAAATAAAAGAAAGAAATAGAAAAATAGTATCACGCAGAAGGTATCCCTGCTAAGTAACTAAGATAATGCATTTCAGACTCTTTTGGTTTATGTGTTAACGCATTATCAATTAACTGATCATGATTAATATGAACAAAAAGGAAGATCAACACGAACCACAAAGTATTTTGCTTCAGAAGTCAAAACCGTAAAATTAACATAAAACACAGGATACAGTACCCTTAAAAATAAAAAAAAAAAAACACATGCATCTGATGAATTATGTGGGGAAAAAGAATCAAGCGGATGCTAACATCTTCTCTCTATGATGATTTACCCGACAAATTACATATATAAAATCTAAATATCAGTCCCTGAGTTCGGAATTCCATGAATTTTCTTCAAGTAAGTTTGATTCTACTCACTAGTTATTCATTTTACAACTAAAAAATAACTTACACGATTTTCTTCAAGCTAATCGCGTGGGGGAGCAACAGCGGTGGGGAAATAGCGGCGGCTGATGCGTCTGATATGTGGGGTAGGGGGCACAATGGAGCTGTGGCATCGGAGATCGGTGGCTGTCATGCGTCTGATTTGAGGGGAAGTGGGCACGCCGGAAATGCGAGAAGCGACAGACGCAAAAAGTAGTTTAGGGAGAAGCAAAGAAAATGACAAGAGGCTACGTTCGGTTCAGGTGAAGAAATGAAGAAAAACAAATGAATAAAAACCGGAATTAACCCTAACTTTTAGCAACGTCGTTGCTCAATTTGCAACCGAAGTTGATTCGGTTGCTATACGTGAAACTCTTTAGCAACGAAATAGAATTTCTGTTGCTACACTACTGACCGATAGAAATTCGGTTGGTATTTTTTAACCCAAACCTTTAATATTTAGCAACGAAAATCCAATTTCGTTGCTATATTTGCAACCGATGAAAATTCGGATGCTATTTTTTACACATTTAGCACGGTTTGTATTTTCGGTTGAAAAAAATGTTAACTATAAAAAAATAGCAACCGAATTTTCATTCTGTTGCTAATTTTTTCAATATTAGCAACCGAATTTTATTCGGTTGCTATTTTAGAATGCAAAAATTTACTTCTTCCCATATAGCAACGAAATTTTCTTCCGTTGCTATATTTGCAACCGATAAAATTCGGTTGCTATTTTCTACATATTTAGCAACGGTTTCTTTATTCCGTTGCAAAAAAGTTTTAACTATTAAAAAATAGCAACCGATTTTTCATTCCGTTGCTAAATGTTTCAATATTAGCAACCGAATTCGTGTTCAGTTGCTATTATAGAATGCAAAAATTTAATTCTTCCCATTTAGCAATGGAATTAGTTTTCCGTTGCTATATTTGCAACCGAAATCAACATTTAGCAACGGAATTTAGTTCCGTTGCTATATTAGCAACCGAAATAAATTTTGTTGCTATTTTTCTCCATTTAGCAACAGAAAAGTACTTCCGTTGCTAAATTGGCAACCGAATTCTTTTTTCGTTGGTATTTTTCGTTCCGAAAGATTCCCTCTTACCGTTCACGCGATATTTAGCAACGGTATTTAGATTCCGTTGCTAATATCCACTGCTAATTTTACGCGCCAAACGTTCCCTCCTTTTTTAGCGACCGAAAATAACCAAATACTTTTCCATTGTTATATATTAAAAACTTAATTGAAATTAGGAACGGATTAAATTTTTCGTTGCTATTTAGCAACGGAAAATAAAATTCCATTGCTATTTAGCAACGAAATAATTTTTGTTGCTATTTCTTAATTTTCTTGTAGTGTATCATTTTAATCACAAATCAACGATATCAATCTTACTTTTGCCATTTACCCCTGTATAAAACTTGCAGACATCTATAATTAGGATAAAAGAGATGTGAACCCCAAAGGCTCACAAACATACCAGAGGTGTCACACCCCATAGTGGCCCTAGAAGAATTACAGAGTTTTGTTCGAAAAAGGTAAGTTTATGTGTGAAAGTTCTGTCGCGAGCGCGACAAGTGTCGCGGGCGCGACAGAGCCCTCCAGCGGTTTTTGAACTTCAGCTGGTTGGTGCGGGCGTGAGCGTTCTGTCGCGAGCGCGACAGAGCCCTCTCGCGAGATGTGTGTAGAAGTGGGACTAAGAGACTTGGAGTTGTAGGGAGTTGACACATGGTGTCATAGGAGAGTGACAAGTGTCATCGTAGAAGAGTGACAAGTGACGGCATAAGAGTTTGACAAGTGGCATTGTAAGAGTGTGCTAAGTGTCATTGTAGGGAAGAGACACTTGGTTTGGCTTGACTTGGTTTTGTTTGGCTTGGCTTGGCTTGGCTTGGCTTGGCTTAGGATATGGATGGATTAAATGAGATGGTTGGCATTTATTTGGTTTGGTGAGCATTATGTGAGAAGGTTTGGATTTAGTTGACCGGCCACTTTCCCTACTCCCATTTCAATTTCTTCATTTGGCTTTTTAATTCCCCTTTTTGTTTTCTTTGCTCTTAGTTGCCGTGCTCCACCTTCCTCTCTTTTCTTCTCTTTTTCATTTTCTCCTAAAGAGAATCATTTACGTTGGGATGAAGAGAGTAGATTTTTGAGAAGAGGTAAGTAGTACTATTATTTAGTCTTCTTCTACTACTTGGTTTCTATTTTGATTTAAAGTAAAAAGAAGAGTAACCCCAAGTGTTTTGTGTGTGGTTTTGGTGCAAGTTGGAGGCAAGAGAGTCGATAAAGGAAAAGAGAAGATCGGAACGAGTAGAGAACTGTGATCGAGTTCCTAGAGGTAGGGATCGAGTGTAACTGTGTTAACTTTGCATGTGTTTATATGAGAAATGCTTGAACAAAGACATGTAGAAATAAAGAGATGCTTGATGAGCTTTAATTAGCTCAAGATGTTCATTTTGATTGCTTACAGTGCTCATGACAGGTGTATATATGTTTAAAGTATGTAACTTGATCATTTGAGTGTTTGTGTTGATAATAGAGTTTGATGTTGCAAAATTCTGCTTATTTGCCATTAGACCCCAGTGTATAGTATTTGTTATAAGTAGAGTTATAGGATCCCAATTGGGTTGATTCCAATTGCATATGAAAGAAAAGATCCGTGTCTAAAAATGTCTAAGAGGGTGCTTAATCTAATTCTGGCCCTAAGTATCCCAAAAAGTAATTAAAAAGTAGGTGACCCTGTTCTGGCGGGTTCACTGGAACAATATATGTTATTTTGATCATATCTTTTGTTATAGATGTCCAAACGACCTGAAACTTGTTCCATCTGAAAGTTAAAATCCTAGAGAACAATTGTTAAGAAGAACGTTTTTCTAAAAAAAGACGTTTAGAGGTTCATTTAGACGATACAAGTTTAGGGTAAAAATACAAGACAAGGAATTAGATCTTACCTTATCTTCATCAAGATAAATTTTGAGGGTAAACATTTTTGGCTCAATTTCTTAGTTTAATTTTTAATTTGATTTTTTTTATTTATAATTAATTAGTTAACATGTAAATTCTCTTAGTCTTATTATTTTCTTCTTATTTCTTGTTTTGGCTTTTTATTTAATTAGTTAACAATGTAAATTCTCTTAGAACTATTTTATTATTTTTATTCAATTGTTCATATTATTTTTATCTAATTGTTCATGTTGTTCATGTTGTTCATATTATTCATCTTCTTTTATTATTATCATTATTATTATTATTATGTTTGATTGTTCATATTCTTTGTTATTATTGTGTTATTATTATCATTGTAGTTATTAACATCATTAGTATTATTATTATTATCCTTATTCTTGTTTAATTTTATTATTACTATTATTATTTATTTGTTATGCATGCTGAATTTTATGTTTGTATTTTCTATTCATGTTTTTTGCATGTTGAGTTTTATAATTATTATTTTATGTTTGTTTATGCATGTTGGCTTTTATTACTATTATTAATATGTTTTATGCATGCTAATTTTTATTATTTCTTTTGCTTTTTATGCATGATTGGATGTTATTAATGTTATTTTGTGTTTTTATGCATGTTAAATTCTATCATCATTATTTTATGCTTTTTATGCATGTTAAATTTTATTAACACTATTTTATGTTTTTTATGCATGTTGATTTTATTAATTTGTTAAATTGCATATTTTTATTATGTCATTTTAATTTGCTTGTCATATATGATGCAATTTTGTTTGCCTTAATTTATTTATTTTCAAGTTATATGTTTAATTATTTTTATACTAACTTCATTTTTATTTGTTTTTTTTTTATTTTTCAATACTTATTTTTCATATGTGAGTTTTTGTCAAGTGGGAGCCCATGGAGATTGAAGATCTACTTGGGAGTTGTTATTTATTTTTGTTGCTTTTTATTATTTTGGATTAATTTATTATTATGTAATTTGTAATAATAAATTTATTTTCATGCACGTTAATTAAAAAATCACAAAAATATTTCTATTAAACTAAATTGGATTTTATTTAATAAAAATGGGACCAATGTCCTAGATTTTTCATCTAAAGTAAATTATCACTTTAAAATTGTTTTCTTAAATTATGCATGAGAGGACCAATGTTCTCATTTTTAATAAATAGCCCGATTTATGTATGATTTGCATTTTATTTACAAATGGGGGTTGTATTCCGCCCCTAGTTTTATTGTAATTTATTTTGCTTTCATTTACTTTATTTATCGCTTTTAATATATGATTGAAATGCGTTTAATTAAATTGCATTAAAATTGAATGAGAAAAGGCATGAAATACTAAATTCAAAACTTGATTATAAACTTAACCAAGGTATGAATAAATGGGGAGTCCCGAACCTTCTCTGGTCTTTGGGCTCAAAGAGGCTAGAGGTCTATTCGATCATTCATTGGAACTAAGACCTCCAAGACACTTCTTGGGTCATGAGACTTAGACGTTAATTCTAGGCTCCTTTGGGAGAGAGGTTTACCCTCCAAGGCCCCTTTGGTTGGCCCAAAATGGATAATAAGCGCAGTCTTAGGCTCTCTGAGGCGAGAGAGACTTTTCTAATGTTCTATTGGGTGGTGACTCCATGAAATCTCCTTGTTGCCCAAAATAGACGCACTTGTAAATACCTTACAAGTTTTATAAACCTCTCTCGATAGCCCTAAAGCGGGCTTTCGGGAGCTTACGGGGTTCGGCGCGCGTCACAGTCGCGACTCCACTGGGGACCTTGAGACTTCCCTTCGAAAGTACCTTGGTTAAAATTTACAATTGAGTTTTAATTTAAAAATTTCATCTCTTTTCGAAATTGCATTGCATCCATGTTAGAGCCTTAGATTATGTTAGTTTGGTCCCTATTTTAACCCTGGTGCGTTCCCGAAGCACGACCCTATTTTCACTCAATTTAGGGAAGTGTTAAGGATAATCACCAGCCCAAGCCTCGTACCTTATAGTATATCAAATGGTGACCCAATTAGTCGTTATGCTCGTGATGAGCTAGACCCGTTGGCAGGGACCATGCTTGGGTAGCCCTAAAGTATCACTACCTTTGACCAAAGCTCATGTAATGGCAATAGATACTTCCACTAGGTGAAATGTACCGTAATACCGTGCTTGCTACCTGGGCCATCATATATTGAACAAAATCAGTTAAATTAAATGGTCTTCATTAAAGGCTTTCATACCCCGATGGGCCCATCTTAGTTTAATTGAGGTGTTTAAATACATAATGGCCAAACACTCATATGTGTGTACATTAAAGAGCTGTTATGCTGCCGGTTTTCTACCGTGCACCATACGCGTCTAAAGGGTTCCCTGTTAACCCTTGGATAAAGCCCACATAGGAAAGAGACTATGCTACCTCATGTCTGGGGGCAATAAGGTTAGAAGGATCTATATGCTTGCATGTGTTTGTCTATGTTACATCAGCACGACCATCCATTGCATTTCAATCATGCATCATCCTAACGAGATGTATTTTTTTCAGCCATCATAGATTCGCCCGGGTGGTTTAGGGGTCCCAACGGTCGGTTGAGAAGGATTCCACTCTTGGGGTTACCGGAGCTAGTGCCGTATCGGAGCACAGATTCTCTTTTAGATAGTAGTGAGACTTTCTCTTCAGAAGCATCAAGTATGTCTAATCCAGCCAGTGGGTTTGATGCAACCAGGGCAATGATTGCCGAGGAAGTGGGGAGAAAAATGGAAGAGTTTGAGGCTAGAATGATGGCCATGATGGGCAATCTTGCCACTACCATAGGTGGGCAACAAGTTGCTACTGCTCCTATTAGGGGGCCAGATGAACAAGGGGCTGTTAGGGAGGATCCCCCTGCTGTAGTTGACCCACCTGCCGTTGAGCAAAGAGCACCAGCACCACCTGTTGAGCGTAGAGAAGGCCCGAAATCTGAGGTTGACCTATGGGAGGATGAGCAAGAGGAATAGATGGTAGGAAAGGGAAAGTCATGTGGAGGAAGATGGAGGAGAAGTTTGAGGCTATGACAAGGATGATGACAGTATGAAGGGGAATGAGCTCGGAGGATCGTGAGCTGGATGGAGATGATCTGGTCCCCTAGAACTTCAAGATGCCTGATATCCCAAAATTTGACGGCACCTCTGATCCTGCTGCACACATCAAGCAGTATTCATTAGTCATAAAGGGGACAACTTTAACAAGGAAGCAGAAGATAGAATACTTTTGCTTGAGTCTTACAGGAGCTGCTATTGACTGGTACCATGGGCTGGACAGGAGGTCCAAAAAAGACTGGGACTTGTTGACTGAAGAGTTCCTAAAGCAATACGATTGCAGTACCCGCATGGAGGTCACGATGAAGGATTTAGAGTTGTTACAGCAGAAGGCTGGGGAGTCTTTCCATGAATAGCTCACCCGGTGGAGGAACCGGGTTATGGAGATGAAGTGCAAACTCGATACACCTGATCAGATCCGATTATTCATTCGGAATGCCAGCCCATATCTGAGAGATGGACTGAAAATGAAGGGGCTGAAAGATTGGGAGTCCTTGAAGGACATTGCTATAGAGGCAGAAGGAGAATATATGGCCAGAAGGGCAAGCAGTGAGGCTTATGCCAAGAAGGGCTACAATAATCAAGGTGCAACCAAGTCAGCTAGTGCCAGCGGTGGTAATAGGAGTGGGAAGACGGCTGAGGTGTCGGCAACAGGAATGAATCAGAGGTACTTCTCGAATTTGGGTAGGCCTTTGTCATGGGTACTAAAGAGGTTAATGAAGGAGGGGAAGTTACAACCCCTGCCACCTAGGCCAGCTAGGACCCAAGGGGAACCAGGGCATAAAGAGAACGAGTACTGTGCCTTTCACCAACATACGGGTCATCTGACAGACAATTGCTTCAGGCTGAGGCACCAGATTCAGGATCTGATCGATAGTAAGCAGATCAC